>CM064582.1:5052399-5342399 GCA_032716605.1 Paralithodes platypus
CGATCTTTGGTTCTACTTCAACAATTGAAGATGTTTAAGATTGTGGGGGGGTTGCGTTTAACGACATCAACATTTGTTCTAATGTGTAGTGGTTGTGTAGGGAGAAGGGTGAGGTGGTTTAGACTAGAAGGAAAAGGGATGGTCAGTTGTGTGGTAGGAGAGGGAGGGATGTGAGGAGGTGGAGGGAGGTGGTGGTTTAGCGGAAGATGAAATGGGCGTTGGTGGTTGTGGGCAGGGAGGGAGGTGGTTGTCCGAAGGAAAGAACGGGGGCGGTAGTTGTGTGGAGGGAGGGAGGGGATACTGGGCGCGAGGGAGGTTGGTAAACTGTTTCATAAACTCATCTCATTCCTCCACCTCCCCTACTGCCCCCCTTTCCCCCCCCCTCCCTTCACTTATCACCTGGTGGCCCTGTTATTTCCCCTTATTATTCATGGGTATATTTTCGTGTAAACATCTCCAAACCGATCCTAGGCTGTGGTCATGTTGGTGTCTATGCGTGGGAAGAGAGAGAGATATACAAGGCCTCAGTCACTCCTGCCAGGCTTCGGAGAGAGGAGGGGTGTGATGCCGGCTGGCTCACAAGTGTTGGAATGAACCGCGATCGCGGTAAACAGTTCACGATTTTGTACCATAACAAATGATATTAACACTTGTTTTTTATTGGTGTTACATGTTACTATCTTCATATTAAACGTTCAAACAGGCGCATATAGAATAAGTCTAACGAGATTTATCGTAAAAGGACGAATTATAGGCAGGAATGCGCTTAAAACTTGCCTCCCAGAACTGTGGTGTTCAACGTACACCCCTGCGCGCCGGCATCGCACGGGTTAAGGGGAGATTTTCACTTAGGAGAGCTTTTTTTCAAGAACCTCCTCCCTCATGATTCAGAACCCATTAGTTGTTTTGATATTTTATTAACTAGTTCCCTGTTAGTTTGGCGATTTTAAGACAGTTTCCGCCCAATTTCTTCTGTCAATTTTAAGACCTGGCGGTGCTCATTTGGGTGTCCAATTTTTTCCTGGCGAGGGATAGCGAGCCTGTGATTTATGAGTCCAGGCCAGAACATGTGTCTACAGAAAAGTAATACAAATAATATGTCTTGGGTGGTCTCGGGGGTTTTATTTTAAAGCGTTGATGGGGGTCCCTTCCCTTAACGTTGCCTTCTATTCGTTCCAAGTTTGAGATCGCAACGTCACAACTAAAGAAAATGCATTTCCTTGCATTGATCTTCATCCCTATCATCCTTGCCCGAGACGGACAAGTCAATTGGCTTCAGTTGTAATATATCATATATAGGATATACTGGTAAGTAATATATAAGGTGTGATTCAGTACCCTTTTCATAAAGTAATGGCAAAATTCCGGAGACAAAAATAAGACTCCTTTACTCTATGACCCCTTAGGGTGAGTCGTTGATATGATGGAGATATTTACACCTGTAAAGTTTATCTATAGATAGAAAAGACAAAATCGACGGAGTGAGAATGAAAAAATGTCGTTGGCTAACTGGCAGGGTAGCGTAACCAAGACTTGGTATCAAAATGGCTGCAACGGTAGTATTAATTATGATGATGGTGATAAATGCTAATGTTCTTTTGAGAATTGAGACAACTGCTACCATATGCAACCATTTACATACCACGTGTAAGCAAAGAAACAATCTTTAGATTCATGTACAGATTGATTCAAGATTCATTAAGAGGAGCGGAGATCAAAGCTCAAAGTCGGCAGGAAGATCCCTCCTCCTCCACTTACCCCTCTTCCACCACTTACTCCTCCGCCTCTTCCTCTTACTTATCCTCCGCCGCCTGCTTCTCCCCTTGCTACTACTACTACTAATACAATGATTATTAATAATAATGATGATGATAATACAAATACAGTAGTAATGTACCTTTGTAAATTGCGAAAGGAACTGCATCCAGCTACCGTATGCAGCCATTTTGATACCAAGTCTTGGTTACGCTACCCTGCCAGTTAGCAACGACATTTTCATTCTCACTCCTTAGATTTTTTTCTTTTCTATCTATCGATAACTTTAAAGGTGTAATATCTCCATCATACCAAAGACACACCCTAAGGGTCATAGAGTAAATTAGTCTTATTTTTGTCTCCCGAATTTGCCATTAAATTTATGAAAAGGGTTACTGAATCACCCTGTACAGTATACAGTATTTATTTTTATTTTTTTTCTATATTCCAACTAATATATACAGTATATACCGTATATATTACCACTTTGGGAAACAGTCCACCAAATAAAACGTGTGTTTTTTCTTAAGAGAGTTCAAATATCTTGCATTTATAAAACCATCAAGTAACTCTTTTTGTGAACGGAGTCATTCTTAATCTATCATCAAAGGAGATTTATTTTTTTTTTTTTCAAACTCTATCAGTACATTTGAGATCTTTACTTCATGTTCCATTAGCATCCTGTTTTATAAGTCACCTACATCCCTCAAGAGTCCACGGTTCTTTGCTTTGCCACTCTTACAGCTTCTGGGAATTCGTTTGGCAGACCTGGTTTGAGTTGCAGAGTATGTGAAATTACTGCTTCTTTTTTAGTATTTTCAAGCTGCATGTGTATTGTTTTATGTCTTGATTGAAGACTAATATATATTCATTATCTTTTCACAAGGGAAAACTAATATATATTAATTATATTTTCACAAGGGCAAACTAATATATATTAATTATCTTTTCAGAAGGGGAAACTAATATATATTAATTATCTTTTCATAAGGGGTTACAGACACTGACATTTTCCATCTAGTGTTAGTTTTTCATGAGTAATTTTTGCCAGACATTCAAAAGATAAGATTTAATCCGTTTTGCATAATTGTGCATGGATGAAGGACACCATTAGTTACATGGAGATTATTTTCATGGATTTGTTTTTCAGTGTGCATTTTTATGCAAAACAAAAATAAAAATCAATATTTGTCACCCGGTCTTCTTCACCTGTTATCGCCGTGACGTCCTTGCTGACTCGTTGTTAAAGTCATGGTAAAATGACCTCCACAAAATTGACAGAATGAATTAAAACACCATTTGAGGAGGAACACTTTATTGACAACGTTTAGCATATATCGTCTAGAAGTTATCTGCGAAACGTTGTCAATAAAGGAAAGGTCATGGAGTTGTAATAATTACACCAATTATTGGTGTCTGGACAGATTGTTCTTTCCTCAGTTGCTTGGGTGACTCTTGCGGTGTAGTTGGGGCTTGGGAAGTTAAAGTGTTGAGAGAGAGCGAGAGCGAGGGGGGCGGAGGTAATATTGGGTGTATGAGTGTGATTATCTACGTTCATCATCTCTACTTCTCTGACATTCTCTCCGGTTTGCCTCCCTTTTTTTTGTCTGTGTATGAAGGAAACAACAGTCAGGTTGCCATATCGAGTGTCTCCTCCAAAGCCAAAAGAGTGACAGAGCCAAATTCAAGAGACGGTCAGTTTAGGTCACAGGATGAAGGAATGATTGATTGAGGGAGAGAGTCCGACAGTTCACGTGTTGAGTAGAAGACTTAAAATTAAAACATTTGCCAATGCTTAGGTTGGAGAGCTGGCCAGAATAAAACTGGAACTCGCCGCAAGGGAAGGGGTATGCACTGAGAGAGCTCTGAAGAAAACTGATTGTTGTAATAGCGATTAAAAGAGTGAAAGAGATGCAACATTGCAGATTGAAGAAAGAGATTGTAGGGAATTAGTAGACGGAAGTGAGTTGATGAGGCGAATAGCTTTTGACTCTACTCTTTCGAGAAGTGCGGTATGGGTGAAGCCTCCCCACACCTGTGAACAATACTCAATACAGGGGTGCAATGTGCCCCAATATAGAGCAAGAAGCTGTGCGGGGTGAGGAACCCCAGGAGACGGTTGAACACACCTAACTTTTGGGAAGCTGTTTTAGCAAGAGTGGTAATATGATCTTCCAAGAAAGGTTTGGGGAAAAAGATACATCTAGAACATTGAGAGAAATGAAGGGTTAAATTGTCTATTGTTGAAGAATAATTGATAGTCTTGAGAAAGATTGTCATAGAGAGATAGAGGGAGGAATTGTGTCTTGGAGGCATTGAAAGTAACTAGATTTTCTCTGCCCCACTCAGAAATAATTGATAGATCAGAAGATCGGTGTTATATGGCCTCGTCACGTTTTTTTTTTTTTTTTTTTTTTTTGGAGTGATTGTATGCTGGGTTGATGTGAAAAACTAGTTGAATAGTGTAAGGTACAATCGTCAGCATATGAGTGGATAGGACTAGATATACAGTTGAGGAGATCATTAATGAATATTAGAAAGAGAATTGGAGACAGAACAGAACCCTGAGGAACACCGGAGTTTTATAGATTGAGGAAGTGAGCGATGGCTGTCCACAACTGCAGCTATGGAGCGGTCTGAAAGGAAATTAGAGACAATGGCACAGAAATGGATAGAAACCGAAGGAGGGTAGTTTAGAAGTTAGAGATTTGTGCCAGACTCTATCGAAGGCTTTCGATATGTCTAGCGCAATAGAGAAAGTTTCACCGAAGTCCCGAAAGGAGGATGACCAAAAGTTAGTAAGAAGATCACCAGTAGAGCAGCGATCTGAAAGTAGATTATGGGAAATATATTCTTAAGAAATTTTGAGTTCAGAATAGTATAAAACACTTTGGAGATACAAGAAATAAGAGCAATTGGACAATAGTTGGAGGGTTGGGAGCGGTCACCCTTCTTTGGGATAGGTTGAATAAGGGCAAACTTCCATCAAGAAGGAAAGATGTTATAGGAAAGACCGAGACGAATTAGTTTGCCTAGGCAGGGAGTCAGCACAGAAGAACAGTTTTTGAGTACAACAGGAGGAACACCATCCGGTCCGTACGCCTTCTTAGTATTAAGCCCAGAGAGGGCAGAAAGTACATCCTTAGAAGACATTATGATCCTAGGCATAAGTAAGTGAGAGGGGGGTGGAAAAGTAGAAGTAGCGCCGCATTCATCTTGGGTGGAGTTTTTAGCGAACATTTGAGCGAAGAGTTTAGCTTTGTTAGAGGAAGAGGTGGTGGTAGTACCGTCAGAGTTGAGAATAGGAGGGAAAGACAAGGAAGTGCAATTGTTGGAAGTTTTGGGCTAGATGCCAAAAAGCTTGTTAAGTGCTAGAGTTGGAAAGTTCAGAGCATTCGTTATTGATGAAAGAGTTTTTGGCGAGTCGAGTCGTAGAACACATTTGGCTTAATTCTGGGCAGAGACATATAAATTACGGGATTCTTGAATTTTAAAGCGACGGTATCGTTTGAATGCTTCCTCTTGCTTGCTGCAGCAGTAGAACAAGCGTGAGTAAACCTCTAGCTCCCCCCTTCCCTCCCTCCATGTTTCCCTCCCTTACATTTCCTTCCATCTCCCTCTATGATTGTCTCCTTCACACCTCCCTCCCTCCATGTCTCCCTAAATTATATTTCCTATCCTCCTCCCTCCGTTTTACCTCCACCAGTGAACTCTTATGCAAATCTGTAAAATATGTCTTGCGTATATTATCCCTCGAAGGTGTAATTTTATTTTTATTTGTATTTATATATATTTTATTTATTTTTTGTTTTGTATTTTTGTTTGTGAATTTGATCGAAAGGGTCAGCTAGCCTGCACTATTGTAATTAAGGTAATCATGTTTTATTAGGTATTAGCTTAATGTTGGTTAAGTTTACCCAATTTACTCCAAGGGCGGTCTTTTTGGAACTCCCTTGTTTCGTTCCATTGGTTTGGAGATTTCAAGACGTTTCACCCCATGTAGGTGTTACTATTTTATGGTTAAAAGAAATCAGCCTTCGGCCGGGATTGATTTTGTTTTGCCGAAAACATTACAAAATTACCTATCGTGCAGGTACCCTGTCACAACCACCTTAATGGAACCAGAGACAGAGAACCAGAGTGAGATAATAGACGGTGTATAACGTATATATTCATCGGTCTATATGCTTGTCTCATTGTAATTATCTGTCCATATATCTTTATCTTAATGGAACCAGAGACAGAGAACCAGAGTGAGATAATAGACGGTGTATAACGTATATATTCATCAGTCTATATGCCTGTCTCATTGTAATTATCTGTCCATATATCTTTCTCTAGCCGTCCACACCAGCTCTATTTCAGAATATACACACTGTACATACAAAGTTTCGCAGATAGCTTCTTAAGACCCGAAAAACCTATCTACGAAGAGCTCCTCCTCCAGTGTGTGTGTGTGTGTGTGTTATCATTCTGTAAAATGTTCTGAGTTCATTTTAACAGCTCTATTTTTGACAATTGTTACTACATAAAACTAGAAGTATTCGTATCATAATATCCTCCAGCACCTATCCTCACTCCATTGTACACTAGAAGTATTCGTATCATAATATCCTCCAGCACCTATCCTCACTCCATTGTACACTAGAAGTATTCGTATCATAATATCCTCCACCACCTATCCTCACTCCATTGTACACTAGAAGTATTCGTATCATAATATCCTCCACCACCTATCCTCACTCCATTGTACACTAGAAGTATTCGTATCATAATATCCTCCACCACCTATCCTCACTCCATTGTACACTAGAAGTATTCGTATCATAATATCCTCCACCACCTATCCTCACTCCATTGTACACTAGAAGTATTCGTATCATAATATCCTCCACCACCTATCCTCACTCCATTGTACACTCGGACACCAACTCTAACCCACTCATAAGAATTCGAGGATCCCTTATGTATTTCTTTCTGCAATTATATATACTTGGATTTATTATTGGATATATCTTACTTTTCAATAAGTAGTATATATAGTTTTATAATTAATGTAAAGATTTTTTTTTTCATAAATTCGTTTCCATAGATATGCTTGTATAATTAGAAATATATGAAATCCACGACTACTTATGAGTGGTTTGGAGACTATGGTATCCGGGTGTACAGTCACACGCCATAATACATGTACAACCATTGGAATCTTTGAACCAATGAAGCCAAACTATGAAGCATTTGGGATATTATGTAGCTCAGTATTATCTCGTATGGGTTGATACAATTTCTAAAGGTTGTGTTTATACTATGGCATGCGACTGTACCTTCTGCATCCCATACTCTCTCCCCAATCCCTCCACCTCAACTGTAGGGCCATTTAAGCCACCATTATCAAAGTTAATGATGGAGAGGTGATCACATTTCACAGTTAAATGGTCCTATATCTCCCCCCCCCCCCCCTCCCCTCTCTCTCTCTCTCTCTCTATCTATCTAGCTATCTCACTCTCACTCACACACACTCTCTCTCTCTATCTATATATCACTCACTCACATACACACTCTCTCTCTATCTATATCTCACTCTCACTCATACACAGCCACTCTTTCTCTCTACCATAATTTCTACCACCAGACGCTGCAGACGCTCTGTCAACGCTCTCACGATATCGATCATAATTTGAGTATTAACTACTCATTCTCTTCATTCTTGTGCATGAAAGGTGGTTAAGAGCACGTTTAACCATCCTGTAGCTTAGTAAGTAACACTGCACGATATTTCGCTGTGTATTGACTGATAAACTTTGTGTTTATCACAAGACTCCTGCTCGGACAGAGCGCCACTAGCGCCATCTATTGTTTTGTTTTGTAAACAAACGCTCTCTTATTATTTTATATAAAATCGTAGCCCCTAATTTTACCCATTACCTACTGTAGTAAGTATCTATTTAACTGCCTTGTATGTAAGTAAAGCTTTGCATATTAATTTACTAATTAACAATATTGTGTACTAACTAACCTGCCTACAGGGACGAACGCCGACGCCATTTTGTAAACAAACTTTTTTGGGGGATTATACATATTAAATTCCAGCCAATTTTGTACCAAATTTAAGTGCATTCATTTATCTTTTCCCCGTAGATATATTCTTGACTTTTTCTCCTCAGACTAATTTTACTTTAAGCTAAGGGTGTTATTTGTACAAACTAACCTAGCCTAACCCAACTTGCCAAGCTTTTAACCTAACCCAAACCTAGCCTAGCGAATAGCCAGTCAATCTGTTTTTATTATTAACTCTTGTAGATATTGTATTTAGTATCCTACTGTAGCTATATATATCTGTAATTTTAGTTGTTGCTTGCACGATCTTGTAGTAACCTTTGACTGATACACTTTTTTGTTTTATCTAAAAAGAGTAGGCTACTGCTTTACTAGGCTACAGTGACACCAGGGCCATCTGTTGATACGGTATATTAACCCCTTGTGTGCAGTCACACTTCATTTTTATATAATCTCTATTTGGTGAATTGTATATTTAGTTACATATTCTGTTATATATATATATATATATATATTTGTTTAAGGTTAGGTTATCACACCTGGTAGCCTATTTCTGCGTATTTCAATTTTATTATTTTTGGTTAGGCTACTCAACGCTGGTAGCCTATTGTTGCGTATTTAAATTTAAAAAAAAAATTTGGTTAGGCTATCGCCCCTGGAGGCCTAATTCTGCGTAGCTAAAAAAAATTTGTTTTCGGTTAGGCTATCACCCCTGATAACCTACTTCTGGTGATGGTGATGGGCTGGCGTGGTGATGGGCTGGTTGTGGTGATGGGCTGGTCTATCCGAGTGAGAACTGAGCGATCTCTGCCATACCCGTAGCTTACTCGGACTGTTCCTTTAACTTATATATTTTCTAGATCTCAAGTGACGGCGTCTTTTCCGTGGATTGACCTCCCAATCTACCAAGATTGGAAGCCAAAGCGTCACATTTTTCCCTTGCCCCTCAACTTTCTCTTCATAATTACTGAGGGGCACAGGGCCCTGGGTGGGGCTTTGGTTTCCCGGGCGTTTCCGCACCCTCCTCAGCTCCCCGCCATGGAGTGGCTTCGGTCACCCAGGCTTTATTGTGGTCGGCGGGGAGGGTTCTGTGGGGGCGCTCGGTTATGGCCTTGGAATTGCTCGGGGCCTTGGGGCTGTTCGGCCAGGCAGCTTGGGGAACAACAACAACAACAACAACAACAACCTACTTCTGCGTATTTCAACATTTTTTTTTTTTTTTTTTTTTTTTTTTCTTTCTATATTCCAACTACTTCCTCTCCGGCATAGGCTGATAGCCTTTACACTCTACCTCTGAACACGGTGAGACCCGTGAGGTCTTGCTCCAGTCTAGGGAGTGAGACATGGGAAGCTTCACGGCTCGAAGCAATTCCATCTCTGAAGCTGCTCTGCCTCTGTGCTTCACAGTCTCATCCCCCAGGCTCCGACCCTCACTCTCAGAACGCCACCTATTGAGCAATTAACTCACTAGGCATTGCCCCCCTGTAGCATATTTTTGAATATCGGAATATTCATACAATGCTATTTAATCAGGGAACAATGAGGGTATTTATTTGGCATTTCGGTGTGCTGTGGTAGCCTAATGCATTTTTTTTTTTTTTTCTATATTCCAACTTCCTCCCTCTCCGGCATACTGTAGGCTGAGAGCCTGGACATTCACAGCTGTACAATGAGCAGTGAAGCCTGTGAAGTCTTGTTCCAGTCCAGGGAGTGAGACATGTGAAGCACGTAGAGTACAACGAGCACCTGCCATCTTGCCTTCACATGAGGCAAGGTGCTCACTCATGGCCCGAAGTGACCCCATCTCTGAAGACACCTCGTTCCCGTGCTTCACTGTCTCATCCCCTACACTCGGACTCTCACTCTTACACACACACACAACGCCACTGATACTAGGTACAGCACAAATTCTATCCCAATAATATCTTCCCATTGACAAATTCAGATTCGAACCCGGGTCCATTGGATTACCAGTCCAG
The DNA here is from genome assembly GCA_032716605.1 of Paralithodes platypus. Taxonomy (NCBI): domain Eukaryota; kingdom Metazoa; phylum Arthropoda; class Malacostraca; order Decapoda; family Lithodidae; genus Paralithodes; species Paralithodes platypus. The sequence goes on from CM064582.1 coordinate 5,062,191, forward strand.
TGGCAAGACCACTCTGCCACACACCTTCCCTTGAAGTGATTGAAGTGTTTTTTAAAGTGAGTGAAGTGTTTTAAAGTGAGTTAAGTGTTTTAAAGTGAGAAGTGTTTTTTAAGTGAGTGAAGTGATCTGAAGAAAGTGACTGTCACCATGCCTCGCACTTGTACGAACTGCGCCGGTAGGTTTGGCGAGTCCATGTTTGCTGCTGTCGATCTTCAAGTCTGCCGTCTCTGCCAGCAACGAGAGAATTTGACAGTGAAATTAGATGAAGCCTACAACAAGATCAACGTCCTCACCATGAAGCTGGATTCACTCCAAGAGTTTGTAACACTCAACGTTGGAGTACCACAAACTTCAATTGTCACCGCAACTCCAGCAGCCACCAACACCCCAACGTCAACTGCCAACAATTCAACGCCTGCAGTAGCCATTTCAGCTGATGGTTCCGATACTCAAGAAACAAATAGTGACTCTCTTCCCCCTCAAGACAACTTCCGTGTCGTGAGGAACGTTTGCCCCAAGACCAGGAAACCCATACCGATTACCGAGTGTCAAAACCGTTTCCAGATACTCACAGACTCAGATGACGAAGAGGAAATAGAAGAAGTCCGGCTCGTGGGAGACTCGATGATACGTGGTCGGCTCACAGAGTTTTGCGCCAGGGCACCTAAGACCAGGAAGCGTTTTTGTATCCCTGGTGGTGGTGTGGACGACGTAGTTGCTGCAGTTGACGAAGTATCAAAGCTGGCCCCTGCTAATACAATGTAAGTCATCCACGTTGGTTCCAACGATGTACAGCGAACCAGGTCGGAAGATTTGCTTTTAAAGTACCAGCAGCTGATCAAGTCGTTTAAGAAGTCATCAAGGATCATCGTCTCAGGAATCAGAACAGCGTAACTGCTCCTTGTTACTGCGTCCATGTTGGTCCTTATGCCTCTGACTGCACACTATTTTCTTCGTGGCCTCGTGGTGCTTGTGGGGAACTGGAATGGTTTTGCCTGGCGTTGTTGGCATATCAGGTTTTATTGTGGCAATTCTGGCGTCTCGTCTGGTAAGGTGTAGTGGTGCACAGGTAGGTTTTGGGCGGCCAGGTGTTGTGGGTTTGTTAGGGTTTTACTGTCTTCACATGGTTTTGATGCCGCGTTGGTCTTTCGTGATGGAGGTGAGTTTTCTTTCTCGGTGTGGTTATTCTGTGCCTGGTTTCTGCTGCTGTCTTCCTTTGTTACGGTGTGGTGGAGTGTGGGTATCCTGGGCATCTTTGTTATCTTGGTCTTGGTATCTCTCTCCTTCGACTTCGATATTTCTAGTTTAGTTTCTCCATCGTCTATCTTGTTCCGTTTTCCTTGGTGATGTTGTCTTTTGGTGTTGGTTAGATTAGTTTCCCCTTCTTCGGTTTCTTTCCTCTTTCCTGGGCGAGTTGGTACGGTGGTAATCCTTAACTTGGGTATTTTAATATATATGCCAGTCATTACCTAGCATATAATTATGAACACCCATATACTGTATTTTGAAGCCATGTTCAGAAACTTTATTAAAATTATTCTCCCAACAGCTTAAGACATTTATGTACCGGTACATAAGTACAGTTGCGATAATACTCTAATATAATCCACTCCTCTCATGTCACATTTCTCCATTTCGATGCCTACCTTTCCGCTTCTTCCACTGCCTTCTCTCCTTCCTTCCCCTCTCTCCTCTCCTCCCTACCTCTCTCTCCTCTCCTTCCATCCTCTCTCCTCTCCTTCCATCCTCTCTCCTCTACTTTCTTCCTCCCTCCTCTCCTCCCTGCCTCTCCTCCCTGCCTCTCTCTCCTCTCCTCCCTGCCTCTCTCCTCTCCCTCTTCTCTTTCCTTCCTTTCTCTCCTCTCCTTTCTTCCTCTTTATCTTCCTCCCACCACACTTCCCATGTGTAATCGTGGTGTTTTCGTTTATGAGTTGGTCAAAGTTATCCACCAACTTCCCACCAGCAACAGTGTATAACTTGATTCACATCAACTTGGGATCACTTGTAACTTGTAAGCACATTTTTTCCGAGTGGCACTGAGGGCGAGATAACTTTATCCTAGAGGCTCTTCATGAAACACTTGAAACACTTCAATATAAAAACATAAGACAATGGGAGTCTGTAGAAAGTTGATTGACCTATACAAGACAGATCCCTCTAACACCCAACCAATCACGTGCATAATCTATCTATTATTATCTTGAAGCTCTCTATCGTTTTTTATCCTACTATGGTGCTAGTAGCCTACTATAAACGCTGTATTATTGTCATAGTACATTCAAGAGAAAGGGGGCGAAAACATGGGTAATAAAATATAAATGTACAGAGAAGCCTTTGTGTAAGCCAGTAAGCTTTTCAGGCAAAAATGGTCAAAAGAAAAAAGGTACGGATTTCTCATTTATTCTCTATAATCCACGGATTTCTAAATGCAAACATAGACAGGAAAAGCTGGAACCATGTCAAATTCCACCTTGAATTTCACACGGGATTAAAGCTGCTTGCATAAAGTATTAAAGTGATAAAAGAACTATACAACAAGAAACAAATAATATGAAGACAGATGAACTATAATAATGATATGGAAAAAACAATGATGGAAGAACAAAGCATACGAGGAAAAGGAAATTAACCCTTTGAAGATTATGACTCATTTTGGCAGTTTATTCAGGCTATCATTAGATAATTTGATGCAGTTTGGGAAGGATATGTGAGTAAAGACGATCTCAATTAACCCTCTGACTTCCATATACCCTTTATAAGATGAATGCAATCTTATAACATGTGTTTGTAAATTTCATTAATCGATTTTAGGAGTGTAGTTGGTTGTTGGAAGGAACATAATAATTGATATTGGTTCAGGGGTAATTTATCGAGAGGACTTCCCTAGTGGTTAAGGCCCCATTAATTGCTCTTTCCATTCACATATGCATAGCCTACGTGAGTTGCAGTTGGGATGTGTGTACATGCTTAGATTGATATGCAGGATTCGAAGTTGCATAATAAATCGTAGGCAGTGTCCACCATTCTTTTAACTGTCTTCGTGGTGCGATGCATAAGGTGTTGATTTTCGGTGTGAGCATCCTGGATTCGAATCCACGGACTGCCACATGTGTTTGTAAATTTCATTAATCGATTTTAGGAGTATAGTTGGTTGTTGGAAGGAACATAATAAATAATAGCCAGAAAATAAGAAAAAAAATGCGTAATCGGATCTTGAATGAGTTAAATATAGCCAACACTCGCCTAAGATATGTAGCAAGACTAAGTTCACTATAAGGTGCAACGTCTTGGGGGTTATTATGATACTTTGTTTAATTATTATTGAGGGTTTTCATTGTTTTAGCCATTTTTGAACAATGTGTTTTTAGTTTACCCCCGAGACTTAGAAACACGCCTCTCAAGACCCCATTCAAACTAAAAAAAACGTCCCCCAGACCCCATTTAAGCTAAATATGTACATTTTTCGGTAGAAAAATTTCCCGGCCAAAGGCCAGTTTCTCTCAAATTGCAGGCTCGCTATCGCTCGCCCAGGAAAAATTGACACCTTATTGGAATGAAGTGAGGTGAAAAGTCTTAAAATCTACAAACTGATGGAGTAAAACAGGGAGGATCGAAATTGGCCAGCCCTGCACCTAAGAACATAAGAACATAAGAAAATGGGAGTCTGCAGAAAGCCGATTGGCCTAAGCAAGGCAGATCCCTGTCCCACACAACCCCAAATTAATTACAAAGCCCAATTATAGGCTCAACACTCTAATACCCTGAGGATCATCTTACCAAAACGGTTAGAGATTAACGCAGGATTATGGGGTCTGCAGAGAGCTGATTGGCCCAACCCGGCTGATCCCCCTTCACACCCAACCCTTCTCGTCCATATGCTTATCCAATTTTATCTTAAAGCTCCTAATAGGTTAACACGATTTTCATTCCATTCCCCCGCCTTTCTGTTTGTTGAATTCAAACTGGAAGCAACAAACCCTTGGTGATAGTCTTCTGAAACATATCACATAAAAATATTCAAAACAATGTATTTATCATATTCTAACATCAGGCTGGACACTTCTGTGAAAATCATTGAAACGAGCATTTGTTTTATCTATAAAAAACAAATATTATTGTATCAAGAAATTTCGCTAATTTTAATTCAGTTCATCCTCTACTTTACTCTACTCTCTCTCTCTCTCTCTCTCTCTCTCTCTCTAAACTCGGTAATATTTTGTATTTAACATTTTAGATACGGGGATATTAGTATTATTGATTGCTAAGTAACCAAGACCAATTAAGTAGGTCATTTAGTGTACCTCTTTGCCATCACTTTGTTTAATTAGGTGTTTTAGTTCACTCTCTCACTCTCATCCCTCCCCCCCAATCTATCTCTGTATCCTTCATACACACACACACACTCTCTCTCTCTCCCTCTCTCTACCGTTATTTAAAAGCATAGTGAGGTCCCATCTTGAATATGCGTGCAATTTTGGTCTCCTTATCTGAACAAGGACATTGAGAAAACTCAGGTCGGTGCAGCGTGGAGCGACAAAGTTGATTCCGTCAATAAGAAATAAATTATATGAAAGGGTAAACAATTGTATTTGTTTTCACTTAACTCTCAACAACTGGAGGGGGAGGGGGGGGGGGGAGTATATCACCAATGTGGCAGGCATCTAATTTTACTGAAAATTATTTGTATTCCATGCTATTTTTCATGCATAAGCAAGAGCCAGAGAGTAATACAATTATATATCTGTGAAAGAACGATTATAGAGCTTTCCAATGACACATTAATCATCCTTGTACGACATCGGGTTATTTTGCAACGATCATGCAACCGAAGGGGAAAATTGGTAAACATAGGGGTATTTCGGCAGTTTTTAGTGTGTGAGAGGGAGAGAGTATAATTATGTGAGAGGGAGCCGTATCTCGGACCTCGGTGTGCGCTGCGGGACGGTGGCGAGCGGATCAAGTCTGGTCTTTCTCTCATCACTCATAATAGCCTCAAAATGGCGTTCGTCATATGACGGGCACCGTATAGATGGCCAATTTTCTCTCTCCCGTCATATGATGGTCACCGCGAATTGAGGGTTAAGAAAAGAAGAGTGCGAGGTCACTTAACTCGTAAAGTGCTAAGCCCCTGTAGTATACACCATACCCCCATGCGAAGGTATTCTGATTCATTCCTACCTAAAATCGTTAATTTACCATATATATAATTAATACTTATCCATATGTGCCTATTTTACTTTAAATATGAACATATGAACATGGGAAAGCAATAAAACAAGTGGTAACAACAATTGGCTGGTGGAAATTGTATATTTTAGCCCCGCGGTCGTAATCTGGCCCAGACCTGCGAGACAGGCACACACTCACTCTCTCATGTCTCGCATGGCACTGAGAGACTAGGACTGAGACTAGAGACTCAGACTGGCTTGGAGGGTCGGAGTTAAACTCCTCCACCCTTATCCCTCTCTCCCCCTTGTCCTCCCACTAAAATACTTGATAAATATCGGGAATAATAGAGAAAATACCTGATAATTGCGGAGGGGGGAAAAAGGGGGGGGCACATGTGTAGGAGTGGTAGAAAGTAATTGAGGGACATTATCTCACCTAAACACAAATTGCTTTGTTTTGAGTGCCACTGGGGTGTTTTAAATGTTTTTTTTAAAGCCTCGGATCTTAAGAGTCTTCCCGCAGCCGCCCAGTAGGACCTCTTAAAAGTCTTCCCACAGTTGCCGGGTTAATCGAGTGTTTCAAAATATTAAAAGATTTTGACAAAATTGATGCAGATTCACTTTTCAAAATCGATAATAATAGTTCATTAACTCGAGGGAAATGGAATGAAATTAAAAATCAGGAGGGCGAATCTTGATGTCACAAAGCACTTCTTCACCTACAGTGTGGTGAACGAGTGGAACAAACTGCCAGATAAAGTGGTACAATGTAAGACAATTGACACTTACAAAAGGAGTCCAGACATTCATTTTGAGGAGGTTGGAACAATATAGGTAAAAAAAAAAAAAAAAAAAAAAAATGTGTTAAACATCAGTAGTATATAATATTTCTCAACTTCGTTCTTTACTATGAATTTCCCAGTAGAAATGTTTCTCATTCTGTTCGTTGACCTGTTTCCCCAACTAAAATGTTATGACCACCAATGGTGGGGAGAGAGCCTTCTGCTTTGCTATCTTGGCCTTCCACTTTGTAGCAAATTCTGTTTTAGCATTAAGTCCGGACTGCCTAGTAAGGACGGCCAGGTCTGTGCAGTTTATGTATATATGTAACTCTATGTAATTATATATCTCTCTCTCTATGGTACGTGGTCAGCTAACAGAGTTTTGCGCCAGGGCACCTAAGACCAGGAAGCGTTTTTGTATCTCTGGAGGTGGTGTGGACGATGGAGTTGCTGCAGTTGACGAAGTATCGAAGCTGGCCTATGCCAAGACAATGTACGTCATCCAAGTCGGATCAAATGATGTACAGCGAACCCTGTCGGAAGATTTGCTTCTCAAGTATCAGCAGCTGATCAAGTCGTTTAAGGAGAGGTATTACATGTTAGATTCAGTAATTGTTATAGGAATCATTATATTTCAACTTTCATATATTTTTAAGGTGATTTACTTATAGTGTACTGTGTATAAGCGTGGGAATGTACAATCTCGAGGAATATTCATTGTAACTTTCCTGGTTAAGTTTGCACGAGCCAGACTATACACTCGCACTTTTGGTTCTCACCCAGGCTCTGTGCATGTGGTCGGAAGTTAAGATCACATGTTAGGGGCGTGTATGGAGAAGGGAAGAGAGAGGTATGAAAGAATTTGAGAGGACACTTAGACTCGAGATATGGGGACGATCACAGCCCCCGAGATTCCCTCTCAACATAGGGAAATTCTCATTGTACTATTTAAATCTACATTTGTTTGAATAAACATTGTGACTGGATTCAACTATTTCCTTTACCTGAACAAGTGTGTAAGGGCTTACGGTGGCAGCATTACTATTATTTGATAAGAATAGAACCATCATATCTATCTTATATTATCTATCAATCTACGAGACAGCAGAATGCAGAGCAGAGAACCTACCAGTATACTTCAATCAACCTAAACTACAGTAAAACCATATCTATAAACCCGTAAGGTAACCTCTCAAACGGTTTACCTAATGTTACCTAATTAGGAACGACACCCTCAGTCCTCCTAACTTGGTATCAACAAACCTTTACATAACATGGTTTCAACGCCTTTGTAACATCATAACAGTAGTGTCAAAAGCACTACATAACAGAAGTCGTCAAGGATCATCGTCTCAGGAATCGTCCCCCGGTTCGGTGTAGAGAGCCGATTTTACAACATTGCCACCAGCACAAATCATCGTCTAGCTAACCTCTGCAGGAAGGAGAACGTGGGATTCGTCGACACATGGGACAATTAATTTTTTAATACGATGACTATTTGTTTTCGGACGATGGAGTTCATCTAAACCAGGTGGGAGCAGCACGTTTAGGACGTCTTCTCAACGATGCGGTGAAGGATTTTCGGAGAAGAAATCGACTCAACACAGGACAACCAGGAAGGAGGACCGAAGACAGCAAGGACGGCGTCCTGCGAAGGACTTAAAGGCTAATTTGTCAAGGACCACGAATTTGGATAAAGCTCCATCAGGAAGAGTGGTCTTGCCACTGGACTGGTAATCCAATGGACCCGGGTTCGCATCCCGATATGTCAATGGGAAGATATTATTGAGATGGAATTTGTGCTGTACCTAGTATCAGTGCATTACCACAAAGCCCAGCGAAATGCCAAATAAATACCCTCATTGTTCCCTAATAGAATAACACTGTATGAATAGTCACATATATAAAATATGCTGAAGGGGGACAATGTCTAGGGAGTTAATTGCTCAATAGGTGGCATTCTGAGAGTGAGGCTCCAATTCTAGGAGGTGAGACAGTAAAGCACTGGAGTGAAGCAGCTTCAGGTTCATTTTCTCCCCCAACAAACATTGCACTTTGTCCTGGGTTATCTCCCAGGTTTCACCTGCGTTTTGCTGCGGACCCTCTATGCGTAGATTATTTTGCTGCAGACCCTCTATGCGTGCAGACCCTCTATGCGTAGATTATTTTGCTGCAGACCCTCTATGCGTAGATTATTTTGCTGCAGACCCTCTATGCGTAGATTATTTTGCTGCAGACCCTCTATGCGTAGATTATTTTGCTGCAGACCCTCTATGCGTAGATTATTTTGCTGCAGACCCTCTATGCGTAGATTATTTCTTCTCGAATAGTCTTCCTGATAATCCATTCTTTTGAATGTTTTCATAATATCAGTATCCAAATTCTTGCCTTTACTGTACTCAATTTCTTTCTTCAAAGCCAGTATTTCTTTATCCTGACCTTCATGTTTGTTCTTCAAATCGTCCATTTCTGTTTGAGTGAATTGAAGTGATATTATAAGGTCTACATTCTTCTTTTCTAGATGTTTCCATTATCATTAAAATTCGATCGAACCACTTCTATTATGTCTCGGGACGCTTTTTGTTGCAAGTTTCAGATCTTCATTGATTGGCATTTTCACAGCATATCGTTCTACACACAGCACAATCGACACTTCCTTCTACAGTCGCTCTAGTGGCGAATGCGAGAATCACATAAACGTTTGTTAATTTGCTTTTATATCCTCAATGAGATAGTTCAATAAGGTAAGTTCTCCCACTTCTTCATTACTTTATGTGTCTACTGTAGAACTGGCTATCCCGAAATATGGAAAATCCTCACAGCAAGGTCGGAGCACAAACGCAACACACCCTGCGTCCACCTCTCTCTCTCTCTCTCTCTCAGTGTTGCAATCATTAACAAGACATGGGGAGACTCAAATCAAGCAGGTGACCTATGCAGATGACCTCACTGGAGCAGGGAAAGTCAACGATCTCAAGAGCTGGTGGGAGCAAGTATCAGAAGTAGGCTCAGAAATAGGATACCATCCAAACGCCAGGAAGTGTATACTAATAGTAAAACCAGCACATTATGAAAATGCTTTCAACGGTAGTGAAGTGATCGTAACAAAAAACGTACAGTGTCATCTCGGGGCGGTGATTGGCACGGAAGAGTTCAAGAAGCAATACATAGAGGAGAAGGTCAGGTAGCGGGTAAAAAAAATTGAAAAACTTGCGAAGACGGAACCACAGGCTGCGTATTCGGCATTCACACATGGAGTCAAACATCGCTGAACCTAGTTGATGCGTACCGTTCCAAACGTGAGTCCACAACTTCAACCGCTAGAAGATGCCATCAGAGACAAACTCATCCCAGCATGGGTAAAGTCCCACACCCTAAGTGCTACAGGGAGGGAGTTGCTTGCACTTCCTCGTAGGTCGGGAGGACTTGGAATTATCAATCCTGTGAGGAGGGCAACAACGGAACCCCAGAACTCAGTAAAGATAACAGGATATCTCACTGAACGCATTGTAACACAAGATTCACATGGTGAAGTGGACCAGGCAGACATTTACAACATCAGAAAGACCATCATGTCAGAGAGGCATAACTCACAGAAAAATTACTTGGCAAAATTGAAGCAACAACTTTTCCGGAGACTAGTAAGAACAATACAAATAGCACAAGAAATGGGTGTTTCAAATTGTCTGACAACACTACCAATCAAGGCAAAATGCTTCAATCTCAACAAACAAGAATTTTTTGATGCCATTGCACTGAGGTATGGTTGGCCGATTGAAAGACTGCCCGATTAATGAGTTTGTGGAGTCAACAACGATGCAGACCACTGCATGATATGTAAGAAGGGAGGGTTCATCAGCATCAGGCATGATGAAGTGAGAGATGTAACGGCGAACATGCTCAGGGAGGTGTATTGTGATGTGGCGTGCAAACCATCAATCATTCCCTTGGACAGAGAGATCTTGCAGCACAAGACGGCTAACACATCCAATGAAGCACGAGTGGAAGTTAGTGCAAGAGGTTTTTGGATAAGAGGATAGTGAGCATTCTTCGACATAAGAATATTCAACCCAATGGCCCCTAGCTATAGCGAGCTGTCTCTGGAGGCTGCACACAAGAGGAACGAGTAAAAGAAGGTCAAGGCATATGGAGAAAGGATCCTAATTATCGAACAAGGCAGCTTTACCCCACTTGCCTTCATCACATCTGGAGGGATGGGACCCAGGGCCCAGTGCTTCTATTCAAGGCTAGCAGAGATCATCGCCCAGGAGCCAAGTTGTATGTAGCCTGGATGAGGTGCCGCCTATCTTTCTCGTTGCTCAGATCAGCACTACTATGTCTGCGGGAAACAAGACTGTCTGCACCACAACCAGCGACAGCGGCAGACGTAGATTATGAGGCCGCAGTGTCGGAGAGTCGTATCAGGATGCGACCGGATTGAAGTTGCATGGTATAGAGTAGTTGTATATTAGAGTAGTAGGAATAGAATAATATCTGATGTTTGTAAAATGTAATGAATGTACAATATTAAATAAAAATAAAGGAAAAACAAATTCCACGATGATGAGTCTGAGTGCAAACCCCGGAATAGGAAGCAGCTGTTTGACTACCAAGTCAAGTGCATTGATGACTATAATTATTATTAGTAGTAAATCACTTCAATATAGTGTAGTTCGTAAATGTTTAATAATGTATGAATACCCTAATGAGGAGATGGTTGAATAAACCAATCTTTTATATTATGCATCAATAGTTCTAATACTGACTCTTGAAACACTGCAGGAGGAGACAATGGTTTTATGACTAGGACAATAACGGCTTGAATAGATGAATACATTATGGTAACGAGATCTATGATTCTAAGGAGTCAAGCCACTTCACCCCATTCAGGTGTCGATCTATTTTGGGCGAGCGATAGCGAGACTACCATATAGAAGCCAACCTTTGGCCCGAAAAATTTTCTACCAGTGTCTGGGTGGCGTTTTTTTTTTTTTTTTAAGTTTGAAGGTGGTCTGAGGAGTCGTTTTTCTTAGTCTGAGGGTAACTAAAATTTCATATGTAAAACATGACAACAGCAATCAAAACCCTCAATAACAATATAACAAAATATCATGATAACTCCCTAGACGTTGAACCAGATAATGTTTTGAGATATTTGGCACAAAGCGTCTTCGCAGGATCGTTGGCTACAGCTAGAAAGACTGGAAGGACCTGCTCTATAAAACACATTACAAGAATATTGTCTGTTCTTATTTTTCATAATTAATTCAAGAACTGTAAATTTTCTAACATAAATGTATATTGTACTTAAACATCTCATTTATAGCTTTTTCTGATTTTAGACACACTTTGCTCACAAGGCACTTGTCTAAAGATACGTTATTCAATTACTGTGTTGGGGTTTTAAGAGAGAGAGAGAGAAACAAAAATGCGGATGCGCAAGGGGAAGACGGAAGTAATTGAGGTCTCACGAGAACAGCCGGTTCCGCAACTGCAGATTGCAGTGGACGGACAGCAACTGAAGCAAACAAAAGCGTCAACAATCTCAAGCACTCACCCGCCTGTGGCCTAGACAACATAAGCAACATACACCTCAGACACCTGGGACCACAAGGCATACAAGCACTCACTAACATATCAAACTACAGCTATTCACACAACACAATACCAGACATTTGGAAGCATGGTATCATCATCACATTCCCCAAACCCAACAAAGACCCCACGCTACCCTCCTCGCACCGCCCCATCACACTCCTTTGCTCCCCCTCCAAAGTCATGGAACGCCTAGTATTACAACTAATTACACCTGACCTACCCCTAGCTCCAACACAACATGGCTTTAGGCCACTGCACTCCACAAACACTCTTCTCACAGACCTTACACAAAGAGCTTTCGACGGCATCAATTCAGCTAGACCACCACACAGATCACTATTAGCCACACTCGACATTAGTAAAGCCTTCGATGCCATCCCCCGCCACAACCTAACAAACAAAATCTACAACACAAACATGCACAACAACACAAAACGGTGGCTGGCCAACTTCCTAGCAGGCAGATGTGCACACGTATCTTTTGCCGGTCAGTCATCTAAAATCAGAAACTTTCCAAACGGAGTCCCACAAGGATCCGTCCTATCGCCCGCACTCTTCAATCTGTACATGCACGATATAACTACACCCAATACGCCCCAAATAAACTTAGCCTCCTATGCAGATGACATAACACTCACATGCACACACCATGACCCAAAAAGAGCAACAGATCTCCTTCAACCCTATCTCAACACACTACATGGCTGGTGCACTACAAACAGACTTAATCTAGCCCCAGCCAAATCCACCGCAACCCTGCTCACAAGTTGGACAGGAGAACACGAATACATCCCTCAACTCACCATAAACAACACACCCCTAACACATACACACACAGCCAAAATCCTAGGAGTAACATATGATACTCATATGACATTCAAACAGCACACCACAACCATTAAAAAGAAACTGACACCCAGACTTAACGCCCTCAGGTCACTTGCTCACACAAAATTTGGACACAACAAAGAAACTACCACCACAGTATATAAACAATACATAAGATCAGTGATGGAATACGCAAGCCCAGCTTGGGCTTCTAACCTAGCTGAAACACATCATAAGACCTTACAGACTATTCAAAACAAAGCCCTGAAGATCATTACAGGCTGCACAGCTACTGCACCCACAGATCACCTACATCAAGAAACCAAAATCCTCAAAGTCAAAGACCATCTGGACATGAGAGGCACTCAATTCCTGGCAGCAGCCTCCACGAACCAAGACCACCCACTAAACTACATGGCAACACACCCACAGACAACAAGAAATATCAAAACAACACCCAGCACATGGTATCACACACAATTATTGTCCTCTCTCCCTCCCTGCCCACCCCGAACCAACTTCCAGAAGCACATCCATACTCATATCTCTCACCGATCCATCCACTCGCTCACAGACAACACGCAGCTGCATGCACGACCTCCCGAAATCCATCCTTCCGAATCCTCCCTTCCTCACGAGGACAGAGTCCACCTGGCCAGGCTGAGATGCGGACACCATCCAGCTCTCCTGAGCTATCAGAAGAGACTGGATGACTCCGTTGTCGACGCCTGCCCGGGATGTAACACAGCACCCCATACCATTAAACACATCATAGAAGACTGCATTTCACACAACCACTTACGCCAGCAACACAATCTACACTCAATGAGAGCTCTGTGGGAAAGCCCGATCGTGGCCATGGCCTTTCTCAGGGACTCGGGGCTGTTCGGCCAGGCAGCTTAGGGAACAACAACAACAACAACAAAAGCGTTCAGATACCTAGGAAGCTGAGTACAAGAGAGTGGAGACCTGGACAGGGAATTGCAAGCAAGACTGAAGGGGACAGGAAACACATGGAAGAATGTGAGTGGTGTAATCCATGACAGACGGATGCCGATAAGGCTGAAGGCACAGGTGTACAAGACCATGGTAAGACTTGTGGTTCTCTATGGGGCAGAGACTTGGGTAGTGAAAGAAGAGCATGTGAAGACGCTGGATGTGGCGGACATGAGATGTCTGTGAGCGATCAGAGGAGTGAATAGCGGGAGAGTGAGAAACGCAAAGACTGTATAATACAGGAAATGAAGGTCGCGGAATTGAGAGAGAAGATAAGAGAAAGCAGACTGAGTTGGTACGGACATGTGAAGAGGAAAGAAGAGGATGATTTAGTAAGGCGGTCAGCGGAGCGCTGGGAGATGGGCACAAGATAGAGAGGACGACCTAGAAAGCGATGGATGAATTGTCTGAGAGATGATGGCAGAGTGGTTGATCTGAACAGAGTTGGTGACAGAGGAGAGTGGAGAGCGGTGTCCAGAAGACCTGACCCCCCCTGAGGGGACAAACTGGGTGATGATGATGATGATGAGGATGAAATATTTATTATAAGTAGTCAAAGGGTATCATTGTGCCTTCTTTTATGATAATTAATCAGCTTATAAATATGTTAGGCGTCATTATCAGCTGCATATGGACATTCCCATGACTACTATACTATATAGGCACCGAGTGTAGCCATCTGCTGTGGAATGGAAACCTGAATAATCACAAAAAATTGTGATAAGCTGTGCATATCTTAAGTGTTGTTGTTGTTTCGCAAGCTGCCTGGCCGAACAGCCCCAAGGCCCCGAGCAAGGCCAAGGCCATAACCGAGCGCCCCCACAGAACCCTCCCTGCCGACCACAATAAAGCCGGGGTTACCGAAGCCACTCTATGGCGGGGAGCTGAGGAGGATGCGGAAACGCCCGGGAAACCAAAGCCCCACCCAGGGCCCTGTGCCCCTCAGCAATTATGAAGAGATAGTTGAGGGGCAAAGGCAAAATGTGACGCTTTGGCTTCCAATCTTGGTAGATTGGGAAGTCAATCTACGGAAGAGACGCAGTCACTTGAGATCTGGAAAATATTAAGTAAAAGGAACAGTCAGAGTAAGCTATGGATATGGCAGAGATCGCTCAGTTCTCACTCTGATAGACCAGCCAATCACCACATCTTAAGTGTTGAGTTCTGTTGATGCTGACAGTCGTAGCTCTGGCGCTAGTGCGGAAGTGTTCACCAGACGTCTCAAGCTTATCCTTGGTAGCGAGAATTGAAAGCACACGTGCATCTCAGTATATAGATAAAAATATAATTTCTATTGTTTTCATCTAAGTCTTTTTGTAGTTTTGCCCAAGAAGGCATATCTATTTTTTGGGATGACCTGGTACTCTTAGTGAAACATCTCGTCTTTTTCAGTTAACCCGTTAAGCGCGAGCTATTGGTAGTGCACACCCTACCGCCAAGCGATGATATTAGGCTTCATTCCCGGCTAAAAGCATAATTTTACGATTAATATCGTTATTACTTATTCATATTTTTTTTCTATGTGAATGAGGGAGACAAAAGGCATAACTGCCTGCAGCGAGTGCCTCCCCAGATTTCAAAGAGTGACAGGGCCGAAATCAAGGGACGTTCGAGCTAAAATGCCTGGACACACGGAGTTTGAAGCAATTTAAGTCATAGGAAGAGGGAAAGACTGATTCTCGGAGAGAGTTCCAGAGCTCAGCAGTTGAATAGAAGAAAGTCTAAGAATAGCGTTTCACTCTTGGGTTGGAGAGTTGCACAGAGTAGGGGTGGGATTGTGTTGCAAGGCGGGTACTATGTACCCTACGTAGAGGAGGTGTTATACACTGGGAAAGCTCCAAGGAACACTGATTATTGTAGTAGCGATAGAATAGTGAGAGAGATGCAACATTGCGGCGAAGAGAGAGAGATTGCAGAGAATTGGTGAGTGGACGGGAGTTAATGATACGAAAAGCTTTCCTTTCTACTTTATCTAGGAGTGTGGTGTGAGAGGATCCTCCCCACACATGTGAACAATACTCCATACAAGTACGCACTGTGCCCCTGTACAGAGCAAGTAGCTGCGCAGGGGTAAAGAACCCCTTGAGGCGGTTGAGCACACCCAGCTTCTGCGAGGCTGCCTTAGTGAGACTGGTAATATGGTCTTTCCAAGTGAGAGCAGAAGAAAAAGAGACACCGAGAACATTGAGGGAAGATGAAGGGTTGATTTTTGTATTGTTGAAGAATAAGGGATAGTCCTTTGGAGGTTCCTGACGGGTAGTAAGATGGATAAATTGAGTTTTGGAAGCATTAAATGTAACAAGGTTTTCTCTACCCCAATTGGAAATAGTAGCTAGATCAGAAGATAAGGATTTTATGGCTTCATTATGTTTACTTTTGAGGGACTGCTGTCTGGGGCATTCTGGAAAACTAATTGAGTGGTGTAAAGTAGAGTCGTCTGCATATTAATGGATGGGAGTAGATGTACAGTTGAGAAGATCATTTATGAAAATTAGAAAGAGAATAGGAGATAGGACAGAACTCTGAGGAGCACCGGAGTTGATAGGATGAGGAATTGAGCGATGGCCATCCACAACCGCAGCTATGGAACAGCCGGAAAGGAAATTGGAGACAAAGGCACAGATGGAGGGACAGAAACCGAAGGAGGGCAGTTTGGAAATTAAAGATTTGTGCCAGACTCTATCGAAGGCCTTCGATATGTCTAGTGCAACAGAAAAAGTCTCACCGAAGTCCCGAAAGTTGGATGACCAAGAGTTAATAAGATATGAAAGAAGATCACCAGTAGAGCGACCCTTGAGGAAGCCATACTGGCGATCTGAGAGCAGATTATGAGAAGAGAAATGCTTAAGAAATTTGGAAGCAAGAATAGTTTCAAAAACTTTAGAGATACAAGAGATGAGAGCAATTGGACGATAGTTGGAGGGTTGAGAGCGGTCACCCTTCTTTGGGACAGGTTGAATGAGAGCAAACTTCCAGCAAGAAGGAAAGATGTTAGAGGAGAGACAGAGACGAAAGAGTTTGCCTAGGCAGGGAGTCAGCACGGAAGAACAGTTTTTAAGTACAACAGGAGGAAAACCGTCCGGACCGTACGCCTTCTTAGTATTAAGCCCAGAGAGGGTAGAATGTACATCTTTAGAAGAGATTAGGATATTAGGCATAAGTAGGAGAGAGGGGGGTGGAGAGGGAGGAATAGCACCGGAATCATCCATGGTAGAGTTTTTGGCAAAAGTTTGAGCAAAGAGTTCAGCTTTGTCAGAGGAAGAAGTGATGGTTGTGCCATCAGAGTGGAAAAGGGGAGGGAAAGACGAGGAAGAAAAGTTGTTGGAGAGGTTTTTGGCTAGATGCCAGAAAACTTGAGAAGAGCTAGAGTTGGATAGTTCTGTGCATTTATTATTGATGAGAGAGTACTTGGCAAGTCGAAGAACAGATTTGGCTTGATTCCGGCAGAAAAATAGGAAGAATGAGATTCTTGAGTTTTAAGGCGTCGGTACCGTTTGAATGCTTCTTCCTTGTTGTGGACAGCAGTAGAACAAGCGTGAGTAAACCAAGATTTGTTTTTGCATTAGACTGAGAGAAAGAAAATATGCGCCTATTTTACGGTTAATATGAAGATATTAACATGTAACAGCAATAAAACAAGTGGGAATAGTATTTGGGGGGTGAAAAAGACAAATTATTGCCGACCCTCCAGTCATGAAGTGTGAGGCGAACGAGACATATACCTTCTCTCTCCGAGGCCTGGAGGCAGACTGAGGCCTCTCTCTAACTTTCTCTCTCTCCCTATGCACGTGATATGCGCAGGAGAACACCTTGGAACAGGGTTGGAGAAATTGGTGCGATAAATAAATCGATAAACAAGGGATCTGAAGAGGTTTGTCGCCTTTCACCTCCAAAACCTCTTAAGAGTCTTCTCGCTGTTCTTGGGTTAAGGCTTGCGGGGCCTGAAGGGTCCCTTATAATTTTTTTTTTTTTTTTCTTATCTTTCTCTTCTTCTCTGTCTTTCACCACCTCAATGCTGGCCAGCCAGTACACTCTGCTATACTCGTCCTTTTCTTCCACCAACTGGTTTCGGCTATGGATGGCTTGTGATGAGGTGTGAAGGAGAGCTATATGAGTACAAGCTCTAGGAAACTTGAGGTGGATGGGAGAGAAGGCAGAATTGCTAATATTCTCATTCGGTGCTGTATATGGCTCCTCAACTGTGCTTGGGTGGCCCGGCAATTTCCCTGTCACAATCCCTCCTTGGTGGTTGGAGAGGATGGGAGCCTGGGTGGGAGCGTCGCTGGGGAGATGCTCTCCTGATTGTACCGTGTGTCATAGAATGAGCTCCCAGGCCACGCCCTCCTCCTTTTATACCCGTGCCTCACGCCAGGCGGCTCGCTAATTGGTCGAGCCGGGTGGATGAATAAACAGGTGGCCGCGGAGCAGCTTTGATTTTCTCACTTCCCTTCTTTATGTTTGATTTCACTCAAATAGCACCCTAGCAAAGCATTTCCCTCATTTTTAAGTAGTTGACGGGAGTAAGGGGCTGGCACAGAGGTAATAGGATGCTTTTTGCTGGGATATATGGTGCAGGAAGTAAATGACAGCGAGTTAGAAGTTAGCAGATCCTTGCACTGCTTAATTTGAATGTTGGCAGAATCAAAGCCAAGCTGCAGATTGGCGGCCTCTCTTGGGAGATTTTGGTGACATTCTTGACACCCTTTACTAGCATTTTCCTGAGCAAATGCTGATCAGTGATTGGTCCTCACCATTTTTCACTTTAAAAATGTCCCATTATAACGTTGAAGACCATTTGATGACATCTATTGAAGTTCAATTAATCACTATACAAAGCTACACCAACCTGAATATTCTGTGGCAACTAATCTGGGTCTCCCCTTCCCAGTCCTCTGTCTGCTTTACTGTGTTATCTCTTTGGTTGACGTTCAGGATATCATTTGTATCTGGTATTTACATCAATATTCTACATAGAATATTCAAAACTACATTGATTAAATATGATGCTATATTATCCGACGTCTTAACTTAACGTATGGCAATCTGACGTTGAAGTCTATAATGACGCCTATTGTAACCTAGTAAGAACTGCACAGTCAATTTATATTTCCATTTGCTTTGTAGTTTATTATATTCTTCATATACACTTCAAGTTTCGAAACTCTCTAGGAAACGTTGTTGCTGAAGGCTTTCATTAAAAACAATTATGTGTAGCTATTATATCATTACTACAATAATCAGTGTTCCTCAGAGCTTTCCCAGTGTATACCACCTCCTCTACGCAGGGTACATAGTACCCGTCTTGCAACACAATCTCACCCCAACTCTGTGCAGCTCTCCACCTCAAGAGTGAATTGTTACTCCCAATCGTTCTTCTATTCAACAGCTGAGCTCTGGAACTCTCTCCACGAATCCATCTTTATCTCATCCTATGACTTAAATTATTTCAAACTCCTTGTGTCCAGGCATTTTGGCTCGATGGTTCCTTGATTTTGGCCCTGTCACTCTTTCAACTCTGGGGGAGGCACTCCAAGTCATTTACTTCTAGAGTTTTTCCCATTTATGAATAGTCTAATTTGGGATTTGCTTAGCCAACATGCATCACCTTGCACTTTTCCAAGTTTAGTAGTATTTTGTTGTTTCTATGTGGATGAGGGAGACAAAAGGCAGAGCTGTTTGTGACAAGTGCCTCCCCCAGAGTTTAAAGAGTGATATTTGTTTTGTCTTGCCTGAAAGAAGTGTGGTGTGCTTGTTTAGTGTCTCAGACCATTCACCAGTCTGGTAAGATCCTTACTGTGTAGTTCAATTCCTCTAAGTTTTGTTCACATTCACTCCAAGTTTAATGACATCTGCAAACTTAGATATCACAATTAAAAAACTAATATTGATGTCACTAGCATAAATGAAGAACAACACTGGGACCTTCCCTAAGAACACTGGATACTGGACCGTCACTAAGAACACTGGATACTGGACCGTCACTAAGAACACTGGATACTGGACCGTCCCTAAGAACACTGGATACTGGACCGTCACTAAGAACACATACTGGACCGTCACTAAGACCACTGGATACTGGACCGTCACTCAGAACACTGGATAGTAGACAGTCACTAAGAACACAGGATACTGTGCTGTCACTAAGAACACTGGATACTGGACCGTCACTAAGAACACATACTGGACCGTCACTAAGACCACTGGATACTGGACCGTCACTCAGAACACTGGATAGTGGACAGTCACTAAGAACACAGGATACTGTGCTGTCACTAAGAACACTGGATACTGGACCGTCACTAAGAACACTGGATACTAGACCAAACAGTCATTTGTAGTCAATACGGAGCATCGGTCGGTACTACTAAGATCACTGGCTTCGACCTCACTGTTGATACAGTAATCCTAGCGGAGTCCATAGCTCCCGAGGCAATACATTAGGCATCGGAGCCCCTAGGTCTAAAGGTCTCTTGGACTAAGACTAACATTTAATCTTTTGGTGACTTGTATGGCGAAGCAGTGCAAATACTATAGATAAAATGAAAAACAAACATCATAGGGCATAATCTGGGTTAAGGTAGCATTATGTATCCTATCCGTAGTCTTTTGCAGAACGCTCTATATTTCGGATGAATAAATTATTCTGTAGCTAAATATGGGTAAGTAGCATGTTATTATTACAATTACATTATTGTGTTGGTTATCAGTAAAAAGTAATGGGATATATTTACCGAACGCTCTGCGCTTGCGCAGATACATAAACCCATGCGGGACTCCAATATGAGGTTCTCGTTCTCTCTCCTACCAAGCTCCGTCCAGTCAACACCCTAAGCAATTCTTTATCATTCATGCATATAGTTAGGTGTTTTAGTTTAACTATTCATCACATCTATCATATCTAAATCACATCATTAATTATTAGGAACTTTAAAGCCTAGATTGACGTAATTTCCCATGAATTAGCCTAGCTTAGATACTCTCATTCTTACATCCTTGTCCCACTAACATCTATTAAGCCCGGCTTTCTTTCGCCATCTTGAATAATCATCAGAGGTAGCAAGACCATCGGCTAAGAACTTTATTCTTTGTGTGGGTTATTTGCTTACACTCCATCATTAACAACAGAATAACCACATCTGCACTTTCTATAAAAATACGACTTACATAACAACCTTGTACCTAATATTAACATGTAAGCTTTTGTAATATGCAACATGTGCCAGCACTTGCACACTGCCATTGTTCGTGACTTACCCCACTTTCCACCAACGTAATGTCTGGTTGTCTCCATAACAACGTAATATTCATCACAGAATATCACATCACAAATATCTCGGTTTATAGTTTGCATATATTCTGTATGCATTGTAATATATATATATATATATATATATATATATATATATATATATATATATATATATATATATATATATATTGTATATATATATATATATATATATATATATTATATGTATATATATATATATATATTATATATATATATATATAATATATATATATATATGTATATATATATATATATATATATATATATATACAGTATATGTATATATATATGTATATATATATATATATATATACAGTATATGTATATATATATATATACAGTATATGTATATATATATATATATACAGTATATGTATATATATATATATATATACAGTATATGTATATATATATATGTATATATATATATGTATATATATATACAGTATATGTATATATATATATATATATATATATATATATATATACAGTATATGTATATATATATATACAGTATATATATATACCGTATATATATATATATATATATATATATATATATATATATATATATATATATATATATATATATAGAGAGAGAGAGAGAAGGGGGGGGGGGCGTGAGAGTGAAAACGTAGTCCAGTAGCACACAACTATTTCACATTAACATGGTGCCTGGAGACATGAACTAACATGAATTCCTGGGAACAGAAAGTTATAGAACTTGTCACATTTTCCATTTATGGTTTGAAACATTGCATTCCTCATGACAGAAATCTGAAAGTTATAAAAAACACTTTGCAATATATTATTAGCAAGACTGACAAAAACAAGATATGTTTAGAAATATCTGAAATATTTGGTAAATAGTAAGGAAATGTGGTTTTCCGAGGAATGGGAGATTTGTATGTTTTTGTGTATTTAATTATTTCAATATTATTATTTTCATTATTATTATTAGGGGTTCGTCCCCTACGGGAACCCCTATTGTAATCATTAAACTCGGTTTTTCATCCAAATTCTTCTTACGCGCCAGTTTCGACGCAATAACTCCAGAACCGCTGTTTGGATCGGGATCAACTTTTACAAGAGGTGCGTTTTTGTATTGGGCAACTTTTGATATGCTAAACATCCGGCATGGTGGCCAAACAGGTCCGTGGCAGCCGATTTCCCGAAAAACTTGACGCCTAAATACCGTCTCTCCCACTCATAGGAAACGACTGGGCTTTGGCATACGGACTCCCCTACTAATGCTCCGCAAATGTTATAGAGAAGGTTTTGCTTTTGCACGTGGGGTTTTTCCGGCAATCTAGAAAAAACCTCGAATTCCACTTAAAATTCCACATCTTGAAAACTACGCCGATGATCAAAGCCATGCTTGCGTAGTTGGGTGAGGCTCACGATTCTGAACGTTTTGATAACAAAAGAATATAAATGGGTGGAATAGTTTGGCCGCAGCATTGAAAACTGTCTATTTTTAAATGACTTTAAAACCGCATTCGCTACCCACACAAAGTTTACCGTCTACAGTCTATAGGCTTCCACGCATCCCCCTGTTTTGCTTAATAACATAATCTCTTTATTATTCAGATCTATTATTTTTTTTGTATTTAACTCTCTCAATACAGTTAGAGTCCCTACGAATTCCAGCAATTATTTAGCCAACCTACCTATACATACCTACCCTACCAAATAATAATGATATTCAAATTTATTGTTGGTGAATGACAGAGTATTGGCTAAGGTTTATAACAATTCCTCCCTTTGCCAAACGCTTTGTTTAATAACAATGATATGGACCTTTAAAGTTTTGGCAATTGCCTGTGTGACTTACCCTGCCCTTCCTTCCTACCTCCCTCCTCCCTCATATCTAGCAAATGTATCAACAACCACTCTAGTGAACTTTCGGTATTTAGTTTATTCAGCTTAATACTATTTATCCACATCAAATAGAAACCTATCACAATTTTTGTCTAATACAACCATAGACAGTGCTATTACATATTATTTGAACATGAGGTCGAATTTAGCAGTTGCTGTTTACCTTGAACAGTAATGACAGAACCGAAAGCTTCTCTTGCCGTGTAGTACTCAAAGAAAGCAGGGTTACTTAAGCCGGCCCATACCGAACTGTTACCAAGTCAGAGATCAGAGGTAACTTTCACAATGCATTATAACCCTAGACAGACACCAATATATCACTAAATCATACAAATATCACTACAAAAAAGATAGGAAAATATTATATTAATGTCCTAGGTATTTGAAATTATGCAAATGAGTAAAATGCATTATGATATATTGATAATGGCATTGATTAGTATCTGGCAACAGTGTTGCACTATAATTTTCTGAACGTATGCGAACTTCGGAGTATTTATCCCATTAATATACACATCAATCACTATTTAAATTTAACACCTAACGAGCGGCCTAGGCGGTAATTTATATGTACCACCCAGCGGGGTGTTTTTACCCTAAATAGGGTTGTTTACGTGATAATTTTCATGCCTAAATAAGACCCAGAGCGTAAAACAAGTATCTATGCCTGAAAGGGCATAAACAGAGCTTTCCAATGACACCCCAACCATCCTTGTACGACCGCTAGTTTTCTTGCAACAATCGCGCAACACGAGTGCAAAAACCATGTAATTAGGTACTTTCCCTACATAATTCCCTGTGTAGAGAGTGTGATGGGGGAAGGAAGGGTGGTTTTCACTTCAGTTGGCCCACCTCGGTGGTGTGCGACGGTCATAGCCTTACTACGCTCCTCACACCGCTCAGCTCGCTCTCTCTGCAACATTACGTGCTGAAAATGGCACACGACATAAGTTGTGAACCGCCACTTAGTCCAAATTTCTTTCACACGACATAAGTTGCGCGCCGCCAATAAAGGGTTAATACAACCATACACAGTGCTATTACATATTATTTGAACATAATATAGGATGGTCTTTCCTTTAAACAATGTTCTATATCTATTCACGAAAAATATAGGCTTAGCCTAGGCAGCGCTACCCGGTAGGTACGAATTTAGCAGTTCGAATTTTGATTGAGAGTGGGATTAGGCCTAGGCCTAGCCTAGGGCTTAACATGGGATACTGTTTGGGGGTTGGGAATTAGGCTCAGGCTGCTTTAGGCCTAATTAGGTAAAAATAGTCAAATCGAGACAATTGCACAGCCAACATAGGCTAGCCTATTTATAGGCTACCTTTCATTACTGCAGTTAAGCACAAACTTATTTTACAATGGAAAATAATGCATGAGGAGGGCTGGGTAGGCCTATTAGTATTTTGTGAAATAACTTAAATTAGGTTAGGCTATAGTATACTTCATTAGGTTATTAGGCCTATGAGAAAACAGGCCTAGGCCTAGCTTAATTTTATTTCACTGCTCAACATATTTGTTTTTGTTTTTGCTTTTGAGCTCTGCATATATTCAGGTAGGCTTGGGTTTTAGTAAAATTGCATTAGGCTAGGCTACATATTTTTACTTCTATTGGAAAGCACAGGCCTACACAATAGTACACATGTTAAAGAATTTAGCCTAGCCTACCACAATTTAGCCTAGACTGAAAGAACAAACAAAAATAGGCTAGGCTAATTGCAGCTAAATAATTTAGCCTAGCCTCCACAATTTAGCCTAGACTGAAAAACAAACAAAAATAGGCTAATTGCAGTTTTGGTAAGAGTTGTAGTTGTGGGCATACCAAAAGCTTTGTTTATATAGCCTAGTCGCACGCTCGCACTTAGGCCTACATTCGCTTCTAATTTAACTGCTGGGGTAAAGCAGGGTGTCAAACCGAAGCAATTTTGTGTGGAGACTCGAATGAATATGAGAAGGAATACAAGAAAATTAACTTCGAATAGCATTGTTTTGGCCACTTTATCACTTCCAAAGACATAATTTAAACTATAAACCATAATTTTATCTTTACATAGGCCTATACAATAATAAAGACAACAAATATTGGACTCGGCTCTCGTTTGACACCCTGGGGTAAAGCCACCCTCAATCCGCCGGCCGGTAACAAAACAATTTACCCAACGCCTGGCCGTGGGATACAATAATGGGTTGAGGGGGCTTTATCCCCCTATGACTTATTGTCATCATATATATCACCAGCAGGGGCAAATAACCACAGTCAAATTAGACGTGAATGTAACTGCGAGCGTGCGACTACGTAAATAAAGGGGACGATAGACCTGCTAACACAACTCTTAACGCATTTTTTCCTAATGTATCAGATTTTTTTTATATTTATGACCTCAACAGTTGAAAGATGACAATTTTATGGTTTATTTTATACAAAAACATTTGCTTTGTAACTTAGATACTCATATTTATGCTTATAATTGCAGTACGAGTGGGGTTTTTCTTTTTATATGTAGGCCTAGGCTAAACAAATGTTAGTTTTTGTTTTATAGGCTAAACTAGGCTGAATTTATGCTAATAAATATTAATTGGAGGGAGCAAATCTGTCAAGGAATAGCCTTGATGTGGAAATGTACAGCCAATTTGCTCTAGCCCTTTTTGAGATACAGAGGTTAGAGATCGTTGGATACAATAATATGTTGAGGGGATCAATCACCCCCCATGACATATTGTCATCATCATATATATTGCCAGCAGGGGGCAAATAGCCTAGGCCTAGCCTAACTAAAACAAAAATCGCCGTCAAAATAGACGCGAACTTATATTAACTACGGCGATCGACCATTGCCCGCACCGGCCGTCCCCCGGTTATTGTTGAGTATGCCACATGGTGACATGGCAGTCTTCTTGAAGAACTTTCTCTGTGATCATACTTTCCGAGTCAAGCTTCAGAATACATTCTCATGAACATACTCCCAACACGACGGTGTCCCACAGGGTTGTGTTCTAAGTACCATCCTTTTTATCCTAGCTATTAATGGTATTATTTCTTCTCTCCCTCTTGGTGTCCGTGCTTCTTTGTATGTGGACGACTTCGCTATTTACGCTGTGGGTTCGGATATCGCTGCCCTAAAAAATTTCATGCAGAAGGCCATCGATGCAGCTGCGCAGTGGGCTACGGCCCATGGTTTTCGGTTTTCGCCCTCGAAATATTGTGCCGTCATCTTCACAAAACGCCATACAGTCCCGCATCCTGTTGTTACGTTGTATAACCGCCCTCTGCCTTACAGGTCCTCAGCTCCATTCTTAGGTCTCATTTTCGATACTCGGTTGACGTGGTACCCGCACATTACTTCGTTACTGATCTCCACCACCCGACGGCTTCAACTCTTACAAACCCTTAGCCACTTGTCTTGGGGTGCGGACCGGACGACTCTTTTGCGCCTCCATACAACGCTTATTCTATCCAAGATCGATTATGGCTGCCAGGTATATGCCTCCGCTGCACGTACAAACCTTAAGCGCCTAGACTCCCTTCACCATCACGGTCTGCGCTTGTCGCTAGGGGCTTTTCGCTCTACTCCGGTTATTAGCCTTTATGCTGAATCAGGTGTCCCACCGCTATCATCCAGGCAGGATAAACTGACCCTTCGATGTCATCTTCGCCTTCTGCAACACAGTTCGGCTGGTTTTCCTCCCACGGCTTCCGGCTTAGCCCCATCATCGTCTGCTACTTCGTTCCCCGGTCGGGTCTCTGCTTTACTAGCTTCCTTCTCTTTTCCCATTCCATCAGTGCTACCCCTCCGACAGTCAGAGTTCCCCCCATGGCTACTCCCTCGCCCTACCGTTTGTACAGCTGCCCTTCCCCCCTCTAAGGCCTCTTCAACCCCACAGTTGCTTTATGCTCAGTTTGCAGAACATATGCTACACCATTCTTCAGCCGTTCCAGTGTACACTGATGGTTCCAAGACCTCCGCCGGTACAGGGTTTGCGGTTGTGTTCCCAGACCGGACCTTCCAACGTCACATCCAATCATGTGCTAGTGTCTATGCGGCCGAGTTATTTGCTATTTTATTTGCCCTACGTACTATTTTTTGTTCATACCTTTGTCAATTTTAGTGACTCCCTTAGTGCTCTTCAGAGTATTCAGTCTATTCCCGCTGTTAACCCCTTAGTGCTGGAGATTCAGGAATGGTTGTTCCGCATCGCTTCTAAATTGAAGTCCCTGTCTTTCTGTTGGGTCCCGAGACATGTTGGAGTGCCTGGCAATGAGCGAGTTGATTTTTTCGCCCGCTCTGCTATTACCTCTCACCGACTCGTGCCACGGCGTATTCCTGCATCTGATTACTTCCCGCATGTTACTCAATTACTACGTCAGCGCTGGCAGGACGAATGGACCTCCATGAGGGTGTCTGATGTCAAACTGCGTTCTGTCAAACCTTCCGTCCTACCTTGGAAGTCTTCTTCTCATCGCAATCGTCGATGGGAGACCGCTCTAGCCCGTCTTCGGCTCGGCCACACCAGGCTCACGCATGGTCATTTGATGTCCTGTGATGTCCCCACGCTCTGTCCTTGCTGCCATATTCCAGTGTCTGTCCAGCATCTCCTGATCGACTGTCCGCGTTTCTCCAATGCCCGACAGCGTTCATTCCCCTTCATATCCTCCCTTAATCGCCCCCTTGTCTTAGCCGATATGCTTGGAGAGTCCCCCACTTTCTCCCTCCCACATCTTATGCGGTTTCTCCTCCATACCCGTCTCCTTCAGCTTCTTTAATTAGTGTTTCCTAGTCTTCTTATCCTCTAATCTGTATTGCGCCCAGCCCCACAACAACTCCGATATTTTTTTTCCACAAAGTTTATTTTGGTGCCACATAGTCTTTTTAGGCTTGGTGCGAATCCCTATTTTAATTTTAATAATAATAATCCCTAAAATACGGTAATTTCCTTACATAATTCCCTGTCTAGCGAGGCAGTGACTGTGGGTGTGTGTGGAGCTGGGCCCAGTGCTGGCGCGAGAGCCGTGCCGAACGGTCAGAGTCGACCTACGCTCCTCCCACCGCTCGTCTCTCTCTCAGAGCCAAATATTGCTCAGAATTGCACACCGCCTGAAGTCAGTCCCCGCCACATAGTCCATGGTTCTCTAGACCGACTTATGTCCACCCCCGCCAGACAGGGGTTCATATCTGACTCAAACACCAAGACACGCTGGTTCTCTAGGAAAAGGGGTTATCTTCCTCCTTGCTCTATTAAAGCAGTAATAAAGGAGACACAAAAATATCTACTGTCTCAGAGTCGGGGCCTATCCGACTCGGGTTGATAGTGCTAGTAGTATTGCAAGAGTAATTCTAAGATTATTCTAAACTGGGCTAAACTAAAATACTGCTAGACTCCCTGAACAATCCATATTATGCCCAGTCGCTCAGGAACCGAGAATAATACGAAACAAAAACCCATGGGAAGAGTCCAATGCAGTAGCCTAACACATGAGACACAAGGGTTGACTTCTCAGTAGGTTGGTGCTGGCTGTTAAACAGCTGGTCCAAACAAGCCAGTCACTAAACCACTGTATATGTCAACCTCAATAATATACAATATAAACATACAATAATAATTCACAATGCAGTAGAATAAAGGAAAAGAAATGGAGAAAGGGTGTGAAGCTTATATCTAAAAATGCCAAAAGGTTGCAGTAATCCTATCTAACAGAAATGCAGAACATTCTAGTATGCAAACTAATAAGGTTAAGACAAAATAAATATGTTGAAATAACTCCCAGACTCGCCTTACTACTATACAACTAATATTGAAAGACTATATGCGGTTATTAAGGGACACAAGAAGGCAAAGCCTGGGACAGACTCCACAGCACGTGTTCTCAGTATAGGGTCTGTCTCTCGAGTGAGTTACTGATGCGGCCCAGGGAGTCCTGCTGCCCGCGTGGGGAGGGCTCCAAGCGCCGCCGACCTACATAATTAAACTAGGTACAGTCCCGGACAGATGAAACAGCAACACCTCGTCCACCCGCTATGTGGTGAGGGGCTCTGCGGATTTGGTAACACTGGCAGGAGGTGGGAGGGATGTGGGTGGGTGGGTGATGAGGGGAGGTATGTGGGGGGTTTAGGGGGGAATTGGGAGGGTGAAGAGGCAGCAATCATGGTGTGGCTGGTGGGAGGGGGCAAACAAGTGACAGGGTAGGGGAGAGCAGACTGTTAAATTTGTTAAATGTAGCATACAGTGATATTGTAGGTGTGTGTAATTTAAAATCCTGTGGGAGTAGCTTGTTCTATAGGAACATTTCCTTGTCACTCTGTTCTCCCCTACCCCGTCACTCGTTTGCCCCCTCCCACCAGCCATACCATGATTACTGCCTCTTCACACTCCCCCCTAAACCCCCACATCCCTCCCCTCATCATCCACCCACATCCCTCCCACCTCCTGCCAGTGTTACCAAATCCGCAGAGCCCCACACCACACAGCTGGTGGACGGGGTGTTTCTGTTTGATCTGTCCGGAACTGTACCTGTGCTCTCACTAATAACACAGGAGTAATCAACCAAACATAAGACATCATTGGGCAACTTATGATAAACTGAAAACTGTAAACAAACTAAATAATTACACTCCTAGCCGAACAGCAATGTATACCGTAGGGCGCCACCCTGACAAAAACAAGCTCTCACGTGGGAACAGAGAAAGAAAGCAAGAACAAAGAAAAGAAGGCAGACCTCCCTGGCTAGGCTATGTATAATTTGTACACACTTGCAACTGTAACAGCTATAAGTGCAGTTGGAAGTGACACTGTTCATTACTCTATATATAAAACCAATCTGTTCATTACTCTATATATAAAGCCAATATGTTCATTACTCTATATATAAAGCCAATCTGTTCATTACTCTATATATAAAGCCAATCTGTTCATTACTCTATATATAAAGTCAATCTGTTCATTACTCTATATATAACACCAATATGTTCATTACTCTATATATAAAGCCAATATGTTCATTACTCTCTCTATAGAAAGCCAATCTGTGCATTACTCTATATATAAAGCCAACCTGTTCATTACTCTCTCTATATAAAGCCAATCTGTCCATTACTCTATATACAGTATAATGTATGCCCTACTATCTATCTCCATTTCATTGCAACTTATGTCCTCTCCCCTCACCTGGTTTCTGCAATAGGTCCATTTAATCCGGAATTATCACTGTTTAGAGAGGAGGGCGGGTGACATTACACACACTAGATTATCCCTCTATTTCATACTTTCCTCCTTCCTTCTCTCTCTCTCTCTCTCTCTCTCTCTCTCTCTCTCTCTCTCTCTACACATTATATTTAGAGTTCCCCTTTCCTTCTGCCTTTTCCTTCTTTTCGTTTGTTCTGTGCACCATTTTATCTTCTACTGTATTCTATGTTTATGAAGGAGACAAAAGCCAAAGCTGCCTGTAACAAGTTTTCCCTCAAAGTTGAAAGAGTGATCGAGAGCTACGTTAGAGTCAAAATGTCTGGACACACGGAGCTTGAAGTAGTTTAAGTCTTATGACGAGGGAAAGACAGATTCAAAGAGACATACGGTATATGTATTATACAAGGCTTTATAGAGTATAATATTGTATGTGCTTTATTTAGTATATAATAGCCCTATACCCTGTGAAGCACTCGCAGTGTAGTTTATAATAATTATTTAAGGGTGAAATTATAGGCTGATTTGTTTGTGATGTTTTTCTATATGTTTAAAGGAGACAGAAGATAAATGTCTCCCCCCAAAGCCTAAAGAGTGACATAGAGCCAAATTCAAGGGACGTTGAGGTCAAAATAATAATGTCTTGCAATAATAATGTTAGAAGTATGCAAGATCATCCATGAATAATAAGGGGAAGGAAGACTTTCACTTACGAAATTATTTTTCGAACCTCCTTCTCCCGCATGTTTAGCCCCATTAGTTTTGATGTTTGAAAACGTTCACCCCGCTAGCTTGGCGATTTTAAGACTTTTCGGCCAATTTATATCAATGTTAAGACCTTTCTTCCCATTTAGGTGTCGATTTTTTTCCTGTCGAGCGATAGCGAGCCTGTAATTAAGGAGGAACCGGCCTTCGACCGGGAGATTTTTCTAGTGAAAAATATATAAATTTATATCGTAGGTGGGTCTTGGGGGTATTTTATATCGTAGGTGGGTATTTATATCGTAGGTGGGTTTTGGGGGTATTTTTGTAAAGCTTGATAGGGGTCTAGGAAGCACACTAAAAATCTCCCCTTAAAACAATGCTGTTCACTAGATGCCACAATATTATAACACTATTTATAAATATACAGAGGAAAATATCAATGGCAATTACCTTTCTACATACTTACGGTCTCAATTTCACAAGTTAAAGGACAATTACAGCTAAGGAACGGTTCATAAGTGTACATTATATCTATATTTCCCTCATTCTGTGACTTAAACTGATTCAAGCTCCGGGTGTCTTGACATTTTGACTCTAACCGTCTTGGTGGTGTAATGGTTAATCTGTCTGTGATAACCCGGGTTCGAATCCTGGTGGATCACATATGTGCTTTCATTAATTTCATTGGAGGTGTTTGGTGGTGAAATTAATACAAAATAGATTACCTTGAATTAGGCTCTATATCACATTTTAAATTTGAGTTTGGGGGGAGGGGGGGGAGGGGCTCGTGTAAATTAGAGCTATCATTCTCTCCTATAACTTGAATGTCTTTAACCTCCGTGCGTCTAGACATGTTAACCCCTTGAAGCTCTGACGCGTTTTAGCAGTATATTTTGGCTATCATTAGACGATTTTTTGCAGCTTAGGAAGGATCCGTGGGTGTAAAAAGGGGTAAAGGCTATCTCAATTAACCCTTTGACTTCCGTGTACCGTTACTATTCTTACTAAAATCGTCTAAGAGTAGCCAGAAACAGAACAGAAACGCGTATCAGCGCTTGAAAGGGTTAACTAACTTACCTTGCATAATATTTATGGCTCTCTATCACTCAAACTGGGGGGTGAGAGGGGAGAGGACTCGTTACAGGCAGCTTTACCATTTGTCTCCTTTGCTCGTGGTTGTGCGAGGTGACTCATTGCTGTGTGAGGATTAAGGGGAGGCAGACCGTTTTTCTGGACCCCCTTCTCCCTAATGTTTAGCCCCACTAGTTTGGCGATTTTAACACATTTAGCCCTATTTCGTTGTCAAATTTAAGACCTTTCGTGCCACTTAGGTGTCGATTATTTCCTGGCGAGCGATAGCGAGCCCGCGATTTAAAGGGAAACCGGCCTTTGGCCGGTAAATTTTTCTGCCGAAAAATGTACAAATTTATCTTGAAGGGGGGTCTAGGGGGTGTTTGTCTAAGCTTGATGGAGGTCTAGCGACGAACTAAATAAATATATGAATAAATTCATTAATAGACCAAACAAACGGTCAGTCACCCCTTAAGGAGGAACATTCTGGAGGTCTGGACAAACAAGGACCTTCATTAATAACTTGTCCACTTAAAAGGGAGGTGGTGGCTTTTTATGGACCCCCTTTTCCTTCACTAGCCCCACTAGTTTTCAGATTTTAGGACGTTCGACCCATTAGCTTGGCGATTTTAAGCCCTTTCACCCTATTTGGTTGTCAATAATGAAACCTTTCGTGCAATTTAGGTGTGGATTTTTTCCTGGCAAGCCATAGCGAGCCTGAAATTAAAGAGGAATCGGCCTTCGACCGCGACTTTTTTACCGAAAAATATACAAATCAATCCACAAGGTTGGTATCGGGGATGTTTTGTTTATTAACCCCTAAGTGTCGGCGCGCAACATAAGTCGAGTATAATAAATCTGGACTATCTGGCGGCGCTCGACATAGGTCGTGTGGCAATTTCAGCACGTAATGTTGCTGAGAGAGAGAGACAAGTGGTGGCAGGAGAGTAGCGAGCGTATGACTGCTCCAGACCACCGCGGCGAACCTACTGACACGAATCCCACCTCCTCCCTCCCTCTCTCACTCGCTATATACGGAATTGTATGGGGAAAGTGCCGAATTACATGCTTTTTGCACTCGCGTTGTGCGGTTGTTGCAAGAAAACTAGCCATCATAAAAGGATCGTTATGGTGTCATTTGAAAGCTCTGTTTATGCCCTTTCAGGGATAGATACTTGTTTTACGCTCTGGGTCTTATTTAGGCATGAAAATGATCACGTAAACAGCCCTATTTTGGCTAAAAACACCCTGCTGGGCGGTACATATAAATAAACCGCCTAGCCCGCTAATAAGGTGTTAAGCTTGCTGGAGGTCTAGTGAGGAAAGCGTTTGGGAAGTCTGAACAAACAAAGAGCTCATCACAAACTTGTCCAGGAAGTTTGCCCGGGTGAAGAGATGGTCGACTGACTGAAACCCTTTAGTAAATAGTTTACACCCACACACACACACACAAACACAAGCACACACACATACACACACATACATACATACACACACACACACACACATACACGCACAAAAAACAACAACAACAACTATAGTCGGTATTATTTCAGCTGACGGTAACTTGAATCCCTTAGTAGTTGATATCTAGATACTTAATGGAAACATATGACACTGTTAAGGCTCGATCTACATCATATCAAGGCCAGATTTTCATAATTAGCAATATATTTATCTACGGATAGTTCATAATAGCTGAGTAATCAAGACGGAGACATGACAAGTTTAGTGACATTCTCCAGTTCATGATCTGTAATTGTGAGGGTCAGGCAATATGTGGGTCTTTAATTGTGTGGCCTTTGACAGGACAAACAGCTCTGTGATCACCTATCATGGTGTGTGGGTGTGTGCGTATGCCTGTGTGTGTGTGTGTGTGCATACGTGTGTGGCTGTGTGTGTCTGTGTGTTGAGGATATAGTAAGAGAGAGAGAGAGATCTGGAGTATATACAGTACATGATGTTTCTTGCTAGTAAGTTTGTGGCCGTTGAAATAATATTGATGCCTTTCTAAAGTTGAATAGCCGTGTTTAATAGATAAGGTTAAGTCGACTTGTATGGCAGCATCCTGCAAAACGTTGATGGGAGGTTTGGTTTTCTGGAACCCCTTCTCCCTCATGTTTAACTCCATTAGTTTGGCGATTTGTAGACCTTTTGTGCCATTTAGGTGTCGATTATTTGTCAGGCGAACGACAGCCAACCTGTAATCTAGGAGGAACCGGCGTTCGGCCGCAACTTATAATATCAACAAATTTAATACAAATAATCGAAGGGGGTCTTGGGGGTATTTATTAAAGCTTGCTGGAGCTTTTGGGAAGAAACTAGTAATAAATATACGAATGAATAAATTAACAAATATATACACATTTCTTAGATGTAATTCTACCCGTGCTTCCCTTTGTTCCTTACAGTTACCGGGTTTTTAAGTGTAATTGTTTTACCACTAACAGTTATGGGATCCCCTTAATGTCTGACAATAGCCTGCTGGTGGAGGTCTGACCTCTTTGGTGCAAGAACTATAGGTCATTTAATCCTTTCAAGATCCAACTACGCGTTTATTTTCTGTGTTCTTAGGAAGAATTTGGGTGAATTAATAGGGTGAAGCCTATCTCAAGTAACCCCCTGACTTCCAAATACCCTATGAAACTTTAATCACTCGGAAGGATATTAGAGCGGTGTCTAAAGGGCCGGATTCTTAACCCATTTCATACCTATTATTAAACGATTGTATTCAAATTAAGAAGGGTATGTGGTATTAAGTCAGAGGGTTAATTGAGATAGTCTTTACCCTTACAATTCCCACAGATCCTTCCTAAACGGTATAAAACCGTCTAATGATAGCCAGCATAAACTGTCAACATTTGTCATAATCTTCAAAGAGTTAAGGAGAGATCTCCACTTGAGGGATTTTTTTCTTGACTCCTTTCTCCCGCATGTTTTGCCCCATTGCTTTTGATATTATAAAACGTTTGCCCCATTAGTTTAGCGATTTTAAGAACTTTCACCCCATATTAAGACCTTTCGTGCCATTCAGGTGTCAATTTTATCCTGGCGAGCGATAGCGAGCATGTAATTTAAGAGGAACCGGCCTTCGGCCGGGAAATTTTTCTACCGAAAAATGTACAAATTTATCTTGAAAGGGACTCAAGGGGGTGTAATTTTAAGCTTGATGGAGGTCTAGGGAACAAACTAAATACCTCCCCTTAAGCTGGAGTCACACGAGCACTTTTGCGGCAATTTTTGATGAACAAATATTTTTGTTTCGTTAACTTTTGAAGCTGTTTCGCATTGGCATCAGCAACTAGACTGAAGGTAATCTTTCTTAGGTCGGCCAGGAAGCTGAACTACAATAAAACTTGAATCTTGAAGCTGCCAGACTACAATTGGCCGAACA
Organism: Paralithodes platypus; assembly: GCA_032716605.1. Taxonomy (NCBI): domain Eukaryota; kingdom Metazoa; phylum Arthropoda; class Malacostraca; order Decapoda; family Lithodidae; genus Paralithodes; species Paralithodes platypus. The sequence continues at coordinate 5,097,087 of CM064582.1, forward strand.
ATTGACAGGAAAAATGTTCGTGTGACGCTGCCTTTATATAAAGAGTGGGGACATAGGGGAAAAAGGAGGGGGGGGGGGGGGGGGGGAGAGAGAGAGGGTTCAAGAGAGCCAGAATCAATATGGCGCTCGGGAACTTAAGGTGGAAGTAGTTGCTTTTTCTGGACCCCTTTCTCCCTCCTGTTGAGCCCCATTAGTTTCTAGATTTTAAGACGTTAGCCCCATTAGTTTGACAATTGTAGGATCTTTCGCCCTATTTGTTGCCAGTATTGAGACCTTTCATGCAATTTAGGTGTCTTTATTTAGTCCTGGCGAGCGATAACAAAACTGTAATTTAAGGAACCGACCTTTGGCCGGGACTTTTTCTACCCACAAAATTTACAAATTAATCTAGTAGGAGGATCTTATGGATGTGTGTTTTATGTTTGATGGAGGCCGAGAGAGGAACCTAAAGTAAAAAAAAAAAAAAAAAAAAAAAATCACCCCTACCCCATTATACCCGTTCACTACTAGTTCCGTAATTTTCAATGTATACTGACTACTAATACACGATTTTATTCAGTTTAAAAACGGTATCTAGCAATTAACAGGCTTTGAACTATCTTACATAACCCTCCGATCTATCTTAAGCTGCAAACAAACGTCTGTATATAGCTCGAATCCAAACAAAAAGACGTCGCCGGTACAGAAGGGGTTAATATTAGATATTTAAGGCCAGGTTATGCAGGTCCTGCATGTATTAGTTCCACAATCACTTCCTAATCTCAATGTTATTGTTTAATGGCATCGTAAATATAGTAAAAATCGGCGTCAAGGTATACTGATAAAGTTACTGGTAGAAGGTCAGTCATGTTGCTGTATATAACACTCTTTAGAACTATGTATAACATAAAAGGAATATATTTAGTTATATACTTATTCATTTATATACAGTATATATATATATATATATATATATATATATATATATATATATGTTTCTAATCTCTCAGTGGGATTCGAACCCCACTGAGAGATTAGAAACATTTAGTGGCTCACGTGTATTTGTGATATATACTCAATATATATATATATATATATATATATATATATATATATATATATTTATATAATTATATATACTGTATATGTGCATTTTTTGGCAGAGTAATGCCGAATTCTGTATTCTGACATTGGATTAATTATCAATATACTAAGTACAGCGTATCAAGAACCATTAGGAGTCGTTAATTATGTACTTTCTCTTAACCCTTTGAATATTATGAAGCATTTAGACAGTTTATTCTGGTTATCTATAGACAACTTTATACGATTTAGGAAGGTTCTGTTGGAATAAGAAGTGTAAAGACTATCTCCATTTACCCTCTGCCTTCCATATACTTTTTCTAAATCTGAATAAAGTCTTCTAATTATAGCCAGAATATAGAAAACAAATGCATCATCGGATCTTGAAAGGGTTAACATTTGTTTTGACCTAATGTCATTGTGTGCATAACGTGTTCAACTGTACCAATTCCGTCATACATTACCTTAGAACAGTCGCCAATGTTTATGATCAAATTGCACTTGTTACTCCTTCAGCAACATTACGTCATTCGATCATATTCTGGTTACCATTAGACGATTTTCATTAGGTTATAATCTGCCTATACGACTCAAATGGGTAAATACGATCTCAATAAACCCTTTTAGTAACATAGGTCATTTTTAAACTGCCAAAATCATATAATTTTAGCCAGAATCAAAGGCAAAAAGGCGTCTCGGTGCTCAAGGGGTTAACAGTATGCAATAATAATATAATGAACATAACGGATTTTGATGACAACGATCAGTTCCTATCAATACGTGCCCGAATAGAAACTATTAACTTTTTGACAAACATCCAATGACCTCCTCGCTTCCAATACCCCCCTAAACAATCTACTCCCTCTTTCCAAAAGACAATGCATATTATACGTTTGTATATCATGATTTTCACTTCTGTGTTTCAATTTGTCTGATTGTCCTACTATTATGAATTTGCTTCCATTACTTACATATATTGTATCAATATTAATAACCACAAAAAATACTATATATGTCAATTATGGCATCACATAATAACATATATGATATAGAAGTACGTTCCTGGTGCAATATGCTAGATCACAATTACCAGGTCTATGCTTATGTCACAAAACTACATATAATTTTCAATGTTAACAAATAAGTACTATCTCTTATATAAAGCAGGCTATATAATATTACATGATGTTTTATTATATATCAATAAATTTGCAGGCTTGTAGAAGGATGTCCTGAACTGTAAGCTTGTGTTCCTGAATAATCCTCCTGGCCCTTCCTGGCTTCCTTGACCCTTCCTTTCTCTCAACAGCTGTGGAGGTATTGTTTTTACCCACCGACACAAATTACTATTTAAATTAGGAAGTGTATATGGAAACCAAGGGTTTATTTATTATATTATATGTGAATGAGAGGGACTAAAGGCAATGTTGCCTGTAACAAGTGTCTCCCCCAAAGCTGAGTAAGTGATAGAGACCCAAATTCAAGGTCCATTGGATTCAAAATGTCAAGACACACGGAGCTTGAAGCAGTTTAAGTCATAGCATGAGAGAAAGACAGATTGAGGGAGACAGTTCCAAAGCTTATTTGTTGAGCAGAAACAAGACTAAGAAAATCGGTTCACACTTGTCTTAGAGAATTGGTCAAAATAGTGGTGGGAGTGTGTTGAAAGGTGGGTGCCCCGCACTCTCCGTAAAAGAGGAGGTATACACTGAGAAAGCTCTGAAGAACACTGATTTTTGTAACAGCAGGAAAGAAGTGAGAGATAAAACATTGCGGCATGTAGAGAGACATTGTAGGGAATTATAGATGAGGTTAATTGACGAGACAAAACTCTTTTGACTACCCTTTCGAGAAGTGCGGTATGGGTGGATCCTCCCCACATATGGGTGGAGCCTCCCCACATATGGGTGGAACCTCCCCACATATGGGTGGAGCCTCCCCACATATGGGTGGAGCCTCCCCACATATGGGTGGAGCCTCCCCACATATGGGTGGATCCTCCCCACATATGGGTGGATCCTCCCCACATATGGGTGGAGCCTCCCCACATATGGGAACAATAGTCGATATAGGGGCTCACACTGAGCGTACAGTACAGTCACTTATGACAAACCCTGGACCTCCTATGTTTTTTTATGCAATTATGGTGTAACTATATGGATTGATTTTTGGATGGAACTTGCTTTTCAATAACTGATATAATTATATATACAGTATATACTGTATACAGTATAGTTTTGTAGTTGGTGTAAAGACATTTATGTTCATAAATTCGATTCCAGAAATATACTTCCGTAAATAGAAATAAGTGAGGTCTACGAAATGTGTATGAGTGAATGTCCATAAAATTCAATCCATGCAATATTGCACGCTAATCATTATGACCTCTGCTGCACAGTATATACAGTGCAACAAAACAAAACACATCATATTCAACATATTTGTTTTTTATTATTACTCATTATTTATTCAGTCATGTACTTAAAATTATATATATATATATATATATATATATATATATATATATATATATATTATGCTTCTCAATATGCATAGATTCATGAGTTTGTGTAACAAACTCATAGGCACAAGTTTATGTTTTTCATTTGCATATTATACCAGTGGGAGCTTAACTTGATATTGTAAATGCCTGTTTGTTATTGATTGGCTGGATGGTAATGCATTAGAGTGTTAATGTAGTTAATGTGAATAACTTTGTATTCATAGATTTACTACAGGTATACGTGTTGTGTGTGGGTGAACCGTGTCCTTATATAGTTTGCATTTATGTATGTATTTTGCATTTATGTATGTATTTTGCATTTATGTATGTATTTTGCATTTATGTATGTATTTTGCATTTATGTATGTATTTTGCATTTATGTATGTATTTTGCATTTATGTATGTATTTTGCATTTATGTATGTATTTTGCATTTATGTATGTATTTTGCATTTATGTATGTATTTTGCATTTATGTATGTATTTTGCATTTATGTATGTATTTTGCATTTATGTATGTATTTTGCATTTATGTATGTATTTTGCATTTATGTATGTATTTTGCATTTATGTATGTATTTTGCATTTATGTATGTATTTTGCATTTATGTATGTATTTGTTTGTTTGTTAGAAAGTCTTCCAAGTTATCTTTTTGTACAGGACCATAGTCGTTGTTGATTGCTGTGTTAGACTACAGACTGCTAGGTGTTGCATTATTATTATCATCGATATTAACACCAATAATCCCCCAAATTATATTAATGAAAGTATGTGATCCACCCAGGATTCAAACCCAGGAGATCACATACAGAAATTACGTGCTATAACCATTATCCCATCAAGACAAGATGGGTAAGTGCAGGAAAAGCGTAAATTATTTCCTCATTATAATTATTACTCGTGGAGATTAAGTAAGGGAAGAGGTAGATATAATTGTCTTATTATTTGTTCTATTTGTTGCACTTATTTCAATACAAGGGTTTTAAAATCGACAGCGTAATGGGGTGAACGTCTTAATCCCTTCTGTACCGTCGAAGTCTTTTTAATTTTAGTCTAGCTATATTTAGACGATTTTCTGCAGTTTAATTAGGATATATGGTCGAAAAAAGGTTACCTGAGGCCCTTTTTAAACTTAATAAACTTAATAAAACTTAATAAAATCATCTAAATATACTTAAAACATACTGAAAAAGACGTCGACGGTACAGAAGGAGTTAAAACCTCTAAGATAATGAGCTAAAAATGAGAGACAAGGAGGAACAGAAAACACAACTCACCCCCCCCCCCCCACCCCTCTCCTTAAGGGGAGGATTTTAGTGTGTTTCCTAGATTTCCATCAAGCTTGAAATTACACTCCCTTGACCCCCTTTTAAGATAAATTTGTACATTTTTCGGTAGAAAAATGTACCGGCCGAAGGCCGATTCCTCTTAAATTACAGGCTCGCTATCGCTCGCCAGGAAAAAATCGACACCTAAATGGCACTAAAGGTCTTAAAAGTTATATAAATGGGGTGAAAGTTCTTAAAATCTCTAAACTAATGGGGCGAACGTCTTAAAATCTCAAAAGCAATGAGGGAGAAAGGGGTAAAGAAAAAAATCCCTCAAGTGGAATTCTCCCCTTAACATCCTGTAATAAGCAGGGTTTGTATTAAAACCAGTTATATATTGTCAATGTTAGTTATGGCAACCTATGATATTGATATGCAACTTGTCATACATGGAATTCCTACTTAGAGTCTCCCTATTTTACGATCTTTCATTATTACATTATTCACCAATTTAGGGGGGAGTTACAGTACATGCTTTTTCTGGACTCCCTTCTCTTTCATGTTTAGCCCCATAGGTTTTGAGATTTTAAGACGTTTGCCCTATTAGCTTGTTAATTTTAAGATCTTTCGTCCCGTTATTTCATCAATATCAAGACCTTTGGTGCCATCGTGTCGAGTTTTTTTCTGGCGAGCAATAGCGAGCCAGTAATTTTGGAGGAACCGACCTTCGCGCGCGGGACACTTTTCTACCAAATAATGTACACATGTATAGGGAGTGGGGATCTTGATCATAATGTATTAATTAAGTTAGATGGAGGTCTAGGGAGGAAACTAAAACATTACCATGTTTTAGGTAAGCAGCCAGTACAATATAAATATCGTTTTAGATCAAAATACTCAATCATAATTACATGTGTTATACAAATACTCAATCATAATTACATGTGTTATACAAATATATGTATTTTGTATAAATTACACTGTTTTTATGATGTCTAGACTACTCCCATTATGATATAATATATATATGAGGACTCGATTGATGAGTATATAAAAGTACATGTTATTTAGCATGAGTATGACAATGTCTGCAAATGCTTTTGACTTGCAAGGTAAATTATTTATGTTTGTCATGTTAACCAAACTATTCAGAATAGTTCATTCTGAATCACTGGATTGATAACATCAAAGTTAACGCAAGAAAGGACAAGGTAGCAGCAATGCAAACCAATATAATAATTTATGAAAGTAAAATACATTATTTCAGGAATAATACAATAACAAAAGAACAATGGCAAAACGACCGAATGAAGTGAACAAAAAAATATATATATATGCAGTATATATATATATATATATATATATATATATATATATATATATATACATACAGTATATATATTGATTTAGTATCTTTACAATAATACAATAATACAATAAGTACATGTACAGTAAAGACATTATATTTTGGTATTGATAAGCAAACCAATAAAATAGAAAGGAAAAGGAACATGCACGAAGAGAAGCGTGGAAAAGTCACATGCACGAAGAGAAGCGTGGAAAAGGAACATGCACGAAGAGAAGCGTGGAAAAGGAACATGCACGAAGAGAAGCGTGGAAAAGGAACATGCACGAAGAGAAGCGTGGAAAAGGAACATGCACGAAGAGAAGCGTGGAAAAGGAACATGCACGAAGAGAAGCGTGGAAAATCTACCAAAAGACGAGCAAAGGAAACGGTGAAAGGAGGACTGAAAAATGTATGGGCAACATACGACGAATGTTTAAGGGGAGGTCTTTAGTTTGTTCCCTAGACCTCCATCAAGCTTAAAATAACACCCCCTATCAAGATAAATTTGTAAATTTTTTAGTAGAAAAATTTCCCGGCCAAAGGCCGATTCCTCTTAGATAACAAGGTCGCTATCGCTCGCCAGGAAAATATCGACATCTAAATAACACGTAAGGTCTTAAAATTGACAGCAAAAAGGCGAAAGTTCTTAAAATCGCCAAACTAATGGAGCGAACGTCTTAACATCTCAAAAGCAATGGAGCTATACATGAGGGAGAAAGGAGTAGTCCAAATGTGTGTGTGTGTGTGTGAGAGAGAGGGAGAGAGAGAGAGTTCGAAGCCTGATCATTGCTAGAGGTCCTTTTAAGACTGAATAAAATTGTCTATGAATATGCCAGAATATAGTTGATAGGATGGCACCGGGACTGAAAGGGGTAATTTTGTCATGGCTTTACTGTATATTTGACAGTCAATGGTTCGAGTACAGCTGCCCTCCAACGTTTTTGACCTCTCATTATCTATTACCATACCTGTTAAGGGGAGGTATTTAGTTTGTTCCCTAGACCTCCATCAACCTTAAAATTACACCCCCTCGAGTCCCTTTCAAGATAAATTTGTACATTTTTCGGTAGAAAAATGTCCCGGCCGAAGGCCGGTTCCTCTTAAATTACAGGCTCGCTATCGCTCGCCAGGATAAAATAGACACCTGAATTGCACGAAAGGTCTTAATATGGGGTGAAAGTTCTTAAAATCGCTAAACTAATGGGGCAAACGTTTTATAATATAAAAAACAATGGGGCTAAACATGAGGGAGAAAGGGGTCAAGAAAACAATCCCTCAAGTGGAGACCTCCTCTTAACCATCTGTTTCCTGGAAGTCCTTTCTAAGCTGATAAAAATGGTCTGGATGTAGCTTGAATATAGCATTATATTGACGGGTTTAACTTGAAGGCGTATTATAAGCGAGTGTAGGTCCAGATTAACCCCTTGACGATTATGACGCGTTTTATCAGCTTTATCTAGCTATAATTTAGACGATTGATTACAAATTAGGAAGGGTATATATGGCAGTCAGAGGGTTAATTGGGACTGTCATTAGCTTCTTAACTCCCAGAGATCCTTCCTAATCTGTCTAAAATTGTCTAATGAGCCAGAATCAACTGGCAAACTACACCATAATTCTCAAGGGGTTAATTATAATTTAGTTAACCGTTTGCATACAATAAAGCTTCTATGTTTTATTATTAGTAAAACTATATTATTTACATAACATTAGGAAAGATTTGCCATGATCAAAGGATTGCACACATTTAATCTAACCTCTTGATATCCAGAAGTCATTCTTAACCCGTGGAGCCCCGGCTAGTTTTGTAATGTTTGCGCACCAGAACCCGGCCGGTTTTCAAAAAATGGTTTTATTCCAGAAACAATAGCGAATGGGTTAGGAATGAAGGAAAAACCACGAAAAACCGCTCAAAAAGCTTAAAAAATGGTCCTACAGAGCCCCCGAAAACGGATTTTATAAGAGTAAAAAATTGAAGGCAATTATCCCAAAAAAACAGGTTATTGCGCGCTCGCGCGCACGCACGTGGACTTTGAGAGTTTTCAACCATCGGCACGGTTGCGTGGGATACGTACACAGTTCCCATACAAATCTGAGCCCTCTTGAGTGGCTACACCTGAGGTTACGGTCGGCGCAATTAGGGTGACGCGCCAGGCGCGTCTCTGGGGCTGTGCGTTACATACATCGCCGACGCGTCAGGCGCGTCGCTGGGGCTGTACGGGTTAACCCTTGAAACATGCGATGACTAATTTTTTTGTTTCTGACTATTATTGGACGATTTAAAATAGATTAGGTGGAGTATATCGAAGTCGTCTAATGATAGCCAGAATAAACTGCCAAAACGCGTCCCAATCTTGTAAGGGTTAAACTAAAGTCGTGTAATGATAGTGAGAATATAATAATAATAAAAGCCTTCATCGTACTGGATGGCTCACACAAATGATTTACTTCACCGTCGTCCGCCCTGGAGATCAAATTTATGATTACACATACAAAATTGTAAATAATAAATATATAATAATTATAAAATATTTATAAGAGCAGATAGGTTCATATATGCATTCAAGTTTAAATATGTTATTATCCCTCACGTCTTGCTGCACAAAACCGGTCCTTCTCAGCTTCTCAAGCAAACTGTACATGTACAGTCGCGCTAATAAGTCATGTCCCAGCGGTCATTACGTTTGGCTCCCTCTGTGCTGTATTAATGTCTGTCAGATGTTGAATAGGGTGGGTATGTGTAGGAACATGTTTGTATATTTCACTCGATATGAAGAAATGCAGCTTAGATATTGCTGATACCAATTATTGATCAAAATATACTTGGGGCAGAGACATCACTTATTAGCGCGACTGTACACAGAGGAAAGGAATTGTAACTCATAGTCATACTAAATATGGGAAAGGTAACCTGCAACTCAATGTCACTAACAAACATTGAGCGAGATTCTTCCACCTACAATATCCGGAAAGTTGACCATTTTGGAATTAGAACACAACGAATAGAAACACCATATGAGGAGGAGCACTTTATTGACACCATATGAGGAGGAGCACTTTATTGACACCATATGAGGAGGAGCACTTTATTGAAACACCATATGAGGAGGATCACTTTATTGACACCATATGAGGAGGAGCACTTTATTGACACCATATGAGGAGGAGCACTTTATTGACACCATATGAGGAGGAGCACTTTATTGAAACACCATATGAGGAGGAGCACTTTATTGACACCATATGAGGAGGAGCACTTTATTGACACCATATGAGGAGGAGCACTTTATTGACACCATATGAGGAGGAGCACTTTATTGACACCATATGAGGAGGAGCACTTTATGGTCTACCATATGAGGAGGAGCACTTTATTGAAACACCATATGAGGAGGAGCACTTTATTGACACCATATGAGGAGGAGCACTTTATTGACACCATATGAGGAGGAGCACTTTATTGACACCATATGAGGAGGAGCACTTTATTGACACCATATGAGGAGGAGCACTTTATTAACACCATATGAGGAGGAGCACTTTATTAACACCATATGAGGAGGAGCACTTTATTAACACCATATGAGGAGGAGCACTTTATTGACACCATATGAGGAGGAGCACTTTATTGAAACACCATATGAGGAGGAGCACTTTATTGAAACACCATATGAGGAGGAGCACTTTATTGAAACACCATATGAGGAGGATCACTTTATTGACACCATATGAGGAGGAGCACTTTATTGACACCATATGAAGAGGAGCACTTTATTGAAACACCATATGAGGAGGAGCACTTTATTGAAACACCATATGAGGAGGAGCACTTTATTGAAACACCATATGAGGAGGAGCACTTTATTGACACCATATGAGGAGGAGCACTTTATTGACACCATATGAGGAGGAGCACTTTATTGAAACACCATATGAGGAGGAGCACTTTATTGACACCATATGAGGAGGAGCACTTTATTGAAACACCATATGAGGAGGAGCACTTTATTGACACACCATATGAGGAGGAGCACTTTATTGACACCATATGAGGAGGAGCACTTTATTGACACACCATATGAGGAGGAGCACTTTATTGACACCATATGAGGAGGAGCACTTTATTGAAACACCATATGAGGAGGAGCACTTTATTGACAACGTTTCACAGATAGTTTGTTCAAGTCACTGTGGCATTAAGTGACCTTAAGGGGAGGTATTTAGTTTGTTCCCTAGACCTCCATCAAGGTTAAAATTACACCCCCTGGAGTCCCTTTCAAGATAAATTTGTACATTTTTCGGTAGAATAATGTCCCGGCCTAAGGCCGGCTCCTCTTAAATTACAGGCTCGCTATCGCTCGCCAGGATAAAATTGACACCTGAATGGCACGAAAGGTCTTAATATGGGGTGAAAGTTCTTAAAATTGCTAAACTAATGGGGCAAACGTTTTATAATATCAAAAGCAATGGGGCTAAACATGAGGGAGCAAGGGGTCAAGAAAAAAATCCCTCGAGTGGAGATCTGCCCTTAAATGACCTGAGTAAACTATCTGCGAAGCGTTGTCAATAAATGTATCTGCGAAGCGTTGTCAATAAATGTATCCTCCTCGTTTGGTGTATATATTCATTCTGTCAACTTTTCAAAGTTAATTTAACATTAGAACATAACCCTCCCGTTAAAAAACACCTACCCACGCTCCTAAGTTCAATAGTCAGTAAATCAAAAAGCAATACACTTCGCCTTCAACCAGCCGTCAGATCCAATTGCATTACAAAGGGAAAATATCAACAAATCCATTAAGGTCTTGACACGACCTGCCCCGAGTTCTGAAGCTGGCGTGAAAAAATGTGCTATTGAAGTGAAGCCTTCATGAAAACCTTGACCTTTAATATATTATACTTTATTTGTAACTTGGCGATCAATTCCATTATGACAATCATATACAGTACACTCCCTAGCATAATACAGTTAAAGTAAATGTTGTATTTGTTCTTGATATATGAATCCGTCATTTAAGGGGAGGTATTTAGATTGTTCCCTAGACCTCCATCAAGCTTAAAATTACACCCCCTTGAGTCCCTTTCAAGATATATTTGTACATTTTTCGGTAGAAAAATGTCCCGGCCGAAGGCCGGTTCCTCTTAAATTACAGGCTCGCTATCGCTCGCCAGGATAAAATTGACACCTGAATGGCACGAAAGGTCTTTATATGGGGTGAAAGTTCTTAAAATCACTAAACTAATGGGGCAAACGTTTTATAATATCAAAAGCAATGGGGCTAAACATGAGGGAGAAAGGGGTCAAGAAAAAAATCCCTTAAGTGGAGATCTCCCCTTAAGCAGAGTATTTCAAGGCATCTCCGTAACAGTATAATATATGGTAAAACTGTTTATCATCTCTCTCCCGCTCTCTCTCTCTCTCTCTCTCTCTCTCTCTCTCTCTCTCTCTCTCTCTCTCTCTCTCTCTCTCTCTCTCTTCCTATTTTCTATTTTAACCCCCAAAGTCACTGGCATAGCCAATCAGAAATATGATGCCAGACCTCTTACCCCCTTTATGAGGGTGGCCATACGCAAAATGCCCTCACCTGGATCTATTCCCTGTGAGAGGAACAACCCGTGCAAGTTTATTCAAGGGCTTACAGGATTGATCACTCAACTTAGGGTCCGTCCATCTCTGAAGCCCTTCATATATCTTATTAGCATTACTTTTCAACAGTGGTGGGTGGCTAATATATCCATCAATCTGCTTCACCCTGAGGTGAGTAGCAAGGATCTGTATAAGGTTGACTCCCCTAGGCAGGTTGCCAACCAAGGCTGAAGAGTCCTATCCACCCATATTTTTTATCAGGTTGTCTCCCCTAGATGAGTTGCCGACCAAGGTAGATGAGTCCCATTCCACCCAATCACAATCACTTGCGGAAGAAGATTGTTCAGTCGGCAAGTTTCCCGCTAGCCCAGGGCATTTATTTGTGGTATTTAAACTATTTACATATATAACAATGAGAAATTAAAAAGATAGAAATTAACACACCAGTCGGTAGGTTAAATCTGTATATTTTGTTTGCCATTACTCTACCTTATTACTCTGTAATAGCATAAATACAATTAGCACTGGGCCAGTTGGAAATCTTGCCCACTGTACAATTAACACGTTTAATCCAGTCTCCGAATTTTGTTAAGGCTAATTATTAGAAGCCTAAAAGTTAATGTATGACAAATATTTGCAATATGTAAAATGGAAAAAGGATGAATCAAGAAATATATACAGTACTGTTACCTACAGCAATCTGAAAAATATATAATTGCATAACTACAATTTCTGAGACTGCAGATTAAGCGAACTGGTTGTACATAATACGATAGAGAAATAGGCTCACCTTCCAACATTCATCCCTAGATATATCTCTCGATAACTGAATGGGGTGAAGCGTCTTATTATTGCTAAACTAATGTGGTGAAACGTCTTAAAATCTCCAGCCTAATGGGATGAAACGGTACGTCCAAACAAATTCCGCCGCGGACCAAATAGGGTTAAGCGCAATCTTCCACAAGACTACCACTTACTCTTCAGCATTACACAAATCAACCCTTCAGGGTAAACTACGGTAAACTCATATCTATTTTTAATATGCTTAAGTTTGTGCTCCTGCAACCCGTGTTCTATCGGTGACCCCTGAACTTAAACGACTAGACAAAAGACCAGCTAACAAAAAAACTTATCTGATAATCTTTTGAACATTATGACGCATTTTTACAGTTTATTCTGGCTATCATTAGACAGGAGGAAGACGAGGAGGCAGAAGAATAGGAAGACAAGATGAATGGAGAGGATATCATACCTGGATGAGTAAGAGGTAGAAAAGAAGAAGGATAAGATGGAAAGAAGGAGGAGACACGTAACTAGGAAATGAAAAGGAAGATAAAGAAAGGAAGCAACGAGAGGGATCAGGAGGAACAGGAGGAAGTGTTGAGAATAAGATTAATAGAAAAGAAGGATGAGGAGAAGATTGAACGTAACAAGGAAGGGGAAGATAAGAAAGCAACAAAAGGGATGAGGAGGATCAGGAGGAGGTGTTGAGAAGCACAGGATGTAAGAGGGAGCTGAGGAAGAAGGCAGGGAGGTGGTGACAGAGAATAAATACAATGAAAAAGTGGAAAATAAGAAAAGAGTGATATGCCGAGCGAGGATCAGGGGGAGGATAGGAGAACAAATTTGTGCGTTTCTGTTCTCATTTATGTACGTATGATGGTGTGTATGTGTGTAGGCTATGTATGTGTGTGTGTGTGTGCAACTCTCCAGTGAAACGCTATTCTCAGACTGTCTTCGTGGTGCAATGCATAAGTGTGTTGATTTTCGGTGTGGGCATCCTAGGTTCGAATCCCCGGACTGCCACATGTGTTTGTTAATTTCATTAATCGAGTTTAGGAGTAAAGTTAGTTGGTGGAGAGAACATAATAATTCAACTGCTGAGCTCTGGAACTCTCTCCCAGAATCAGTCTTTCCCTCTTCCTATGACTTAAATTGCTTCAAACTCTGTGTGTCCAGGCATTTTAGCTCGAACGTCCCTTGATTTCGGCCCTGTCACTCTTTGAAATCTGGGGGAGGCACTAGTTGCAGGCAGTTATGCCTTTTGTCTCCCTCATTCACATTGAAAAAACAAAATTGATGTGATACAAGAACAACAGTTACTGTGTGTGTTTGTGTTTCTGTGTCCAACTGTTTACGTATACCGGTGTGATGTGTGTGTGTGTGTGTGTGTGCAATACGAGAACAAATATGTGTTTATGTGCCTCAGTTTCCATCTGCTTACGTATACTGGTGTGTGTGTGTTTATATAAAGGAGTACAAAGAAAAACAAGCAACAACGGATATATTGAACCTTTCAAGGCTGCTTGTAGCTAAACTACCTAACCTATGTGAGAACAATATAACGGTAGCTCAATAAAAAGTGATGCTATTTATTTGTGTTACGACCTGGCACTCGGGTACACAAGGGCTCTCAATCAGGACTCTAATACGGCTCGCTGCCACAACGGAAACACACGATCCCAACCCCTGAGTACTGCCAGCCGAACAAAAAACACCAATACCCTCCAGAGTTCAATCTGCTATAACGGGGTATACAAGAACTCGGTACTAGTGTTCAACAACAGACTAATAAAGAGACAGGAATTCTCTAGTCTGGTCAACAATCAAACAAAGAAGTAAGAAACAACAACACCAAAGAATAGTGTTGGCCGAAGCCGAAGTAATCCACCCTTGACTAAGAACTTAAGAAGTCCTCCACCCTCTACTTCGGATCGGCACTATTACGTTACGTTAATTAATAGTCCTTAAGCATCGAGCAAGGAATCTTCTGAAAAAAGTTAGATGCTTCTCGGATGCTCGTAAGAAGTACGTATCGGATTTTGAACAGTAATTCAATAAGAAAAACACTGGCAATTAAATACTATTACAGGTTTAAATTGGCATAAGAATAATTAAAAGAATATGCAATAGTAAATGGCAAACATTAAAAAGAAGTACTCCGCAAATGCAACGGCAATAGCCTACTCGGATTGTGCTCGTGGGCCACTAATCACTAAAGTAGCCAAGCTTGCAACACATGAAATCAATAGTGCATAAACAATATCATACATAAGGAAAGCTTCAATACTATTCTGTATCTACTAATCGAGTAAAGTCTAGCTGGGGTACTGTGGGCAAAAGGTAGCAGTGACTGAGCAAAAACGGCTCGTAGCCTAGCGAAGTCCTCACAACTGTTTAAAGTATTACGTTAACACTAACAAGTGCACTTTGAGAAATCCAGATCCCTTGTATCTGGTTTTCTCCCGGCTCCTTGACAAAGTAAAAACAAGCTGTTAATAAAATACAGGGTGGTTAGGCTCTTGCCCTCACGCACTGTAAATTATTAACTCAACACAGTCAGCCGCGAAGACAACCTAGGCTTCACTGAACCGAAACGAGTATGCAGGTTTATCGCTTAACCACTGCATCAAACAACAACTCGTAACACAGAAAAGCCTTACCCCAGTCTAGCATTACCTAGACTAGCAGAAACCAGGAATAATAATAATAACACACAGGGAAATGCATAGACAAGTGCAACAAACATAAATCAATCCTATTCTAAGTTAACCCTTCCAAAATAGGCTATCTAATAGGCATGTATCTCGAGAACTCAAGCGATAATACGTTGGCTGACTAGCTCTGCACCAACGGGACCATGGAAGTTAAAAAGGGTAGGGAAAAGAGGAGATAAGAATGTAAGGTAGTAGAGAAAGTTCACATCAGTCAGAAGAATATATATAGTTAGCAAGGGAAATGAGAAGTCGCTCTGCCTAATGAGTTCTGATCAAAAAATGGCTAGACTTCACCTTTTATACTCGGCCCTCTAGTGAGCCCAACGTGAACTACTAAGGACCGCCCACTGACAATCATTACGTAATTTCTCTCTCCTCTGGGATAGACAAAGGCTTTCCTAGCACTGAGGGGAGGGGGGAGGGGGGGGGGGAGTGCTAGTGAGTTAGGCCCACCTCCCGCATGGCGCACCCACTGACCCCCAACTGTGGCTGCCGCTTCTCCCATCATTACAAATAAGTTTTACACACAATACTTATAACTAATGATATAAAATAGAACTCGTTGACTCAGATGAAAACAAAAATACATATTCATATTACTTATAGTACAACGGCTCACATGAACTAAGTTAGGAAACTCTACATAGACTACAGCCAAAGTTCCTGCCCTGACGATCCTAGCGAGAGTGGGGCATGACTAGGCGTTCTGTACAGCATGCTCACACTGGACATGCGTCACACCTCCCCCAAGATTTTACTTGCTCAACCCTGAGCTAAAATCTGACAAACACAGAACCCCATCAAGCCCCTCACACCCAGCGACCCAGCGACCGCATGGCACTAAAACAAAGCTGAGTTTATCACCAAAACGCATCTTATTATTAACCAAAAATTCACATTTTATAACTCCTCCCAACAATAGCAAAAAGACACAATATCATGCTCCCAGAGCGAGCTTACAGCAGCTCAGCCGTTTGATAGTTTGTGGACTACTCAAACTCTATAGGCTATGACAAACTTATACGATTACCTATATCAAAAGAAAGAGTTTTTTATATGATTTTTATATTTTAATATGTTTTTCCCGGCTGCACTATAAGGGCAGCCTATTTTCCTCCACTCAAACCCACACACCTGTGATAGCCTACGACTGATCATCCACCCTTGATAAACAATCCGCGATCACATTGTCACATCCAGCAATATGACGGATGTCCAGGTTATACTCCTGCAACATCAAAGACCACCTGGTCAGTCTCATATTGTGATTGTGAAATTGATTCAGGAATCTCAAAGGGTGATGATCAGTGTAGATAACCACGACTGGGCCATAGGCTGGAACATACACCTCGAAGTGCCTGAGCGACAGCACAATCGCCAGTAATTCCTTTTCTATTGTAGAATAGTTCTTTTGTGCAGCATTGAACTTCTTAGAAAAGAAACTTACTGGGTGTTCCACACCTTCATTGTCTGTCTGTAGCAAGACGGCACCAGCCCCTACACCACTAGCATCTGTTGCCAGCTGAAAAGGCCTGTTAAAGTCTGGGGCCCTGAGTATCGGGTGAGTACATAGCAAATGTTTCACCAAAGTGAAAGCCTTTTCACACTCAGGTGCCCACAAAAACTTTTTGTCTTTAGATAACAAATCTGTGAGAGGTGCCAACACCGTTGAGTAACCTTTTATGAAGCGTCTGTAGTAGCCTATCATACCCAAGAATCTCATAATCTGCTTCTTGGTTGTTGGGTGCGGAAATTTATTGATAGCCTGTACCTTGTTCTGAGGAGGGCACACCTGTCCCCTTCCCACTACAAACCCAAGGTACTGCACAGTGGCTTTTACGAAGTCACACTTTGCCAAATTTACTACCAGACCTGCTTCACTAAGTTTCCGGAACAAGGTCTCAAGGTGCTCACAATGGCTCTCAAAGTCGTCATCATAAATGATTACATCGTCCAAATATACGGTGCAATTTGGAATGTCCTTTACAATTTCATTCATCAGGTTCTGAAACGTTGCTGGTGCATTCTTAAGCCCGTAAGGCATAACATTGCACCGGTAGGTACTCCCGTCCACAACAAAACCACATACCTCTTTAGCACGCTCGGACAAAGGTACTTGCCAGTAACCTTTTACTAAATCTACTTTAGACAAAAAACGAGCATTACCAATTTTGTCAACACTATCATCAACCCGAGGAAGAGGATATGGGTTAGTTGGAGTCAAACCGTTTAACCTACGGAAATCAATACAAAAGCGTACCTTGCCATCTGGCTTAGGCTGCAGTGTTACAGGGGAAGTCCACTTAACTGTGCCTTTCTCTATCAACCCTCTACCGAGCATATACTCCAACTCATCCCTCAGAGCTGGTAGTTTTATGGGGGGCACACGGTACGGGATTGACTTAAAGGGTAGATGGTCCCCCACGTCAACATCATGCATAGCCTGAGTAGTGAGGCCTGGGTGTTCAGCAAATACAGTGGGGTATGAACCGAACAACTGACGGATAGCATCAAACTGCGGCTCAGGCAAATGAGCTATAGCCTCGTCAGCCCTTAGGCTCGAGTTCCCCGCCCACTGATCCGCTGAAACATGTTGATCCCAGCTATCCTCCTCTGAAGCTTGACTGTCCCCCTCTCCTTCTCCACCACGGCCGCAACAAGCCAACACAGGGACAGTGAGAGGCTCAGAGGGGCGCCTCACATACTCTTTAATAAGGTTCACGTGACATAACTGGTTCTTTTTCCTCCTGTCTGGAGTGGCAACAAGGTAATCTAAGTCTGAAATTTTTTCTACAATTTTATAAGGTCCAGTGTACTTCGCAGAGAGGGGGTTACCAACCAAAGGCAACAAAATTAATACCTCTTGTCCTACAGTGAACTTCCGGAGCCTCACTTTGCGATCATACCTGTCCTTCATCAAAGCTTGTGATTCTGTCAAATTTCTACCTGCCATCTCCAGACTCTTAAGCATGCGCTCACGGCTTTCAAGCACATACTTTAATAATGGACAAGGCTGCACAGTCCCCTCCCAAATTTCTTTCAGCATGTTAAGGGGGCCCCTGACACGGTGTCCAAAAATCAGCTCGTTTGGACTAAATCCCAGGCTCTCACCAGGTACCTCCCGAGCAGCAAACAGCACATAAGGCAATCCAAGATCCCAATCCATACCGTTGTCAGCACAATAACACCTGAGCATGCTTTTAAGTGTAGCATGCCACCGCTCAAGCACCCCTTGACTCTCAGGGTGATACGCTGACGATACTACTGCTCGTATCCCATGCTGTTGCATTGTTTGCTTGAACATGTTGGAGGTGAAATTAGATCCCTGATCAGACTGAATCTCCTCCGGGTACCCGTACCTTGAGAAGTACCACAACAAGTTACTGACTACCGTCTTAGCCATTCCATTTTTCATAGGGTATGCATCGGGGTATCTAGTGGCAACATCCATTATGGTTAACAAAAATTTATTTCCCGCCTTAGTGGGAGGGAGTGGACCAACCATGTCAACAATAATTTTACTAAAGGGTGGCCCAATCACAGGAATAGGGTGTAACGGAGCCTTAGGAATAACTTGGTTCGGTTTCCCGACACGTTGACAAATATCACAGGAGTTTATCCATGACTGCACATGAGACTTCATCCCCGGCCACCAAAACAATTTCCCCAAAGCCGCCACCGTTTTTCTCACCCTAGATGTCCTGCCAGTGGTGTGTCATGCGCCAACCTCAGTAGGCTATCCCTGCACTCCCGTGGCACCACCAACTGGTCCACTACTCCGGACCCCTTTTGCCAACTACGTTTAGGGTCTTGAAAACGCCTATAAAGGATGCCTTCTAAATAAAAAAAATCTCCTGGCTGTGCATCGCCGTCCTCGTCGAGCTCTACAGCTCCATTAGCACACGTTTGGAGCTCAGGGTCCTCTAGTTGCAACCGACTTATATCTGAGGGTGCCAAGCGATCTAACTGCTCCCGGAGCAATGCATGACCTTCCCCGATACTGGGCTGCTCCCTCTGTCTCTCTCGATGTACATAACGTTGCTGTCGTGGAGACTCGTCATGCCCAGCCTCGTCACTCTCGATGACAGGCCCAGGGGCTACTCCAGAATTAAGTAATGGTGCTAATACTGAATCACCCAGGAGAGCCGCCGAGTCAAAACTCTTAAAACCAACTCCAGCTTTAGCCTCCTCCTGTTGATCGTTCCTCCGCTGGTCTGAAGGCGGAGGACTAGGCTGTGACACTTTAGCTGCCCGAGCTCGGGTGACAACACACGCCATGGGTTGTGTCTGGCACCGCTCGACCCACTCTTGCTCTTCCCTACTCACGTCGGCCGGCCTCTCGGCAACGACTAAGGGTAGAACCTCGGAAGCGGGCATTGCAAAGTCGTTGCCGAGAAGAAGGTCGACGCCCTCCACTGGCAGTTTCTCCACAATCCCGACATCCAATTCACGTGCCACACCATCCACCTCCAACTCCAACCGCACCAGCGGGTATGACCGAGTTGCATTAATACCCTGCACCACTACCACCCGAGCCGCGTTTATAGGGTAGCCAGTCAAGTTTTTCATCAGAGTCTGGGAAGCACCTGTATCACGCAAGACCTCTACTCCATGCTTGCCCCCTACCCACATCACGCAACCCCGCCCTCTATGGTCGCAAAAAACATCCTGAGCAGGGTTCGAGCCTCCCAGGTGCTTCTGCATTGGCTGTGCCTCAGCCTCTGACAAACTGCCCCAGGCAAACTCAGATGACTTCGGAGACACACCAATGTTGCAGGCCAAAGACACAGCTGCTGTAGGTGGTTTGCTAGGACAGACTCTTGCAAAGTGCCCCTTTTTATGACAATGATAACACTCCACCTCCCCTTTGGGCTTCCCTTGGTACTGGGAAGGGCCCGGCCCCTTCTTAAATGGGACGGTGCTAGTCTTGTGGTCAGTCTTGGTATCATGGCTCTTGTACTTGTTTGCATAAGGTATATCACTAACTCGGGGGGGTGGGGCGTCACGCCCCTTGTTACCTGCCTCACTACGCTGGGCAGACCCGCACCCACGAATTAGTGATAGCCGGAGGTCAGCCATCTCAGCTGCCTCCTGTAGAGTTTTTGGGTTCTTTTCTTTAATAGTTAAAGTCATTTCTGCACCAGTACACTTATAAAACTGCTCGAGCAGAAACAGCTCAGTCAACTGTTCGGCCGTCTCAGCTTTCTCAGAACGTGTCCAGTTTTTAAGTGCATCTTTTAAGTCCCGGGCATGTTCAAGAAAGGTCACCTCCCTAGTCTTTGTAACACCCCGAAACTTCAATCGATATGTTTCCGGTTGCAACTCGTATGCCCGTAGGACAGCTCTCTTCAATTCTGGGTAGTCAATGCAAGACTCTAAAGGCAGTGCATCATAAGCCTTCAGACCCTTACCCGTAAGTCTTGAGGAGACTAGAGCTGCCCACTTCTCTTCAGGCCAATTATGCTCCCTACATTTCTTCTCAAAACGATTAAAAAATTCTGTGACTTCAGTTTCACTAAATACCGGCACCAATTTGACTAATTGGGCCAAGGACTGTTCTCTTACTTGGCCCTCACGGCCCATCCAAGTCCCTGTCGACTCTGCACGAGACTTATCTAAATCTAATTTAGCACAATATTTCTCCGAGTCGTACTTAAGCTCAGCCTCATGCCTCCTAACCTCAATCTCATGCCTCCTCGTCTCATCCTCCTGCCTCCTGGTCTCATTTTCATGCCTCCTGGTCTCATCCTCCTGCTTCCTAGCCTCAATCTTAGCAAGCTCAAGTCTAAATACCATATCTGGAGACAGACAGGAAGAGGGAGCTGCCACTACTGAAGGAGGGGGGGCAAAAACTGGGGAACCACCATGTGCACCACCCGAGGGCACTCCAATCTGCCAATTCTCATCCCTCTGTGGGAGAGTGCTAACCTCCGGTAACTGAGTGGACGGCACTGTGGGAGTCGAGTGAGAGGGGATCTGGGGAGGAACCCCCCCAAACGCCCTCTCCTCCGAAACCCCATGTCGCCCACGCAACACCCAGGAAATCAGCTCCCCCTTGGACATCCCTACTACATTGGAAATTCCCAAAACCTTGGCTATCAGGTGCAAGCCACAAACATCCACCCCAGTCAGCCTCTCCTCCGTCACGTGGTACCGCTTACTCACAAAAACTCTAGCATCCTCCTCACTGGTTACTAACGGCACACCTTCAAATGGCATCTCTCGCTCATCGTCAGTGCTAATGCACGACATACTGAAGTCCACAAAAAAAATTCTCGAGACAAAAGTGTTTAACTTCCTATGCAAGCACTAATTACTAAATTAACTGGAGTCTCTTAAATGCTTTACTAATTGCCATACAAAAACAAATATTCTTCAATATGCACGCTAAAATACAAACAAACAAATGTTGTACAACTCTGCAAAAATTTATACTGTTCACAAAATCCTAAGCAAGGTCGCCATTTGTTACGACCTGGCACTCGGGTACACAAGGGCTCTCAATCAGGACTCTAATACGGCTCGCTGCCACAACGGAAACACACGATCCCAACCCCTGAGTACTGCCAGCCGAACAAAAAACACCAATACCCTCCAGAGTTCAATCTGCTATAACGGGGTATACAAGAACTCGGTACTAGTGTTCAACAACAGACTAATAAAGAGACAGGAATTCTCTAGTCTGGTCAACAATCAAACAAAGAAGTAAGAAACAACAACACCAAAGAATAGTGTTGGCCGAAGCCGAAGTAATCCACCCTTGACTAAGAACTTAAGAAGTCCTCCACCCTCTACTTCGGATCGGCACTATTACGTTACGTTAATTAATAGTCCTTAAGCATCGAGCAAGGAATCTTCTGAAAAAAGTTAGATGCTTCTCGGATGCTCGTAAGAAGTACGTATCGGATTTTGAACAGTAATTCAATAAGAAAAACACTGGCAATTAAATACTATTACAGGTTTAAATTGGCATAAGAATAATTAAAAGAATATGCAATAGTAAATGGCAAACATTAAAAAGAAGTACTCCGCAAATGCAACGGCAATAGCCTACTCGGATTGTGCTCGTGGGCCACTAATCACTAAAGTAGCCAAGCTTGCAACACATGAAATCAATAGTGCATAAACAATATCATACATAAGGAAAGCTTCAATACTATTCTGTATCTACTAATCGAGTAAAGTCTAGCTGGGGTACTGTGGGCAAAAGGTAGCAGTGACTGAGCAAAAACGGCTCGTAGCCTAGCGAAGTCCTCACAACTGTTTAAAGTATTACGTTAACACTAACAAGTGCACTTTGAGAAATCCAGATCCCTTGTATCTGGTTTTCTCCCGGCTCCTTGACAAAGTAAAAACAAGCTGTTAATAAAATACAGGGTGGTTAGGCTCTTGCCCTCACGCACTGTAAATTATTAACTCAACACAGTCAGCCGCGAAGACAACCTAGGCTTCACTGAACCGAAACGAGTATGCAGGTTTATCGCTTAACCACTGCATCAAACAACAACTCGTAACACAGAAAAGCCTTACCCCAGTCTAGCATTACCTAGACTAGCAGAAACCAGGAATAATAATAATAACACACAGGGAAATGCATAGACAAGTGCAACAAACATAAATCAATCCTATTCTAAGTTAACCCTTCCAAAATAGGCTATCTAATAGGCATGTATCTCGAGAACTCAAGCGATAATACGTTGGCTGACTAGCTCTGCACCAACGGGACCATGGAAGTTAAAAAGGGTAGGGAAAAGAGGAGATAAGAATGTAAGGTAGTAGAGAAAGTTCACATCAGTCAGAAGAATATATATAGTTAGCAAGGGAAATGAGAAGTCGCTCTGCCTAATGAGTTCTGATCAAAAATGGCTAGACTTCCCTTTTTATACTCGGCCCTCTAGTGAGCCCAACGTGAACTACTAAGGACCGCCCACTGACAATCATTACGTAATTTCTCTCTCTCCTCTGGGATAGACAAAGGCTTTCCTAGCACTGAGGGGAGGGGGGAGGGGGGGGGGGGAGTGCTAGTGAGTTAGGCCCACCTCCCGCATGGCGCACCCACTGACCCCCAACTGTGGCTGCCGCTTCTCCCATCATTACAAATAAGTTTTACACACAATACTTATAACTAATGATATAAAATAGAACTCGTTGACTCAGATGAAAACAAAATACATATTCATATTACTTATAGTACAACGGCTCACATGAACTAAGTTAGGAAACTCTACATAGACTACAGCCAAAGTTCCTGCCCTGACGATCCTAGCGAGAGTGGGGCATGACTAGGCGTTCTGTACAGCATGCTCACACTGGACATGCGTCACATTTGTTATCGCAGTTAATCGTGGATTAAGAGCGAGATATTTATCTAGGTGTATTTTGAAAGTTTAAACAGTACTGTATTCAATTACATGACTGGGTAGTCCATTCCATAGGTTTTCTACTCGATTGAACAAACAATGAATTGCCTCATGCTAGTTAAAATGCTTTCCGATTATACAAACTATTTCCTTTAGTATAATTCAAATGATCGATTGTGAAATATTTGTTGACATCCATATTGTCACTACCTATAATAATTTTAAACACATGAAAGAGGTCCTCTCTTAGCCTGCGCTTTGTTAGCCCATTGGCTGCGGCTATGTTTGGGCTATTTAGAGCATATTCAGGCACTCCTGAATGATAAATCAAGCATCTGCATTAAATGAAGTGTATTCTGCCGAAAACTAGGCGAAAATAGCTTCAAAATGACACCAGAACGGACCGTGTACGTGGTCTGGTTCACTCGCAGTGGTCCCAGTGAAACGCGGGAACCCGCTATTATGTAACACTCACTCGCTTGGCTACACTGATGAGAGAGACAGAGAGAGACAGAGAGAGACTCGCCCGAGACACAGCCCAGCTCAGTGAGCCGCTCAGTGCTCTGAGGGTCGGAGGTGGGCCCCTCACGCTCCCACCCACTGACACTCGATTTTTACGTTTTGTACAGGTTTTTAAAGCCTGGAAATTGCTGTAACTTGCCAAAACATTCCAGAATGTCACCCGCAGCGAAAGGATTAAACTACAAAAATGTAAACTCTTTTAGATGCTCTTTATATGACTTTTTTTCTCAGTCTAGGGATAAGTTTTGTCACTCTCCGCTGTATTCTCTTTAGTTTATCGATGTCCTTTTGATAATACGAACACCACAATTGTACACAGTGTTCCATATGGGGGTGAACCAAAGAATTGTATAAGGTGAGAATGACATTTTCAGATTTGTATTCAAACGATCTTCCAATAAAGCCAATACTTGTGTTTGCTTTCTTAACTACTTCGATACATTGTTGGCTGGGTTTTAAAGTACTTGATATTGTTACTCCTAAGTCAGCTTCTTTATCAGTACTTTTGAGTTTACTACCATTCATTGAGTAGTTTGAATTTTCATTTCTGTATCCTATATGTAGTACTTTACATTTGTCGGTATTGAAACTCATTTACTAGGTTTAGGCCCAATTTGCTAATTTATCTAAATAATTTTGGATCTGTTGAACATGCAAGGGAGATATTACTATGTTCGCTATTTTGGTATAGTCTGCAAATTTTGAAATTGTAAATGAAAGATTTTCATCAATGTCATTAATATAAATTAAGAAAAGAATGGGTCTGAGCACTGACCCCTGCGCCACACCACTTGTGAAAATGTTCCAGTCCGAGGCTTTACCGTTTATTACTGCTCTACTGCTCGTTGCTTACGCCCAGTAAGCAAATTCACAATCCATCGAATTACATATCCTTCTATGCCTTTTTTATTTTATCAAGAGACGCTTGTGGGGAACTTTATCGAATACTTTTTGGAAATCAAAGTAGACAATGTTGAAGGCTTTACTTTCGTCATACATGTTGAAGATGTTGTGAAAAAAGTCAAGGAGATTAGTTAGACATGAACGCTTGTCTCGGAAACCATGCTGTGATTCTTATATTATATTCTTTTCTTCTAAATGGTTAACAAGTTTATCTCTGATGATTGTTTCGAGCAATTTACATATGATTGAAGTCAAACTTATTGGACGGTAAGTTGCAAGGAAGTGATTTGTTTCCTTATTTTAAAATAGGCGTTACATTAGCTAATTTCAATTTATTGGGTACAATGCCACTTCGCATTGTAGTGTTAAAAAATATTGCTAATGATTTTGATATCTCGTCTCTTAATTCTTTTAAAATTCTGGGAGAAATAGTATCAGATCCAGAGGATTTATTAGAATATAGTTTGTTTATGCTGTTAGTACATCTACTTTTGTGATTACGATATCACTTAAAAATAATTATTGTTTATTATAGATGGTGTGGCATGAGGAACGGAATTCAGATCTTCTTCGGTAAAGACTGATGCAAAAAGGTATTTGAGACTATTACTCATCTGGACTTCATCATCGACAAAATCTCCATTTTCATTAGTGAGTGATCCGATATGATATGTTATGTTACTTCTAATATATCCATAGAATTCTTTTAGATTTGACTTACTTTACCCCTATTGTACCGGAGGATACAGTAATAATAGTCCTCTCCCAGTCCCAAGCAATGTGGCCAAAATGGCAAGATAGAACAACCTTCCACCTCAAGAGATGAAGGAAGACTGGCTCTCCCACCCTTCAGTGGGTTTTATATAAGCTGAGAAGTGTTGCCATATCGAGAGCAGTGCTCAAAGGGTCGTGGTACCAGGTACAGCCTGATACAGGCAGCTACAAGGAAAGTGCAATACCGACGGCTCCTAGCCGTCGCTGGGACTGGGGAGTGACTTATCTACTGACGGCTAGTAGCCGTCGCTGGGATTGGACGGGTTAAGCTTGCAATGCGGGATTCCAAGTTTTTCTCACTTCGATTAATCAGTTTTTTGGCATTCCACCGGAGAGTAAAATAGTTTAATCTGTCTGATTAATTCTACGTTCAGTTGAAAGTATTGTGGGCATTTTTTTTTTTTTTTTTTTGGCATTCAGATAATTTTGTATTTTGGCGTTCCACCATTTAGGCTTATTGTTTCGAGTTGGGTGTCGATTTTTCATAGGAATGCACGACAAAATTGCATTATTATATATTTCTGAGAAGGAGTTCCGTATCTCATTAGGATCACTGATATGGTTTATGAAGTTCCAATCTGTTTTGGCAAAATTAGTCCATAGTTTATTGAAATTAGCTTTCTTGAAATTGGGTACCTTTTCATTACTCTCATTTTAATTATTGTTTAGGAATTTGGTGTTGAATGTGATCGAACGATGATCACTTGTACTAAATTCATCTCCTACTCTCACTTGGTTTACTAAGTCGTCTTTAGTTGAAAAAATTAGATCAAGAATGTTGATGCTCGGTGTTGTATATTGAACAAATTGAAATATTAAACTTTCTAGTAGATTAGAGTACAGGTCTGACCCTGTGTCAGATGTTAGAGATTCACACCACTGAGCTACTGGCAAGTTGAAGTCTCCAAAAAGTACAACATCTTAATTATCACTAATTTCAGCAATTTGGTCATAGACGTTTCTCTCAATGTTTAGTGAATGTCAAGGGGGGCGATATATTAGTCAAAGGGTTATCTTTTCTTGAAGCTTATTTTTCAGATGAACATAAATGATGTCAATGTTATCTATAGATGGTTTCGTTACTAGCCCGGGATGAAGATCTTTCCTGGGGTACAGCAAAACGCCTCCCCCATATTTTTTTGTTTGTCCGACTACATTCAAACATTGTATATCCAGGAATATTGTAATCAGGTAAATAGTGTCTATGTTCAATGTTTAGCCATGATTCGGCGATACCTATTATATCAAAAATTTCAGTAAAAACTATTTCTTCAAGGTCTGAAAATTTGTTATGAATACTTCGAGCAATTGCAAAAAAAATACCTATATATCTTGGAGGGAGTTGTTGCAGTTGATTTGTGAATTTGCTTGATTTCCGGAGTATATTATGTTGTAGGATGTGGGCGAATTTCCGTTTACATCTCTTGCTGTCCTCAGTCCTCACTGTCCTAGATTTGCATCCCAGGCTGTCATCAATTGACTTCGGATCGGTCGTATCCAAAAATCCTTTACGGCATCGTTTAGCAGGCAGCCGAGTCGCACTGCTCCCACCTGGTTCAGATGGACCCCATCATCTGAGAATAAAGGATTTTCATGGAAGAATGAGTCACAGGTGCTGACAAAACCGATGTTCTCTTCCCTGCAGAGATTCACAAGACATAATTTATACTGGTGACTATGTTGAAGAACCGGTTTTCTACACCGATCCTGGAAGCAATCCCTGATACTATTATCCTTTGCGACTTTATCTTGTACGATTTGATCAGTTTCAGTTTCCGGTATTTCTGCTTAAGGTCCGCCAATCGGGTCCGCTGTATGTTATTAGATCCGACGTGTATGACGTACGTTGTGGTTAAGGTGCCAGCCTGGAGACTTCTTCGACTGCGGCAATGACATCGTCCACCCCACCACCTGGGATGCAGAAACGCTTCCAGGTCCGCGGTGCCCTGGCGCAGAACTCTGTTAGTTGGCCTTCGAGTCACCTACTAGCCAAATTTCTTCATTTTCCTCTTAATTTTCTGATTCCGATAGAATCTGAAAGCGGTTGTGGCACTTGGTAATTGGGATGAGTTTCCTTGTCTTGTGCCGAACGTTGTTCCTCACAACACAGAAGTTGTCCAGAGGGAGAGCCGAGTTGTTGTATGGTTCTTCCGCAACCGGTGGTTCCACTGGGCTCGGTGCTGCAGGCATCGAGCTGTTGGAAGTTAGTGTAGAATTGCTGATTTCGGCAGTTATTGGCACTCTCACATTGAGTGCTATGAATTCCTGGAGAGATTCAACCTTCATGGTGAGGGTGTTGATATTGTTGTGTGATTCCTCCAGTTTTGCTTACAAATCTTCATGGAGCTGGCAATGTTCTCTGAGCTGACAGAATCGGCAGATTTGAAGATCAGCAGCGGCGAACATGGTTACACCAAACCTACTGTCGCAGCTCGTACAGGTGCGAGCCATGGTGACGGTTACTCACTTCAATATTTCACTCACTTTAATAAACTTCACTCACTTTAAAACACTTCACTTACTTTAAAAACACTTTACTCACGTCAGGTGGCCTCACTTACTTAAATAGGCCACCAGAGGTGATAGCCTAAGTGAAAAAAATATGTTTTATTTCTTTAAAATACACAGTGATCGCCTAACCGAAAACAATTTTTTTGGAATGCACAGAAATATGCCACCAGGGGTGATAGTCTAACTGATAACAAAACATTTGAAATACGCAGAAATAGGCCACCTACGGTGATAGCCTAACCAATAATATAAAAATTGAAATACGCAGAAATAGGCTACCATTGGTGTGTGTGTGTGTGTGTGTACAAAGACAAAGACCCGGATAGAAGAGTAAAGACCGATACACACCTGACAGGCAAAAGATGAGTGAGCGATAAGAACGATGCAGTGGATGGGGAAAGACTGACAGTGGCGAGGAATAAAACCAATTCTTTCAAGAAGAATTTGACTTTTTCTTTCTTGCTACTTCACTTCTAGCTGACAAAAATAAGTAAATCAAGAAATTAATTTATCAACATATATATTTTTTTTCTTTTCTATGTGAGTGAGGGAGACGAGTGCCTCTCCCATAGTTGAAAGAGTGAAAGGGCCAAAATCAAGGGACGTTCGAGCCAAAATACCTGGACACACAGAGTTTGAAGTAATTTAAGTCATAGGAGTAGGGAAAGACTGATTCTGGGAGAGAGTTGTTGTTGTTGTTGTTGTTCCCCAAGCTGCCTGGCCGAACAGCCCCAAGGCCCCGAGCAATTCCAAGGCTATAACCGAGTGCCCCCACTGGGAGAGAGTTCTGGAGCTTAGCTGTTGAATAGAAGAAAGTCTAAGAGTAACGTTTCACTCTTGGGTTGGAGAGTTGCAAATAGTAGGGGTGGGATTGTGTTGCAAGATGGGTACCACGTACCCTACTTAGAAGAGGTGGTATACACTGGGAGAGCTCTGAGGAACACTGATTATTGTAGTAGCGATAGAATAGCGAGAGAGATGCAACATTGTGGCGAAGAGAGAGAGTTTGTAGAGAGTTGGTGAGTGGGCAGGAATTAGTGATACAAAAGGCTTTCCTTTCTACTTTGTCTAAGAGTGCGGTGTGAGAGGATCCTCCCCACACATGTGAACAATACTCAATACAAGGATGAACTGTGCCCTTGTACAGAGCAAGAAGCTGTGCAGGGGTAAAGAACCCCCTGAGGCAGTTGAGCACACCCAGCTTCTGGGAAGCTGCTTTAGCAAGACTGGTAATATGGTCCTTCCAAGTGAGAGCAGAAGAAAAATAGACACCAAGAATATTGAGAGAAGATGAAGGAATTATTTTTGTATTGTTGAAGAATAAGGGATAGTCCACTGGGAGTTCCGGACAGGTAGATAGATGGAAACATTGGGTTTTGGAAGCATTAAAGGCAACAGGGTTTTCTCTGCCCCAATTGGAAATAGTAGTTAGATTAGAAGATAAGTGGTGTATGGCTTCATTACGTTTGTCTTTGAGGGACTGCTGGCTGGGGCATTCTGGAAAACTAATTGAGTAGTGTAAGGTAGAGTCGTCTGCGTATGAATGGATGGGACTGGAGGTACAGTTGAGAATATCATCTATGAAAATTAGAAAGAGAATAGGAGATAGGACAGAGCCCTGAGGAACACCGGAGTTGATAGGATGAGGAAGTGAGCAATGGCCGTCCACAACCGCAGCTATGGAATGGCCGGAAAGGAAATTAGAGACAAAGGCACATATGGAGGGATAGAAACCGAAGGAGGGTAGTATAGCAATTAAAGATTTGTGCCAGACTCTATTGAAGGCCTTCGATATGTCTAGCACAATAGAAAAGGTCTCACCGAAGTCCCGAAAGGAGGATGACCAAGAGTTAGTAAGATATGAAAGAAGATCACCAGTTGAGCGGCCCTTGAGGAAGTAATACTAGTGATCTGAGAGTAGATTTTGAGAAGAGAAATGCTTAAGAAATTTGGAAGTAGGAATAGTTTCAAAAACTTTAGAGATACAAGACATGAGAGCAATTGGACGATAGTTGGAGGGTTGAGAGCAGTTACCCTTCTTTGGGACAGGTTGAATGAGAGCAAACTTCCAGCATGAAGGGAAGACGTTAGAGGACAGAGACGAAAGAGTTTGCCTAGGCAGGGAGTTAGCACGGAAGCACAGCTTTTTAGTACAACAGGAGGAACACTGTCCGGACCGTACGCCTTCTTAGTATTAAGCCGAGAGAGGGTAGAAAGTACATCCTTATAAGAGATTAGGATATTAGGCATAAGTAGGGGAGAGCACGGTGGAGAGGGAGGAATAGCACCGGAATCAGCTAAGGTGGAGTTTCTAGCAAAGGTTTGAGCGAAGAGTTCAGCTTTGTCAGAGGAAGAAGTGATGGTTGTGCCATCAAAGTGGAAAAGGGGAGGGAAAGATGAGGAAGAAAAATTGTTGGAGAGGTTTTTGGCTAGATGCCAGAAAGCTTGGGAAGAGCTAGAGTTGGATAGCTTAGTGCATTTATTATTGATGAAAGAGTGCTTGGCAAGCCGAAGAACAGGTTTGGCTTATTTCCGGGCAGAAACATAGGAAGAATGAGATTCTTGAGTTTTAAGGCGTCGGTACCGTTTGAATGTTTCCTCCTTGTTGCGGACAGCAGTAGAACAAGCGTGAGTAAACCAAGATTTTGTTACATTAGACTGAGAGAAAGAAAATGGAATGTATGCCTCCATGCCCGATAGGATTATATGTATATACAGTATATATATATATATATATGGTGACCGGTCAACTCAACCAGTAGACCATTTCAACCAGTAGCTCTCAACTAGTACCAAATCAACCAATACGGTTAGGTTAGGTTAGGTTAGGTTAGTTGTTGTTGTTGTTGTTGTTGTTCCCCAGGCTGTCTGGCCGAACAGCCCCAAGGTCTCGAGCAAGGCCAAGGCCACAAACGAGCGCCCCCACAAAATCCTCCCTGCTTACCACTAACAAAGCCCGGGTGACCGAAGCCACTCCAAGGCAGGGAGCTGAGGAAGGTGCGGAAACGCCCGGGAAACCAAAGCCCCACCCAAGGCCCTGTGCCCCTCAGCAATTATGGAGGGAAAGTTGAGGGGTAAGGGAAAAATGTGACGCTTTGGCTCCCAACCTGCCAACTTCTAGGTTGGCAGTAGGGAGGTCAATCCACGGAAAAGACGCCGCCACTTGAGATCTAGAAGATATATAAGTAAAAGGAACAGTCAGGGTAAGCTATGGGTATGGCAGAGATCGCTCAGTTCTCACTCGGATAGACCAGCCCATCACCACATGACTAGAACCCAATCCTCTCAGCATCAGCTAGGAAAGGCCCTAGAAAGCCGCCTTTGGCGGGGGGATAGCTCCCCTATTTCAACTCCTTTCGGGGTTGGGCACCCGCCCAGGTTAGGTTAGTACTATATTTTGGCACTGGTTTGGTTGGCCTGGGTTAATTTGGCACTGGTTGAGAGCTACTGGTTGAAATGGTCTACTGGTTGAGATGACATGGAACCATATATATATATATATATATATATATATATATATATATATATATATAGATACGGGCGCTATATAAGTAACCAGAAGATTATTATTATTATTATATAATTATATAAACTTACATACATTAATAAAACTAAAATTAAAGAAACTACATATATACATTAAACAAATAATAATATATATACAATACATAATTGGATAAAAGGATTCTTGTATACTGTAGGACATCAATTATAGCCTTAAGGGTGTAGATGGTATTTATGTGTTATTATTATAATTTCCTTCCGAGCCCTCCATAAAGCATAAACAAAACATCAAGATCGCTCTTCTACATATATTTGTTTATTAATATGTACATTTGTATACGGATTTGTACATAGTATGGGAAAGTGGAAATTATAGTAACTATGAAGGCAGAGAGAGAGAGAGAGAGAGGACAAGGGGTCTGGCTGGAATGGCAATCAATCAGGGAGAGTTAAGCTTTGCACCTGAGAGAGATAGGGAGCAGCAAAGGGGAGCGAGGACTGAGAGAGAGGACCGAGGGAGCGAGGCCCAAGGGAGCTAGGACCGAGGGAGCGAGGACCGAGGGAGTAAGGACCGAGGGAGTGAGGACCGAGGGAGTGAGGACCGAGGGAGTGAGGACCGAGGGAGTGAGGACCGAGGGAGTGAGGACCGAGGGAGTGAGGACCGAGGGAGTGAGGACCGAGGGAGTAAGGAGCAAGGGAGTGAGGACCGAGGGAGTGAGGACCGAGGGAGTGAGGACCGAGGGAGTGAGGACCGAGGGAGTGAGGACCAAGGGAGTAAGGACCAAGGGAGTGAGGTCCAAGGGAGTAACGACCAAGGGAGTGAAGACCGAGGGAGGGAGGGAGGGAGCAAGGGACTGAAGGACCAAGGGAGTGAAGACCGAGGGAGTGAGGGCCCAAGAGAGTGAGGACCGAGGGAGTGAGGACCGAGGGAGTGAGGACCAATAGAGTGAGGACCGAGGGAGTGAGGACCGAGGGAGTAAGGAGCAAGGGAGTGAGGACCGAGGGAGTGAGGACCAAGGGAGTGAGGACTGAGGGAGTAACGACCAAGGGAGTGAAGACCGAGGGAGAGAGGGAGCAAGGGAGTGAGGACCAAGGGACTGAAGGACCGAGGGAGTGAGGGCCCAAGAGAGTGAGGACCGAGGGAGTGAGGATCGAGGGAGTGAGGATCGAGGGAGTGAGGATCGAGGGAGTGAGGACCAATGGAGTGAGGACCGAGGGAGTGAGGACCGAGGGAGTGAGGACCAATGGAGTGATGACCGAGGGAGTGAGGACCGAAGGAGTGAGGGAGCTAGGGAGAGAGGGAGCGAGAGAGCAAGGGCCGTGGGAGGTGAAACAAGAGCACGGATCTTTATTTAATATATATTTATTTATTCATGTATTTATTTAACTATCACTATTTTTTGTTATCTGGTATTGGCTTTAATTAAGGAAATGTGAAGGCTGAAGACGTATTGTGTTTGTGTGTGTGATTGTGTGTATGTGCTTATGTGTGTGTTGTGTGTGTGTGTGTGTGTTATCAGTCCAGTAATCACAGGGTAGGCTACAGACTGCCTGGTGTTTAAAAAAAAGTCATTGAGTTCTAGTTGGTGTCTGGAAGAAAAAAAAATCCTTAGTTGCCTGGGTGAATCTCGCAGTGTAATTGTGGCTCTTGAAGTTAGTGCGTTGGTTTGAGAAAATCAGAGAGAGAGAGAGATAAACCAATGGCACTGGTTGAGAATATTGGTTTAAATGGCCTAGAGGACAATCATTTCATCGTATTTCGGCTTTATATATAGCATTCACTCTCTCCCCCTTCCAACCTTACCTTAATTTTGACACCACCCAAAAATAATCAAATTTCTTCCACCCTCTTTGATCTATCCCTCTACTTTCCTCCAAATCTCCTCCCCACTCTTTGATCAATCTCTTTATTCTCCTCCAAATCTCCTCTACACTCTTTGATCAATCTCTTTATTCTCCTCCAAACTCTTTGATCAATCTCTTTATTCTCCTCCAAATCTCCTCCACCCTCTTTGATCAATCTCTTTATTATCCTCCACCCTCTTTGATCAATCTCTTTATTATCCTCCACCCTCTTTGATCAATCTCTTTATTCTCCTCCAAATCTCCTCCACACTCTTTGATCAATCTCTTTATTATCCTCCACCCTCTTTGATCAATCTCTTTATTCTCCTCCAAATCTCCTCCACACTCTTTGATCAATCTCTTTATTATCCTCCAAATCTCCTCCACCCTCTTTGATTAATCTCTTTATTCTCCTCCAAATCTCCTCCACCCTCTTTGATCAATCTCTTTATTCTCCTCCAAATCTCCTCCACCCTCTCTGATCAATCTCTGTATTTTCCTCCGTCCTCTTTGGTCTATCCTTATATTCTCTTCCAAATCTCCTCCACCGTCTTTGATCTCTCCCTTTATTCTCCTCCACCCACTTTGATCTCTCCCTTTATTCTCCTCCAAAACTCCTCCACCGTCTTTGATCTCTCCCTTTATTCTCCTCCAACCACTTTGATCTATCCCTCTAGTGTCCTCCCTGCCTCCCATCTCATTCACTACTCGCTCCACTATCATGTATAGTACAGTAGAGTGCCTGTATATAGAGAGTGGCGACATAAAGGGGGACTCCTTATGTCAGAAACAATATGGTGCCCGAGGTCTTAAGAGGGTAAGGTTTATTCATTAGTATTCACATTTAATTATTATCGTCATAGTTTCCTCCCTAGACCTACATTCCATATCGGCGATTGTGGATGCCCATCACTCACTTCCTCAACCTATCAATGCCAGTGTTCCTCAGGGTTCTGTCCTGTTTTCAGTTCTCTTTCAAATATTCATTAATGATCTTCTCAACTGTACCTCCTGTCTTAACCATTCATATGCCTCCGAAACCCAATTGCTCCATTTATCTACCCGTCAAGAACTCTTACATGTCTATCCCTTATACTTCAACAATACACAACTTTACCCTATCATCTTCTCTCATTATTTTCGGTGTCTCGTTTTCTTTGTATCTCTCTTGGAAAGACCATAATATTATTGCCACTCTTGCTAAACAGCTTCCCAGAAGCTGAGTGTCCTCAACCACTTCCTAGGGTTCTTTACCCCTGCAAAGCCTCTTGCTCTGTACAGAAGCACAGTACATCCATGTATTGAGTATTGTTTGCATTTGTGGAGATGATCCTCTCATACAGCACTTCTTAACAAAGTAAAAAAAGAAAGCCTTTTGTCTCATTAACCCAGGAAAGGCGAGAACACTTTTTAAAAAAATTGGTGGGCAAAGGTGACGATCCTCTCAAGAGGTAAGGCCTAAAAAAAACTTTTAAAAGGCCACAGTAGCATTTAAAACAAAAAAATTGGTGTTTAACACATACTGTACCAGCGACGGCTATAGCCGTCAGTAGATAATTAACTCTACAGTCCCAGCGACGGTTATAGCCGTCAGTAATGTACTTTCCTTGTCACTGCCTGTACAACCTTGTACGTGGTACCTCGACCGTTTGAGCACTGCTCCCATTATGGCAACACTTCTCAGCTTATTATAAGACCTACTGATGGGTGGGAGAGCCAGTCTTGCCTCAACTCTTGAGGTGGAATGGTGGTCTCTCCTGCCATTTTGGCCACATTGCTTGGGACTGGGGGGGACTTTTATTACTGTATCCTACGGTACTGAATGGGTTAGGTGAGATAATTGCCCTCCATACCTTCTATCACTCCTCCACATATGTCAAAACTCCCTCCTCCCCCCCCACCTTCAATTATCACCTATTTTTCCTCTTATTCCCTTGTTTATCGGTTTATTTACCGTGCCAACATCTCCAATCCGGTTCTAAGGCGTGGTCATGTGCCTACTGACTGCGTGTTGTGAGAGGAAATGAGAGAGAGAGACTCAGTACGTACTGCTAGCTTTGGGGGAGAGAGGGTGTACGTCGCGTCTGGCTCACATTTCATGAATGAACGGTCGGCAATAATTCGCGATTTTGACCCTCTAAACACTATTCCCACTTGTATTATTGCTGTTACATGTTAATATCTTCATACTAAACGTACAATAGGCGCATATGAATAAGCAATAACGATATTTATCGTAAAATTACAAATTTAGGCGGGAGTTAAGCCTAATATCGTCGCCTGGCGGTAGGGTGTCCACTACACACAGCTCGCGCTTAGCGGGTTAACTGACATCCACTCACCGACCCTCTGCAATCTCTCTCGCTTCGCCGCAATTTTGCATATCTCTCGCTATTCCACCGCTATTACAATAATCAGTGTTCTTCAGAGCTCCCACAGAGTATACCAGTCCTGCTAAGGCAGCCTCCCAGAAGTTGGGTGTGCTCAACCGCCTCAAGGGGTTCTTTAGCCCTGCACATCTTCTTGCTCTGTACAGGGGCACAGTGCATCCTTGTATTGAGTATTGTTCACATGTGTGGGGAGGATCGTCTCCCACCGCACTCCTAGACAAAGTAGAAAGGAAAGCCTTTCGTATCACTAACTCCCGTCTGTCCACTCGCCAACTCTCTGCAATCTCTCTCTCTTCGCCGCAATGTTGCATCTCTCTCACTATTCTATCGCTACTACAATAATCAGTGTTCCTCGGAGCTTTCCCAGTGTATACCACCTCCCCTACGTAGGGTACGTAGTACCCGCCTTGCAACACAATCCCACCCCTACTCTGTGCAACTCTCCAACCCAAGAGTAAAATGCTATTCTCAGACTTTCTTCTATTCAACTGATGAGCTCTGGAACTCTCTCCCAGAATCAGTCTTTCCCTCCTCCTATGACTTAAATAGGCTTCAAACTCTGTGTATCCAGGCATTTTAGCTCGAATGTTCCTTGATTTTGGCCCTGTCACTCTTTCAAAACTGGGGAGGCACTCGCTGCAGCCAGTTATGCCTTTTGTCTCCCTCATTCACATAGAAAAAAAAATATATCACTTCCTCTATGTAGAGGACGTAGCACCCCTCTTGCAACACAATCCCACCCCTACTCTGTGCAATTCTCCAATCCAAGAGTGAAACGATATTCCCAATCTTTCTGCTATGCAACAGCTGAGCTCTGGAATTATCTCCCTGAATCCATCTTCTCCGCATCCTGACTTGAATTGCTTCAAACTCTGTATGTCCAGACATTTTGGCTCGAATATTCCTTGATGTTGACCCTGTTTCTCTTTGAAATCTGAGGGAGGCACTTGTCCTAGGCAGTTTTGCCTTTTGTCTTGCTCATCGATATAGAAAAATAATAATAATAATGTATGTAAGCTAAACGATGAAGTGAAAACATAATGGTGTGCTATGGGGTAAAGCATGAGGTGAAAACAATATGGCGTCGAGTCTAGTTGAGTTTACCCTGTGTATATACAGGTACCCAACTGTACACTATATCTTCCACCTTCCTTTGTTCCTTTTCCTCTTCCTCCTCATTCTTTCTCTTCATGCTCCTTTTCACCCGCTGTTCTTTTCTTCCTCCTCCTTCTTTCTTTTCATACTCATCTTCCCTCTCTGTCCTTCTCTTGCTCCCCCCTCTTCCTCCTCCTTCTTTCCTCTCCCCCCTCTATTCTTCTCTTCTTCCTTCCTTTTTCCCCTCCTTCTTTCTCTCCATGCTCCTCTTGCCCTTCTGCCCCTCTGTTTTTATCCATAATCGGTTATGTATCCCCTGAGCGACCCGAGGGATGACAGTAAAGAAGGGAACACTAAGAGAACGGAGAACACAAGGGATGCAAGGATAGTACTTCTGGGGCTGGCATAGGCTAGATGGATATATACAGTACAGTAGATAGACTGAGCGATTGATTGATTGATTGATTGGTAGATAAAATATAAGAACTATGCAAAGTAATGCAAACTGTGGAAGGTGTGGCAGGAGGACGTAACCTTGAATGTCTAATAAAATACCTGTTATGTCTATTCAGCATCCAATATACTACACACACGACACACACACAGGTCAGACAACAGAGATGGATGAGAGTCGGCCTGGAGCTCTGCAAATAATAGTTTATTTTTGGGGGGATTCAGATAAGTAGTGTCCTACAAACTTAAATTTAGTGTTAGATCATTACACCTACATCACTAAGGTATGTTACCATGATATAGTTTGTTCCACACTAAGGTTATTTACTGAATATTGGTTGGGCGGTCGGTGTAGTCAATTGAAAATGTCAAGGGAGGAGAGAATATTACGTTCCAGGGTTTAAGGTTCGGTCGGAATTTCAGAGGGTGATGATTCGAGTGAGCTAGTAACAATGAGGGCTCGAATTGCCAAGTTGGAGGAGGAGTGGAAGGAAGCTAAAGAAGAATCAATTATATTGAAACAGACCTTGTCAAATTTGGAGCTCGATCTTGACAATGTGAAGCAACGAGATTTGGTACTGGAAGCTGAACTTTCATCAATAGTGGACACAATAGCAAAAAGACTGAAAGAAGATGCAATAGCATTACAGACCCGTGGCATTGACTAGTGTTGTAACTGCTTGAGAGATTGATCAGCAAATGTTGGATATGTCACCTCGAGGAGAATAATTTATTATCGGACTGTCAGTTTAGTTTTAGGTCGAATAGGTCGTGTGTGTCAAATTTGCTGAGTTTTTATCACAGAGTGATTGAAATAATACAAGAAAGAAACAGGTGGGTAGATTGCATAATTATGTTTAGATTTTAAAAACACTTTTGATAAGGCACCCCATAAAAAGCTTAATAAACTTGAAATGTGTGGAAGAATCATCGGTTGACTCTTATAACGGATGAAGGATTCCTTGACGAGAAGAAATATGATAACCGTAATAAGAGGGAAATATTCATCATGGAGTGATGTGATAAGTGGAGTGGCCCAGAGCTCAGTGTTGGCCCCAGTGATGTTTTTAATTTACAATTATTATGTTCCTTCCAACACCCAACTATACTCCTAAAATCGATTAATGAAATTTACAAACACATGTGGCAGTCCGTGGACTCGAACCCAGGATGCTCACACCGAAAATCAACACCTTATACATCGCACCACGAAGACAGTTAAAGGTTGGTGGACACTGCCTACGATTTATTATGCAACTTCGAATCCTGCATATCAATCTAAGCATGTACACACATCCCAACTGCAACTCACGTAGGCTATGCATAAATTATCTGCCTCTTGGAACTAGCAGCTATACTGACATGTTCGCCGATGACGAAAAATTAGTGAGGAAAGTAGTCAACTCTGCGTAAGCAGAGTTTGGTATCGCCCCCCCGTATAGTGGGTACCACACAAACAAAATGTCTGTCGTCGTCGTCGTCGTCGTCGTTGTCGTCGTCGTCGTCGTCGTCGTCGTCCGTCTGTCTCGGAACTCCTCCTGAACCGTTGGACGGATTTTCACCAAATTTCACACGAACATTTGTTGCGTGAATGCGAACGTCGGTCAAAAAAGATTTTTTGAATTTATGCAATAGTTATGATTTTAGGTCCAAAATATGGTTTTACCAAGCCCCCTACCCCCCTGGTATTAGTAGTGATGATGGTAACCCATCGCAGAGTTGGGTATGCCGTTTTGATTTTGGGCAAAACGGCACGTCTACTTTATTGATAACAATTGTTGTAAAGTACTCCAGGATGACATCAATAAGATGTATGAATGGAACAGAGTGTTGAAAATGAAGTTCAACATTGGTAAATGTCAGGTGATGGGGATGAGAGGCGGCCAGGGAAGACCCCGTGGGAAGTACCGTATGGGCGGCATAAGGTTGCAAAAGTCAGAGAAGTGAGTTGTAGTTAACAGAAGGTTTGATCCCGGTGACCACATGAACAACTTGGTAAAGTGGGCTAATATTAGGGTAGCCTTTAAATTCATAAATTAAGACATGGTGAAGATATAAATAACACAGTTTTTGTAGACCTAGCCTGGAGTATGCAATGGTTAAATGAAATCCACACATGAAAAAATACAATAGTAAGCTCGAGAAAATTGAGCGAGAGATAACAAGATGGGTGCCAGAGTTAAAGAACTTACAATATGAAGATTGGCTGTGTCACCTGAGGCTTCCCTCACTTGAACAGAAAAGGGAGAGGGGTGACATGATAGCTTTATTTAGGTGTGTTCACGGAAACGAATATGTCGATCAGACAGACTTTTTTTTTGCCAGCTGTTGGAAGGACGAGAGGACATGACTGCAAACTGGTGAGGAGGTGAGCTAGGAAAGATATTAGGACATTTGGTTTTCCAGATAGAATGGTTGAAAAGTAGAATTAGTTACCAAACGACAGAGTATTCAAGTTTTTAAAGTAACATATGATAAGTTAAAGGCTGATGTAACACTACGAGAGTAATCTCAATCCTGTAAAATACAATTAGGTAAATACAATTAGGAAAATACACACACACACACACACACACAAACAACCACATACAAACACACACCCACAAACACATCTACATCCACCCACACATACACACCATGTTCGCGTGGCAGTGTGTACTTCAACAAATCCAAGTTCAATATTTGTGTTGTTCTGGAGGAAGTATTGCTAATGGGCTTCCTCTTGCACAATATTTCCCAGGTGTTAACCCTTTGAAGATCATGATGTGCGTTAACAGTTTCTTCTGTGTTATTATTAGACGAATGTATACAGTTTAGGAAAGATGTGTAGCAATCAAAGGGGTAAAGTCGATCTCACTTAACCTTAACGTTGCTTTGTTTAACCCTTACAGCACTGGTGCCGTCCTTTTAATTATAGTGTGGCTATTATTAGAAGGCTTTATTCAGTTTAAAAAGGTCCTCCAGCAATTAAAAGACTTCGAACCATCTCATTTAACCATTTTTACTACCTCAGCCTCTTCTTAAACTGTACAAAATCATCTATAAATAGCTAGAATATAATAAAAATACGTCTTTGGTACTGAAGGGGTTAACAGGTACAGCAGGAGACAATAGTTCACCGACAAACATATTAACCCCTTGAAGATCATGAAACTATTTAACACAAACTGATTATCTTTTTTTATTATAAGACACATGGGAAAGACACAACTGGAAAATCTATGAAACAACATGAATTATAGGAAGACAGACCCAGAAATACTAAGAAACATGAATTATAGGAAGACAGACCCAGAAATACGTAGAAACAACATGAATTATAGGAAGACAGACCCAGAAATACTAAGACACAAAGTGAATTATAGGAAGACAGACCCAGAAATACTAAGAAACAACATGAATTATAGGAAGACAGACCCAGAAATACTAAGAAACAACATGAATTATAGGAAGACAGACCCAGAAATACTAAGAAACAACATGAATTATAGGAAGACAGACCCATAAATACTAAGACACAACATGAATTATAGGAAGACAGACCCAGAAATACTAAGACACAACATGAATTATAGGAAGACAGCCCCATAAATACTAAGACACATCATGAATTATAGGAAGACAGACCCATAAATACTAAGAAACAACATGAATTATAGGAAGACAGACCCAGAAATACTAAGAAACAACATGAATTATAGGAAGACAGACCCAGAAATACTAAGAAACAACATGAATTATAGGAAGACAGACCTGGAAATACTAAGAAACAACATGAATTATAGGAAGACAGACCCAGAAATACTAAGACACATCATGAATTATAGAAAGACAGCCCCATAAATACTAAGACACAAAGTGAATTACAGGAAGACAGACCTGGAAATACTAAGAAACAACATGAATTATAGGAAGACAGCCCCATAAATACTAAGACACATCATGAATTATAGGAAGACAGACCCAGAAATACTAAGAAACAACATGAATTATAGGAACAGAACCGACAATATTAATAAAACAAACTAAATTATATGAAACAGAGACCTGGAGATACCATGAAACAAAAAGAATAATAGGAAATTATAGGAAAGTATAGGAAATAATAATAAGAGAGCATTACGTAACTGATGGACAATTGAGGTTAATCCCTTCAGCACGATGACGCCTTTTTTTCCTTTGATTCTGGTTAACATTGAACGATTTTGTACAGTTTAAGAAGGATCCATGTTATTCAGAGGATTTATTGAGAACGTATGTACCCCTTTGAGTCCTAGAGGTAGATTATAAAATAAATAAAATCGCCTAATGGTACCCAAAGTATGATGACAATTACGTCATCGTGCTGAAGGGGTTAATGAAATAAAGAGAGGGTTATCGACTGGCAATGTAGGAAGGAGAGGGACAAAAAATGCATTAATATGACCTTACAAACAGAAGATAGTTTTACATTCATTAATATATGTATGTTAATACATATGTATAATTTATATACTCTGTATATTTTCGATAGCA
Organism: Paralithodes platypus; assembly: GCA_032716605.1. Classification (NCBI taxonomy): domain Eukaryota; kingdom Metazoa; phylum Arthropoda; class Malacostraca; order Decapoda; family Lithodidae; genus Paralithodes; species Paralithodes platypus. The sequence continues at coordinate 5,139,225 of CM064582.1, forward strand.
CAGTGGATTGCGTCGTGGACTGCAGACCAAAAGAACCTCAGTTTGAGTCCACGCCAAACGTTAGGTAATTTTCCGAGGTGATCTGATCGTTCCTGCTGTTCTAATAAAATATCCTGGCTACACGGACAAGTAAAAAAAACACCCCCAATATCGTCATCAATTCATAGTATAGAAGATATTCGAAGATGCTGTGAACGACCGTATAGTTACTCTCTCCAAATCAAGTGACGTGTATAAACAGGTGTCGTCATCTAGTGTGGCAGAAAGGAAGCAACCAACACCTTGAAGCTCCACTGAGACCATTACATCTAGTACGACATATATGAAGCACCCAATATCTCGAAGCTTCAATAAATATGTTCGGGGCCTCTTAAGAGTTACAGGCTACTTAAGATCGTACAGTCCCGATGTTGAGAAAACAAATATATATCTATATATACAGTATATGAGCATACATGGTAGGAAAGCTGGGAGATTCTATTAAAATTAGTTTAGTTATACATCATGTATTTATGATAACCGATGTTTTAATATGGTCGCATTGTTCATAACGTTATATTGTAATCATGTTAGAAATTATATAGAAATGTCTAGAAAACATGAAATTATAGTAAACCTCTCATAAATTATAGTAAACCTCTCATAAATTATAGTTTCGAAATATTCGAGAGTAGAGAAACACATGGATCATGAAGCTGGCCAAAATAACATTCAATATCATTACATGAAAACATAAATACATATAAACGTACAGCAACAGAATAACAACAATAAACATGCATTATGTGGAATTGATCCAAATTTCTTTAGCATAGCAAACTGCGTTTGTAGTAATGTGAAACCTACAATTACAAAAATAGGTTTTACTGACTATCGATGTGCGAATCAATAATTATCATAACGTGTTTCGATTGTATAACTTATTAGTCTATCTATGTCAAGGTTTCTTAAAGGGGAGGCATTTGTCACAGTCATAAATGCTGACACATATTCTTTATCTGTTTCGGGTTGAATTGGAACTATGTATTAATTCTTTACCTAATAATTTCCTTTCGATGATTCCTTTAAAATGTTCGAGGCTTCAAAGCGTTTGAGAATTCAATGAACGAGACTGTACATTGCTATCTATGTTTCCTTTTGGTCTTGACTGCAAGGCTCTGTGTCGAAAGAATCCTGGACTTACTTCCGGGTAAACCACTGTGGGATCAAAATTAGATGTGTCTGAGTATACACGTGGAAAATCGCAGAGGGTTTAGTACCAAACCTACTTACCCTGATAGTCATGAAATTCAGTGATAGGAGAGGCTGGGAATGCGATATCCCCCGGATGAATAACAGGGGTGCTATGGGCTCTTTACGAGAGGGCTGGTTATCACACAGAGGCCCACGTCTCTTCAACAAATCCCACGGCAAGTAAGAGACATGAGGGGCATCTCGTTAGACAACTTCAAGAGAGCCCTCGATGTTGAACTGCAAAAAGTGCCAGACGAGCCCATTTTCGCAGGGGAGCGTGCTGCCCTTTCGAACAGTCTGCTGCACCAAATCACCACCCAAAATGAGGGGCAGTGCGCTCCTCGGTGCCGCTAGAAGTGTGGCGAACTCAACACAAGTAAAGTAAGTAACTATCTATAGGGGCCGAATTTCCATCATAAGATCCAGTAAAAAGCACATATGTAATGGCCTTAACCATGGGATCTGTCAGTATATATATATATATATATATATATAGATATATATATATAATTATATATATATATATATATCAGCAGATGAATATAACATATCTGCAGCATCACATAATATTTAGTTGATAATGTTAACCCTTCCTCCCCGGGCTTGGCTTCTAAATGACAGCACCATGATCCGGGCAATCTGGCCAAAAATCGTTGTAATAGGCGCCTAGGCCTATTTTTTTTATTTTAACTGCTAAAGAATTCACACACATCTTGAAATGTAGCCCTTGTTTGTATCTGTAGACTGGTGTTGAGTAGAGCTCTCTAGTTCAACTGGTTCAGTTGTGATGACGATTTCCGTGGAGAGAGTTTTGATGCTGTTTTAGCAATATAGAATATTTACAGACACTAATTTCGTTCTAGCCGACAACAACAATGATCCGACTTCTTCTTCTTGAAGCTGCGCATCGCTCCAACCGGCTTTGTTTACAAACGTTTCATCGCACGGCTTTCAAACCACGCTTAATAGTCTTTCAAGCTTACGGATTTTAAAAGGACACCCGGGCTCCTGCCCTTCGCAAGGGGCGTCATTTTAAAATGGCACCCGGGCAGGAAGGGTTAAACTACTTTCACTCCAGTCCATTTACCCTAAGTTAAGGGGATATTATTGTTTTATCTGGACCACCTTCTCCCTTATGCTTAGCCCTATTAATTATGAGAATTTAAGACATTCACCCCATTAGTTTGAAGATTTTAAGACCTTTCACTCCATTCCTTTGTCAATATTAAAATCTTTTGTGCCATTTAGCTGTCAATTTTTTTTTCTAGGAAGCGATCGCGAGCATGCAAATTAGGAGGATCCGGTCTTTGGCCGGGACATTTTTCTACCGAAAAATTTAAACATCTATCTCGATTGAGGGTCTTGGGCGTGTTTCATTTAAGCTTGATGGAGGCCTATAGAGCAAACTATAAACCACCCCTTAAACACAAGAATCACTGTTTAATGAGCCTTACATGGTTTTCGTGAGTCATTGCCTTATTTGCTCCACATAATGTTATGGCTACTGTTCCGACTCAGGATGAAAACATTTAGATCAATCCAATTGGAAAACAGAATCACTGACAAATAATATTGATCGTGAGCCGTTCTTTCGTCTAATGCCAGTTATTCTATTGTGTTTTTCAATTTTGACTATACCCTATTCCATGTAAGTAGGCTAAAACTGTTGGACACTAACCTCTATAATCTATTTTGATAAATGTTACCCCAAATCCAAACACCTCTAATGAAGGAAAGCATACATGTGATCCACCGGGAACGACTAGATTAATTGAGGTAACATTTATATGGTATTGGAAGAGTCAACCAGGAAATAGGCGTAGAGTTATACAGGCCATTTGCTCCAGCCTTTTTTGGGTTACAGAGGTTAAAGGTTACGATTTCTGGCCTACCTATTTGAAACAGGGTATAGCACCTAATTTAGCGTATTCTAAAATGTCCTTTAGAGAATCTTTACACTAGTTTGAGGGCTGAACATATATCACCATACAATATGACCGTGACTGTGCTGTATCTCTCGGAAAAAACATTATAAATATTAATTTCAATTAACCCCTTTGCTATGATGATGCCATTCTATCATTTGTTCTGGCTAACATTAAAGGATTTTAGTCACTTTACGAAGGACCTCTATGAATGCAAGGGGGGATTTGTATCTCAATTACCCCTTAAATTCCACAGAACCTTTCTAAGCTTTATAAAATCGTCTAATAACAGCCATAATGAAAGGTAGAAGTATGTCATTGTACAGAAGGGGGTAAAGGCTACAATAATATAATGTTCTTTAACGCAGATATATCCCATCGAAGCAACATCATTAAAATGTGGATAAAGTTTTCTAGAAGAAAATTATAATTATTAACCCCTTGAGGATTACGGCACGTGTTGACAGTTTATTCTGGCTATCATTAGACGACTTTATGCAGCTTAGGAAGAATCTGTGGGAATGGAAAAGGTAAAGACTGTCTCAAGTAACCCTCTGACTTCCATATATCCTTCCTAATCCGAATATAATCGTCTAAGGATAACCAGAATACACTGCCAAACGGCGCCATGAGCCTCAAGGGGTTAACCTTCTTGGAGTCTCCTTACATTCTGTGGCTTTGTTTCACCTATAGTTGTTTATTATAAGATGGACACAAATCTTACCCAATAACCTCTATAACTCAAAATAAGACTAGAGCTATCGTTACCATCCTTGTCTTTCTCCTTTATCTTGTTCTCGTCCTATTCGGCCTTATCCTCGTCCCCCTACCCACATAACACGTACTTCTTATCATCAATGTCTCTCTATCTATCTATCTATCTATTGCCTGACGCCGTGATCCCCGAAGGGGTGGCCACGAACGAACCGCCCCCATGCACCTCTGTCCCCAGTCAGTCGACGCCCCTCCCCCCAACCAGCACCACCTTCGTTCATGTACTTCCTCACTCCATCCTTCCACCTCATATTCGGTCTACCTCTCCCCCTCTGTCCCTCCACCTCGCTCTCATACACCCTCTTAGTCATTCTCTCGCTTTCCATACGTTCCATATGGCCGAACCATCTCAAGTTGTTCCTTTTCACACTTTCCAGCACATCTACCTCCACACCACACCTCCTTCTTACTTCCTCATTAGTCTGTCTATCCCTCCATGTAACTCCGCACGCACTCCTTAAGTAATTCATTTCCACTGCTCTCACTCTTGGTCTGAGTCTCTCAACCAACGTCCATGCTTCGCTTCCGTAAGTCAGTGTCGGGATTACCACACTGTCATGCAAGGACTTCTTCACTTCCATACTGACCACCCTATTTTTTGTTACTGCTTTTAGCGTTCCTACAACCCTCTTCCCCTGTTGTACCCTCTCCCGCACCTCTTCATCCATAGTCCCATCTTTACTCAACACACTGCCCAGATACTTAAAAGAGTTGACGATCTCCATAGCCTGACCGTTCAGCTTCACCTCACACTCTGTGACTTCACCCCTTTCGAAGACCATAACCTTGCTCTTCCCCGTATTTACCTTCAAATTCCGTTTTTCGCACACTGTTCCAAACTCATTTACCAGACCCTGCAACTCCCATTCATTATCACTCATCAGAACTGTATCATCCGCAAACAGCAGTATAGGTAGCTTCCACTCAATTCCCTCCCTTTTCAGCGATACACCAACATCCACTGCTCTTGATAGTATTTCTTTCATAACTCCATCCATATACAGTAAACAACCACGGGGACATCACACACCCCTGTTTCAAACCAACATTCAGGTCAAAGAACTCGCTCTGCTCACTCTCCACACGTACTGCCGCCTTTGCACCCTCATACATGCTCTTCACTGCTTTCAGCAACTTGCCCTCTACTCCGTATATTCTAAGTACTTTCCACAAACCTTCTCTATCCACTCTGTCATAGGCCTTCTCCAAGTCCATAAAGGCAACATACACCTTTTGTTTCTTCTCCAGATACTTCTCCACAACACAATTCAGGGTAAAAATCTGATCTACACATCCTCTTCCCTTCCTAAAACCTCCCTGCTCGTCGCCTATCCATTTCTCCGTTCTCACTCTCACTCTCTCAATCACTACCCTACTGTATACCTTCCCTACTACGCTTAGAAGACATATTCCTCGGTGGTTACCACACACTCCTCTTTCCCCTTTGCCCTTATATAGGGGGACTATTATGCCAGTCTTCCAGTCATCGGGTGCACTCCCCTTCTCCCATGCTAGTTTGCACATTTTCCATACCCATTCTATCACTATCTCACCACCATACCTCAACATTTCCCACACACACTCCATCTGTTCCTGGTGCTTTCCCCAACTTCACTCTTTTCATGGCTTCCCACACTTCTGACCTCCTGATCCCCACCTCCTCCTCCACTACTTCTCTTCTTCTCCCTCCCATACCATATCCAGCTATGTTTGCTGGCTCTTCATTCCTTTCATTTAGCAACTCACTGAAGTACTCCCTCCATCTTTCGACTCTCTCTTGCTTCTCGGCTAGCATTCTCCCATTCTTATCTTTCACACCCTTACTGTTTCCCTTGCTACCTTCCCTAACTTTCTTGACTTCTTTCCAGAACAGTTTCTTACTCTCCCTCCATTTTACACTCAGATTCCTTCCAAATGTCTCTCTCTCCCTCCTTTATCATCTTCTCTACCTTATTCTCGCTCTAATTCGGCCTTATCCTCGTCTTCCACCCCACAATAACAAGGTTATCCTCGTATTCCACCCCACAATAACAAGGTTATCCTCGTCTTCCACCCCACAATAACAAGGTTATCCTCGTCTTCCACCCCACAATAACAAGGTTATCCTCGTCTTCCACCCCACAATAACAAGGTTATCCTCGTTTTCCACCCCACAATAACAAGGTTATCCTCGTCCACCCCACAATAACAAGGTTATCCTCATCTTCCTCCCCACAATAACAAGGTTATCCTCGTCTTCCACCCCACAATAACAAGGTTATCCTCGTCATCCACCCCACAATAACAAGGTTATCCTCGTCTTCCACCCCACAATAACAAGGTTATCCTCGTCTTCCACCCCACAATAACAAGGTTATCCTCGTCTTCCAACCCACAATAACAAGGTTATCCTCGTCTTCCACCCCACAATAACAAGGTTATCCTCGTCATCCTTCCCACAATAACAAGGTTATCCTCGTCATCTCAGTCTTTCTCTTTCTCCTTTACCTTCTCGTCATATTCGGCCTTATTCTCGTCCTCCTACTCAAAATAACAAGTCCTCCCCGCTACCATCCTTGTCTTTCTTTTTTTTCTTCTCTTCTACCTTCTTCTCGGCCTTAAGGGTTGGTTTGTTTTTTTGTACCCCCTTCTCCCTCATGCTTAGCCCCATTAGTTTGGCGATTTTAAGAACTTGTTTGTGTTATTTATGGGTCACCTTTTTCCTGACGAGCGATAGCGATCTTGTAATTTAAGATGAACCGGCCTTCGGCTGGGACATTTTTCTACCAAATAATGCACAAATGTCTCAAAGGAGGGTCTCCGGGGTATTATTTAAAGCTCGATGGAGGTCTTGGGAGGAAACTAAAAATAATAGATTAATAATTGAGTAAATGAACAAATAAATACAAATATATACGAATCTCCCCTTGAGGCGATGTCACATAAGCGGTGTTTTTCCGGCAATTATCGGAGAGCCCGTTTTTTTTTCTCGCAACATTTATGGGTTTATTTGAAACAGCTTCAGAAACTAGACTGAATATAAATTATGTTAATTGGCTGAGTTCTGACAAACCTTAAAATTTGAAATTGTTGGAAGAAAATTGCTATAAAAGATTGTCGGAAAATGCACTCTTGCGACACCGTCTATCCTCGTCCTCCTACTGTTCAACACCCTGAACTTTGTATAATTGATTTTTCTTATCTGTATGAAGGAGACAAAAGGCAAAGCTCCCTACAACAAGTGTCTCTCCCAAAGTTGAAAAAGTGGTGGGGAGCCAAATTAAAGGTACCTCACATACCATAATATCTAATTCGTGGCCCCCTATGTTTTTCTTTATTATAACTATCTGGATTGGTTTTGGGGTATAAGTTTATGCTCAACATATAGCCTAGTATATATAGTTTGTACTTGATGCATCAAAAATTATAATCATAAATTAGTTGTCAGGGATATACTTCCATATTTCGAAACAGGTGAAGTCCATGAATATCCCTGAGTAGGGTAGAGACTATGGCAGCCGAGTGTACCTCTATAAACTCATCCTCGTAAGAACCCGAGATAAAAAAACGCCTAATTTTTCTTAGCTACAAAAAAGTGAAGCACATAATTTGATATACTGGCAAAGGCTACGTCAGGGCTAGAGGAACAAATTCAATTACAATCAAGGAATGGTAAAACAACAAAATAATTTAATTAATGGTGAGAAAAAGACGGGGTTGGAATGGGTCTGACAGAAAATGGTATATGTGTGCTAGAAAATGTACAGTCGTGGTTATTAATGCTGATACTTACCTTCTCCAAAGCTATCTCGAGTAGAATTGAATCTGCTAACTAATTTGATACGTGATATATGAATGTTGGATGTCATTATGATATTTCGTTTTAATTATTATTGAGTATTTATCTTGTTTTTACCATTTTCGAGCATTAAATAATAACTTGTCCGGTAGGCTAGGAAAAACATATCCCCAGGCTTATTTCAAACTAAAAAATGGCCACCCACACCCTCTTCAAGCTTAATCTGTACATGTTTAGATAGAAAATGGTACTGGCCAAAGGTTGATTTTTTAAAAGTTACAGACTCTCTGTTGCTCGCCCAGAAATAAAATCGACACCTGAATGGGGCGAAGCATCATATTATCGCCAAACTATTGGGGTTAAATAAGGAAGTCCAACATGACCTCCCTCGGACCAAATAGGGTATGTGAGCTGTGACGCATGTCCACGTGTGAGCATGCTGTACAGAACGTCTAGTCATGCCCCACTCTCGCTAGGATCGTCAGGGCAGGAACTTTGGCTGTAGTCTATGTAGAGTTTCCTAACTCAGTTCGTGTGAGCCATTGTACTATAAGTATTATGAATATGTATTTTGTTTTCATCTGAGTCAACGAGTTCTATTTGATATCATTAGTTATAAGTATTGTGTGTAAAACTTATTTGTAATAATGGGAAGAGAAACAGCCACAGTTAGGTGTCAGTGGGTACGCCAGGCAGGAGGTAGGCCTAACTCACTAGCACTCCTCCCTCCCTCAGTGCTAGGGGGAGCCTTTGTGTATCCCAGAGGAGAGAGAGAAATTACGTAATGGTTGTCAGTGGGCGGTCCTTAGTAGTTCACGTTGGGCTCACTAGAGGGCCGGGTATAAAAGGGAAGTCTAGCCATTTTTTCATCAGAACTCATTAGGCAGAGCGACTTCTCATTTCCCTTGCTAACTATTTATATTCTTCTGACTGATGGGAACTTTCTCTACTACCTTACATTCTTATTTCCTCTTTTCCCTGCCCTGTTTAACTTCCATGGTCCCGTTGGTGCAGAGCTAGTCAGCCAACGTATTATCGCTTGAGTTCTCACGAGATACTTGCCTATTAGATAGCCTATTTTGGAAGGGTTGACTTAGAATAGGATTGATTTATGTTTGTTGCACTTGTATATGCATTTCCCTGTGTGTTATTATTATTATTCCTGTTTTCTGCTAGTCTAGGTAATGCTAGACTGGGGTAAGGCTTTTCTGTGTTACGAGTTGTTGTTTGATGCAGTGGTTAAGCGATAAACCTGCATACTCGTTTCGGTTCAGTGAAGCCTAGGTTGTCTTCGCGGCTGACTGTGTTGAGTTAATAATTTACAGTGCGTGAGGGCAAGAGCCTAACCACCCTGTATTTTATTAACAGTTTGTTTTTACTTTGTCAAGGAGCCGGGAGAAAACCAGATACAGTACAAGGGATCTGGATTTCTCAAAGTGCACTTGTTAGTTTTAACGTAATACTTTAAACAGTCGTGAGGACTTCGCTAGGCTACGAGCCGTTTTTGCTCAGTCACTGCTACCTTTTTGCCTACAGTACCCCAGCTAGACTTTACTCGATTAGTAGATACAGAATAGTATTGAAGCTTTCCTTATTTATGATATTGTTTATGCACTATTGATTTCATGTGTTGCAAGCTTGGCTACTTTAGTGATTAGTGGCCCACGAGCACAATCCGAGTAGGCTATTGCCGTTGCATTTGCGGAGTACTTCCTTTTAATGTTTGCCATTTACTATTGCATATTCTTTTAATTATTCTTATGCCAATTTAAGCCTTTAATAGTATTTAATTGCCAGTGTTTTTGCTTATTGAATTACTGTTCAAAATCCGATACGTACTTCTTACGAGCATCCGAGAAGCATCTAACTTTTTTCAGAAGATTCCTTGCTCGATGCTTAAGGACTATTAATTAACGTAACGTAATAGTGCCGATCCGAAGTAGAGGGTGGTGGACTTCTTAAGTTCATAGTCAAGGGTGGATTACTTCGGCTTCGGCCAACACTATTCTTTTGTGTTGTTGTTTTTTACTTCATTGTTTGATTGTTGACCAGACTAGATAATTCCTGTCTCTTTATTAGTCTGTTGTTGAACACTAGTACCGAGTTCTTGTATACCCCGTTATAGCAGATTGAACTCTGGAGGGTATTGGTGTTTTTTGTTCGGCTGGCAGTACTCAGGGGTTGGGATCGTGTGTTTCCGTTGTGGCAGCGAGCCGTATTCGAGTCCTGATTGAGAGCCCTTGTGTACCCGAGTGCCAGTTCGTAACAGAGCTTATTAACCACACAAGTTGATGCCATAATATCAATGTTATCCTGGAGAACATCACACAATTATACTCTGCTAAGAAAGCTGGCGTGAAAATAATTAAACCTTTTGAGTATCCCTTTAACTCCCACAGACCCTTTCTAAACTAAATACAGTCCTCTAATGATAGCCAGAATCAATCGCAAACAGACGCCGTAGTAGTGAAGGGGTTAAGGCCTTTGGCAGATTTCAATGTTCTGTTCTTGTATAATTGTATTACTTGGGTAAGTTCTCAGTTCGACTATATTTTTAAGTTAGTTTTTCCACCTGCAGGGGAGCAGCACCCATAAACCACCGACCCCTCTGGTAAAAATGATGGTGTAGTTTACCTGAACAAGGGGCCCAGGCAGTATAGGGAGGAAGAAACAAGATACGGCGTAAAATATATATTGTGAGGAGAAACGGGTGGTGGCTGGATGGTTAGAGTAATAGACTCCAAATAGGTAGTTCAGAAATAGTGAACCCTGACCTCTGTAACTCAAGGCGATGGGGTCTTCATTTCTCTACGCCAGCTAATAATAAAGGGAAGAGAACAAATGAAGATGAATCAAGCTATGGGAGGTTAGTAGACGAGCAACCCTACTCCGAGAAAACAAGCCCACCAGTAATATAAACGATAATAAACATTGTATACGAAGTTACTCATATCTCACACTGAATTACCCAGAATGAAACAAAATATTTATAACTTGGCAATTTTGTATGAAAATAATAAGTTTTGCTATTGTTGTGACGAGTGTACGAATATTATTATTATAATTATATGTGTGTGTGTTGGGTATGTGTTTGTATATTTAGTTGATGATTGATGAGTGTACTTACACTAGTTGTACTTACACTAGTTGTATTTGCGGGAGTGAGCATGCTCGTTAATTCCCGCCTCCTAAGATATGTTTGTCATACCGTGCTTTGAAACTATGCAATATATGTATGTGTGTGTTTGGTTGATAATTGGTGTGGGTTTGTATGTTTCCCTATAACTATGTATGTGCGTGTGTGTTTGTATATACTAGTATATGTGTGTGGGTGTGGGTGTTACAGAAACGATCGTGTATTTGTATGTGTATTCATAACACATACATATACAGTATATTGTTCATATCGCAATATAATGGTACCTGTGTGTGTTTGTGCTCTCCCGTCAAGGATGGGACTACAGGCATCCAGTTATTGGTGAAACATATACAGTAGGTGTCCACTAGTGCATTGTATTCCTGTGTGTGTGTGTGTGTCAGGCTTATTAATATGTGTGTATTTTTTTTTTTTTTTTTTTTTTTCTATATTCCAACTTACTTCCTCTCGGGCATAGGGCTGAGAGCCTTAATATTCACCGCTTTACAATGAACAGTGAAGCCCGTGAGGTCTTGTTCCAGTGTATGCTTGTGTATTGTCATTTGTGTTGTTGATGTACAGTATATACAGTACCTGCACATGGAGGCATTACCATGTGCATTACTTAGTATATATACTGTGTTGTATATGTGCATGTGTGTATGTTATTATAACTATATTCTGCTTTAGTGTTTATTTGTTGTATATGCGCGCCTTTATGTTTTTATTGTGAAAATCCTTGAGTCATGAAGCTATTAGGTGGATAGGATAGGATAGTTGTAACATCTACGAACAAGGCAGACAGAGATATGTCTAAACCACTAGCTGTTATGACAGGCCTATATTGGTAGAGATAGTGACAGTTTTGGTTTTGATGGTGATAGTTGTGGTTATTATGCTAGTAGTTGAGGCTTCCGTTCACAGGTATTTCATAGAAGGGGTGAGTAAAATTATAGACTTAGCAAATATAGAGTGAATCCAAAAACTTTAGATTTATATATATAAAGAGAGAGAGAGATAGAAAGAAAGATAGATAGTGTGAGAGAGAGATGGATTTATACTCCATACTACTGTGTAAACATGTTCTCGCGTATAAAGTGTGAAGACATATTTACAGAGTTGAGCCGAATCTAAGTTTACTGAATACAACTCCGGGAAAGTTTGACAGGTTGGCGGCAACTTTGTGTATTAATACCAGGAGATAGTCCAACAGATACCATTGTGAGTTGGTCTGCCAAGGAGGGAGGGCGGTACACACAAACACTGATTGAAAGAAGAGTTGAAAAAGTAGATAGAGAGAGAGAGAGAGGGGAGGGGGGAGAGAGAGAGAGAGAGAGAGAATAGAAAATACGTCTATCTACATGAAGAGTGGATTATGAATATAGATATCTAGATTAACCCCTTGAGGATTATGACACATTTTGACCGTTTATTATGGCTATCATTAATAATAATAATAATAATCTTCTGGTTACTTATATAGCGCCCGTATCTCCTCCTTCGAGGATTCACAAGCGCTTGGCTTTCTTTAGTCTACCAGAGACCATTACCCATCCCCCTTGCTCATGGGGAGATGGTAACCGCCGGCTGTATCCCAGAAAAACTTTTCAATCTGAGCGGGGATTGAACGCGAGACCTTCAAGATGGGAATCAGGCAACTGAGCCAGCCGGACGGCTGGCAATATTCAGATTAGGAAGGGTATATGGAGGTCAGAAGGATAATTGAGCAAGTCTTCACCTTTATAATTGCCACAGGTCCTCCCTCAGCTGTATTTTATCGTCTAATGCTAGCCAGAATAAACTGTGATAATGCGTCATAATCGTCCAAGGGTTTATTTGGTACCAGTATAATGTTGTGGTACTTACTGAACACATTAAGGGGAGGCTCCTCTTCTCCCTCATGTTTAACCCCATTGATTTTGAGATTTGAAAATGTTCACCCCATTAGTTTGACAGTTTTAAGTCTTTTCGCCCCCATTATTTGTCAATATTGTGACATTTCGTGCAATTTATGTGTCAATTTTATTCCAGGCGAGCGATAGCCAGCCTGTAATATAGTAGTAACCGGTCTCTGGCCGGGACATTTCTCTATCGAAACCCTAATGTCTTAGGGTTTTGTGTACAAGCTTGATAGAAGTCTATGGAGGACATTAAGAACATTATTAAAAAATATTAATAAATAAGCCAATAAATACACTCATACACATAGGAATATGTTCACTTGTTAATTAACTATAATTACCGAAGGGTCGAACATGCTTAGCCGGAATTTAAGAGGAGATTTTTGGTGTGTTCCCTAGACCTCCATCAAGCTTAACAAAAATTCCGCCAAGACCCCCCCCCGCCCCCCTTCAAGATAAATTTGTACATTTTGTTATAGAAAAATCTCCCGGCTGAAGGCCTATTCCTCCTAAGTTACATGTTCGCTGTCGCTCGCCAGGAAAACATCGACACCTAAATGGCACAAAAGGTCTCAACCTTGACAGAAATGGGGCAAAAGGTCGTAAAATCGGCAAACTAATGGTGCGAACGTCTTAAAATCTCGAAACAAATGGGCTAAACATGAGGAAGAAGGCGGTCCAGAAAAAAACTCTCCCCATAACGACCAACACTATACCCTGTTTCCTTCCAGCCGACGATAAATTGGTGGGTCCATCTCTTGATTACTACGCTATTACGTAGATGTTAAGGGGAGATCTCCACTTGAGGGATTTTTTTCTTGACCCCTTTCACCCTCATGTTTAGCCCCATTGCTTTTGATATTATAAAACGTTCGCCCCATTAGTTTAGCGATTTTAAGAACTTTCACCCCATATTAAGACCTTTCGTCCCATTCAGGTGTCGATGTTATCCTGGCGAGCGATAGCGAGCCTGTAATATAAGAGGAACCGGCCTTCAGCCGGGACATTTTTCTACCGAAAAATGTACAAATTTATCTTGAAAGGGACTCAAGGGGGTGTAATTTCAAGCTTGATGGAGGTCTAGGAAACAAACTAAAAACCTTCCCTTAAAGCGAAATGTGTTAATTATTAAAACTTGGCTTTTAAGGGGAGGGTTTTTGTTTGCTCCGTAGACCTCCATCAAGCTTAAGATTATACGCACTTGACCCCCTTCCAAGATAAATGTATACATTTTTCGATAGAGAAATGTCCCGGCCAAAGGCCGGTTCCTCTTAAATTACAGGCTCGCTATAACTCGCCAAGACAAATTCGACACCTAAATGGCGCGAAAGATCTTAACATTATTAGAAATGGGGCGAAAGTTCTTAAAATCACCAAACTAATGGGGTAAACGTCTTAAAATATCAATATCAATGGAGCTAAACATGATGGAGAAAGGGGTCAAGAAATAAATCCCTCAAGTGGAAATCTCCCATTAATATGACGAAGAGATATAGCTGTTTCCTATTATGCCACTAAGAATCGAGAAATCAGAGGCAGAGGGTTCAATTTACCGCCAGTTGAAATGAAACCGACTATAGTTTATTATTGTATCAAAGGTATGAATATTTAGATATGTTCATATTATATTGACAATGACTGGGGGTACACGCCTTTACTGTTAGTCTGTCTGTCAGTGTCAAGGGGGAGGTACTTGCTTTTTCTGGACCCCCTTCTCTCTTATATTTAGCCTCATTAGTGTTGAGATTTTAAGACGTTCGCTCCATTAGTGTGCTTTATTTTGTTTTGCCCTATCTCTTTGTCAATATTAAGGCCTTACGAATCATTTAGGTATCGATTATTATCCTGGCGAGCCTGTAATTTTGGAGGAATCGACATCTTTCTACCGAAAAATGTACACATTCATCTGGAAGGGGGATCTTGAGGATGTTTCTTTTTAAGCTTAATGGAGGCCTAGGGGAGAACTAAAATAACAATAATTATATTAACCCTCTCACGACCATAGGACGCAGAGGTTGCCAGATTAGCAATACTAAATAGAGTTCTCTCACTCTTATAATTACCTCTCCAAAATTAGTTTTCTGCCCACAGCTAACTCAAAGACAACTGCAGAGGTTGAAGTAACTAAACTAAAAGTGTCTAAATACCCCTGATGGTAACAAAGGATTTAAAGTATCCCTAATAGGCTCAAAATTGCGTCAAGAACGTGAGAGGGTTTATATATAAACAAATAAATAACACCTACCCCCTTAACCCCTTGAAGCTCTGACGCGTTTTAGCAGTATATTTTAGCTATCATTAGACGATTTTATGCAGCTTAGGAAGGATCTGTGGGTATTAAAAGGGTAAAGACTCTCAATCAACCCTCTGACTTCCATATACCCTTCCTAATCTGAATAAAATCGTCTAATAATTAACAGAAAACAAAACAGAAATGCGTATTGGAGCTTGAAAGGGTTAATATGGTTCCATTTCAATTGTATTTCCGCTAAACGTTCGCGCTACTATGCATGTGAGACTGACTGCATTCAGGAACCTTTGGAAGTAAATTGAGCAGTTACTATAGTCTATGTTTTCCCAGCTGACGGTAAATTGCAACTGAATTATCGATAATTAATGGAAACAATATGATGTTGGTATGTCTCGTCATCATAATAATACCACAATTTCAAAATTAATATCAAATTTCGCTCCAAACTAATGGTAACTGCGGAGTAGTAAAGGTGAGGACATAGCACTTTACCGTCAAACTATAGGTCAATCAGCCAAGCAGTACAGTTGGGCATACTGTAGGCTTATATTGATTACACAGATAGGAAAGCATTGTGTTAACATATAGTTGTCAATATATTGTAGGTTATGTTCTTCTCCGTCAGCTCATACATAGAAATAAAATGTGCATGATTGCATTACGAGTGTAGTTTCTTGTGCAGTGGTTGACTAATCTGATTAGTTAGCTGATAATTAAAATAAACCACACTCGCAGCTCGTTCATACTATATTTACTTTTACACATAAGGTCACGACGAGGAACAAAACTTATGTCGGCAACTTTTTTTTGTCTATGTGAGTGAGGGAGACACAAGGCAGAACTGCCTGTAGCGAGTGCCTCCCCCAGAGTTGAAAGAGTGACAGGGCCAAAATCAAGGGACGTTCGAGCCAAAATGCGTGGACACATGGAGTTTGAAGCAATTTAAGTCATAGGAAGAGGGAAAGACTGATTCTGGGAGAGAGTTCCAGAGCTCAGCAGTTGAATAGAAGAAAGACTGAGAATAGCATTTCACTCTTGGGTTGGAGAGTTGCACAAAGTAGAGGTGGGATTGTGTTGCAAGTCGGGTACTACGTACCCTACGTAGAGGAGGGGGTATACACTGGGAGAGCTCTGAGGAACACTGATTATTGTAGTAGCGATAGAATAGCGAGAGAGATGCAACATTCTGGCGAAAAGAGAGAGATTGCAGAGAGTTGGTGAGTAGACGGGAGTTTATGGTACGAAAGGCTTTCCTTTCTACTTTGTCTAGGAGTGCAGTGTACGAGGATCCTCCCCACACATGTGAGCAATACTCAATACAAGGGTGCACTGCGCCTCTGTACAGAGCCAGAAGCTGCGCAGGGTTAAAGAACCCCTTGAGGCGGTTGAGCACAGGGATGGAGTGAATACACGAGTTCAGTATTCAAATACGAATACGAATAATTTAGATTTCTACGAATATGAATGCAAATACGAATACAAGGAAATATTGTCTCGTCGAATACGAATGCAAATACTTTATGAAAGTATTCATGAATGCTTTCATGAATATTTTTCGTAAAATTAAGTACTGTATCTTGTTTACTATAGCTAAGTGTTGTATTGTAGCTTATGCAATGGTTAACTATTTTATGACTGATAACAGACACTACCTGCATTCAATAGTGGGATATCAACCTACAGTATGTCGTGTAGAAACTTAATATATGGTACCGGAACGGTAGGTATATAATTCTTGATGCTGACGAGATACGAATAATGACAGCTCTCTCTCTCTCTCTCTCTCTCTCTCTCTCTCTCTCTCTCTCTCTCTCTCTCTCTCTCTCTCTCTCTCTCTCTCTCTCTCTCTCTCTCTGCATTCACCAGATGATTCTACGAACACAAATAATTTATTCAAATATTCGAATACTAATGCAAATACTTTTACTTTTATTTGTAAGAGTTTGCATATGAATACGAATACCCTGAATTACTGTATTCGAATGCATTCGAATACGAATCACAAATACGAATACTCCATCCCTGGTATTGAGCACACCCAGCTTCTGGGAGGCTGCCTTAGCAAGACTGGTAATATGGTCCTTCCAAGTGAGAACAGAAGAAAAGGAGACACTGAGAATATTGAGAGAATATGAAGGATTGATTTTTGTATTGTTGAAGTCTAAGGGATAGTCCTCTGGAAGTACCGGACAGGTAGTAAGATGAAGAATTTGGGTTTTGGCAGCATTACTAGTAACAAGGTTTTCTCTACCCCAATCTTAATAAATAAAGGTCAATGTTTGTCAGTTACCCGATCAGTTACCCGACCTTTGTTACTAAACTCCTCCCACAGTTTTGGTGCCAGGTGGGAGTTTGGGGCACCGTTGGAAAGCCCAGGCTTTGGAGATGGTTTTAGGCGAGTTTAGTGGAAATCAGAGACACTTCTGTTTAATAAAATTTTCGGCAAAACTTATGTAGTATACGGGAGCGAAAAAATGCGAAAACAATTGCCGTTTGGGGCAGAAGGAGGCCTCCGATCGAAAAGGTGTATGGAACGAAAGTTATTCGAAGCTCCCCAAAATGGGGGCATGGATGAGGTCAGATCCAAAATCGGAGGTCATTTAGCGGCCGAAATCGAGGTCGCCGTTTAATGGGGCACAGAGGCCGGTGATTATGGTAGTAGTAGTATTGCGATGATTGTGGTAGTAGTGATTGATGATGGTGATTATGGTAGTAGTAGTGGTGGTAGTAGTGATGGTGATTATGGTGATTAGCCGGGCAACGCCGGGTACCCCTGCTAGTTATAAATATTAGTTAGATCAGAAGATAAATGTTGCATGGCTTCATTACGTTTGTTTTGAGGGATTGCTGGCTGGGGCGTTCAGGAAAACTAATTGAGTAAGGTAGAGTCCTCTGCATATGAATGGATGGGACTGGAGGTACAGTTGAGAAGATCATTTATGAAAATTAGAAAGAAAATGGGATATAGAACAGAGCCCTGAGGAACACCGGAGTTGATAGGATGAGGAAGTGAGTGATGGCCGTCCACAACCGCAGCTATGGAACGGCCGGAAAGGAAATTAGAGACAAAGGCACAGATGGAGGGATAGAAACCGAAGGAGGGTTGTTTAGAAATTAAAGATTTGTGCCAGACTCTATCGAAGGCCTTCGATATGTATAGTGCAATAGAAAAGGTATCACCGTAATCCTGAGAGGAGGATGACCAAGAGTTAGTAAGATATGAAGATCACCAGTAGAGCGACCCATAAGGAGCCATATTGGCGATCTGAGAGTAGATTATGAGAAGAGAATGCTTAGAAATTTGGATGCAAGAATAGTTTAAAAAACTTTAGAGATACAAGATATGAGAGCAATTGTACGATAGTTGGAGGGTTGAGGGCGGTCACCCTTCTTTGGGACAGGTTGAATGAGAGCAAACTTCCAGCAAGAAGGAAAGACGTTAGAGGAGAGACGGAGACAAAAGAGTTTGCCTAGGCAGGGAGTCAGCACGGAAGCACAGTTTTTGAGTACAACAGGAAAAACACCATCCAGACCGTACGCCTTCTTAGTATTAAGCCCAAGAGAGGGTAGAAAGTGCATCTTTAGAAGAGATTAGGATATTAGACATATGTAGGAGAGAGGGGGGTGAAGAGGGAGGAATAGCACCGGAATCATTCAAAGTGGAGTTTCTAGCAAAAGTTGAAGTGATGGTTATGCCATCAGAGTGGAAAAAGGGAGGGAAAGACGAGGGAGAACAATAATATTGTTGGAGAGGTTTTTGGCTGGATGCCAGAAAGCTTGGGAAGAGCTAGAGTTGGATAGTTCAGTGCATTTATTATTGATGAAAGAATGCTTGGCAAGTCAAAGAACAGATTTGGCTTGATTCCGGGCAGAAACATAGGAATAATGAGATTCTTGAGTTTTAAGGCATCAGTACCGAATGCTTCTTCCTTCTTGCTGACAGCAGTAGAACAAGCGTGAGTAAACCAAGATTTGGTTTGCATTAGACTGAGAGAAAGAAAATGGAATGTATGCTTCCATGCGTTCAGCACTCTCCGAGGGTCTCCGGCCACGGAAGCAAAAGTCATTCCATGGAAAATCAAAGAAGTACTGCTGAAGAGCCTCCCAGTCGGCAGCGGCACAAAGTGCCACAAGTGCTGCCGTTTAGGAGGATCAGGTGGCTGTACCGGAGAGATAAGATGGGTAACAGATATTAGTTTATGGTCGGAAGAGCCCAAAGGAGAGAACAAATTTATAGTATAAGCCGAGGGGTTAGAGGTTAGAAATAAGTCAAGAATGTTGGTCCGATCTCCGAAGCGGTCCGGGATATGGGTGGGTTGCTGGACTAGCTGCTATAGGTCATTTAGGATAGAAAAGATGTAGGCTTGTTCATCAGGTTGGTCAGTGAAAACAGAGGAGAGCCATTGGTGGTGGTGAACGTTACAATCTCCTAAGATGGAGATTTCTGCGAAAGGAGAGATGGATAGAATGTGTCCCACTTTAGAAGTTAGATAGTCAAAGAATATTGGATAGTCAGTAGAATTAGGGGAGAGATAAACAGTGCAGAAATATGTAGTTTGAGAGTGACAAGAAAGCTTTAGCCAGAGAGTTGAGAATTCAGAAGAGTCTAAGTTGGGAACATGGGAGATAGCGAGGTTGTCGCGCACATATATGCAACATCCACCTTTGTCTTGAAACTGAGGATAGAGATAGTAGGAGGATATAGAGAACTGTTTGCTGTCAGTAGCCATAGACACCTGAGTTTCGGTGAGAAAGAAAAGATCAGGGTTGGCAGAGGAGAGGAGGTGTTCCACAGAGTGGAAGTTAGAGGAAAATCCACGAATGTTGCAGAAATTTCCTGGGGACTCCGAGGCAGGTCGTGAACGTGTCATCATTTTGTTTTAGAACAAAATAGTGTAATATGTAAGGTGTTTTGGAGGGCAGCCTGGGGTGCCCTCAATTTTGATGAGGCACGGAAAGGATCAGCTAGAGAGGTCAGGTGGTGAAACAGGAGTTCCAGCTCTTCTTATCAGCCACCTAGCACACCCAGGTAGTACCGCCCTGTTTGGCTGGTTCCTACAGCCTCCTCAAATGTGTGAATTTTCGAGTAATAATAATAATAATAATAATAATAATAATAATAATAAACGGTTTATTAAAGAATGGCAGCCTCATGAGCTGAAAATACACATTTTACAATTAGTGGATGAACATGAGATGTACAGATATGAAAATGGTAAGCTCAGTTTACAATGGGTGAGTATAATATACTTTACATTAAAACAAGAAATTAATACAATAATTATGCTAGTGCAAAATACAAATTATCATAAATTAACCATGAGAGTAAGTGATTACAGTGCACATACAGTACACATTTATTTTACTCATATATATACAGAACATACAATCATATATACGCATACGTACACACATAAATACGCATATATATACATACATATATAAGAACATAAGAACATGCAGTAAGTGTGCACATGCCCGTATACATAAACGTTCACGTATGCAAACAAACATACATACATACAAAAACTGTTCTGGTAGGGTGTGCGTGTGTGTGTGTATGCATGTATGTGGTGTGTATGTATGTGTGTGTGTATGAGGGCAAGTAACTGCTATAACCTTTATAGTCTCTGAAGATAATTTCCCCCCTCCTTCCATGCCAAATATCTGTTCACCCTCTGGCTTTATTATATGCAATCTCTTTCTCTCTCTCTCGACACTACTTTTGAAAGTATAGTGATGGGAAGGGATAAGGGGTTCTGCGCCTAGGGGTAGACCTAGACCAGTGGTTCTTAACCTTTTTATCACCGCGCCCCCCTTTGGTCAGGACTGTATTCATGATGCCCCCCACCCGCACGCCTCTGATGCCTAGGAAACTATTTTTTTTATCCAATCCATATGGATGCTTAAGACGCAAGATACTGTAAAAAGGGCGAAAAAATAACCAATCTGCATGTAAGGATTAAAACTGATTAATGGTTTTATGTCAACACTACATGTGGTGGCTCAGAATGACGGTTGTGAATTTTTCCTATCAAAGTTTCTTATTTATATATATCTTTGTGATTACCCTGTATGCATTTGAATGGCCTAGCCCTATTTTGAACTTTGATTACCCCACGCCCCCCCCCTAGCATTGTCAAACGCCCCCCTAGGGGGGCGCGCCCCCCAGGTTAAGAACCACTGACCTAGACAGACGGGGGATTAAACACTTTGGTTCGATCTCGATGCAAAGAACCTAACGCCAGAAGCAGACCAAAATAGCCTGGAATGCCGACACTTAGGTTGTAAGGCTGAAACCATATTCTCTGTGGATGAAGGGTCTTTCAACTTGCATGTAGGTATGCAGTATGTAGTTTAACCATTAACTCATCAACTCACTTATTCTCTTTTGTATTCTCTTCAGATACCGAATAATCTCGTAACATCATTAACCCACCAACCAACTTACAAATAAACCTAATTAAGTAAATCAATTAAATAAATGATTACATCTGGTGCTCCCGGGATTCGAGCCTAGGATACGCACACATGAATCCAGTGCACTAACCATTACTCTACCAAGACAAAGTAAGGCAAGAAACAAGTGTACCATTGTGACCAGCCCACCATATTACCAGCCCCCAGACTCAATATTGTTCTGCCTTCCCCTTCCCGTGTTCTGTTTACCTTCTTCCCTCACCCGGTGCTGTACAGGGGGACACTGTTTATTATTGCGAGGGTTTGTAATATACATGTGAGGCACAGTCGTCAGCCTTAATAAGTTCGATTATTTTTTAACATTTTATGCCGAGTTATGGAGTATATGAGATATAACAAAGGTTTACAAGAGTTATATATATATATGCCGGTATATATATATATATATATAGTATATACATATATACAGTATATATATATATATATATATATATATATATATATACATAGTGTGTTGAAAAAAACTTAGACTTCATGTGCTAATACCAAATAAAAAAACAAGTTCACTTTTTTCCATAACAAAATAACAAAGCATTAATAAATTATTATTAATGATTTAAAGGATATATAGTAAAATAGTCAGTGTTGTCCAAGCATGGGTTATAATCCGAACACTGGCATTGGTCTCCCCTTTCATGCCCCCCCCCCCCCCCCCCCTTCATCTCCTAGTTTATACCCAGGAATATTGAATTATAAACATAATTAGTTTTCAGGGTGAAGCAATGTAAGTAATATTGCCTTTATACAACGTTTACAACTCAAAAATTTTTAACATAGGAAAGACCAAAGGCATCTTGGATGCAACAAATTACGATCCTCAAGTGGTCTGCAGACATTACTGTCATATGTTAGTAAATAAAAAAGCAATGCTGAATGATAACAATACCCAAACAATGTGGGCATTACAAAGTTATTGCCTAATATTATTTAATTAATTGTACAGTAGTGAACATTAATTCAAATACAAACTTATTCGAAGCGGTTTCAGGTTGAATTGAATCTCCTTACTAATTCTTACTGAGCATTTGCATTTCAGAGATTCGTTTAATAAGTTCGAGACTGCAAAATCGATCAGAATTAATTACCACTACTGTACAATGTCATTACAGTGTAATAAGAGGAGATTAATTGAAATAATTTTAATTACCACCAACTGATATAATACATAAATCAATCATACCCAATATTTTTAATCTTTTGAATCTTTATACCGAGTCAAAGAACATTTTTGGAATTTCATTCAAGATAGATACGATCATTCCGCAATGAATCTAAGAATCAAGACCTATGCTTCATAAACGTTTGAATTACCTTCAACTACGTTTGGATACTCGACCCAGACTTGGGTATCAGCATTATACTCCGTGACCAGAGTTGCAAATGTTACATATTTTGTTACGCTAATCTGTTTCAAATAATTAGTATTTTTCTGCTGACTACCTAATATCATCACCATATTCTAAGATACTTTGATTTCGTAATTTCTAATGTGTGAATAGGTAAACCTAGACTTTCCCTTTAGTTAAGTCCATAGTAAACATGTTAATCATGTATCAATTATTTAGTGCTTTATTTGTAACCCTGTTTTGCTAGATTTCTAGAGAAGCATATACCTCATTAATAACACTTTTGGGGGGGAATTATGATTCGACAATATTTGTTTATTTTCCATTTTACAATGTGTTCGTCATAGTCTGTAACAGTAATTTTAATACACCCTATATATATTTATATATATATATATATATATATATATATATATATATATATATATAAGTTGATTGAATACCTAAACAAATATTTTACAATAAAGACAGACCTGAGATAGGTGTTGCTTCCCTAGATAATGGTAACGGGTAATGGACTAACAATGAGCAGAGGAAGAAGAATGCGTATAACATGATACGTGGTTTCGAGATAGACTTCATTTAAATATGTGAGGAGGACAACAATGTGTCGAATTATTTATTTCTGGAGAAAGGACTTTTATATATATATAGACATAAACTACAGTAGATCTGGACTGGGCACGAAAATGGGACTTTGCAGTATGGGACCCAAACTCGGAGAACGAACTCTCAAGTTCGAACCTCGAAACCGCGAAAATACAAAAATTTCGCGGTTTCGAGGTTCGAACTTGGGGGTTCGTTCTCCAATTTTGGGTCCCCTACTGCAAAGTTCCAGTTTCGTGTCCAGTCCAGATCTACTGTAGTCTATGATATAGATTATAATATTTGTTTAAGTTGTTTGGGTTTCTAGCTTGACATAGAATGGACAATTCTTTGATATCAAATGGGTGATCATTGTCATGTGAATGTGTATGAATAGCAGAATTAGAAGAGGAAGTAAAGTAATTACCTGTTCGGCAGATCTGCCATGGTGTACAGCAAATCTAAGCGTAAAAGATTGCTCAGTTTCGCCGACAACCCGAACTTTACAGTTCGAACATACAAACTGCCAAATTCTATTGGAAGCAGAAAAGGATAACAACTCTTCATTATAATTTCATGGCGTAGTGTACCATGTCACCCTGTGCTGTTGTGGTCCCCAAGTTATTTACTGTTTGTGTTTGTGTTTTGTAGTGAGTGAGGCGATGGTAATGTACTGTAGAAGGCGCTGAAGAAGGTTGATGCTGTAGGTCAGGGCGGAAGGTAAGTGTAATTATCCTGTTTGGTTAATTAGTGTGTTATCGTCCATCCCTTCTCATAATTCGTCTCTGTTACCTCCTCTCTCTCTTCACCCCACTTATCCACCACCTCCACTCCTTACCCCTTTTCCACCACCACTCATATACCCTCTTTTATATCCACATTTGTTTTCCACTCTTACCTTTGTATCATTAACTGGGAATACAAAAAAAGCATATATTTATCAAATTCCACCCCCCTTGGTGCATCCACTCACCTCCCTACACACTGCCCTCCTTTGTTACTCTACATCACCTCCCTCCCTTCCTTCTGCCATACTCCCCTCCCCCTCCTCTCCACCTCCTTCGTTCCTACCCTACCTCTAGCCTTTTTTTTTTTTTTTTTTTTTCATTCCTCACACCACCTTCCTCCGTCCCCTCCAACCCTCCCTCTCGCACCTCCCTTTCTACCTTACCTTTCGCCTCCCACCATCCCTGCTATTTTATGTATATAGATAGATAGATTGATTAATATGTGGGTATACCCGATAGTAGCGGAAGCGATGGTTTTTCATGTTATATAAAATACCGGCAATAATTACTCCAATACAATTTTTGTTATAGCTTCTATGGAATTAATGATTTTTAAAGGGTAGCATTCAAGGAGACTACTGCAGGACTCTTCTTCTTCTTCTTCTTACCTCTGTCCGGGTATAGGCTATCCTAGTGTTTACTACCCTATATCCCTTTGAAAGGACATTAGCCTAACCTAACAACCTTACCTAACCTAACCTAGTATTATAGGTGGGGGCTGCCGCCCCCACACCCCCGCTTTGACTTAGATTTTTGGTGTATTTGTTTGTGAAGTGGGTATTTTTCAATGTGTTGATAACGAAAATCCTCCATGCGGACTATATGGAGAAAAATATGGCGAATCTATTGGTGCCTATTTTCTCTAATAAATTGTTTCTCATAACGTCGCACTAGTGTCCTTAAATATTATCTTTTAAAAGTTCAGGTACGAAATTTATATAATCCTACATTAACTTAGTAAATTGAGTATAACCCACGATAAATCTACAGTTATACAACCCCTATTTTGTGGCTATTCTGTTGGTACTAATGGGTTAATATTATTAGTAGTAGACTTAGTATGGTTTGATGATGCGCGGAAATGTATACTTGACTTGAAATAGATACATTGAAGTATTACAAACCTTCGCGAACCCATAAACAGGGAACGTGAGCTGGGTTTAGACCGGTCGCGCGACAGGTTAGTTTTCGGTTAGGTTAGGTTAAGTTAAGTTAGGTTAGGCTAATGTTAAAAATTCTAAAATGCGACGCTCCTCGGTATTAAACAACACTGTATATCAAATAACAAATAAAAACAACAACAAATTACCTGAAAAACTCTTATCTGGTTGATAAATGTTTATCAAAATACGTCGTTTTCCAGTTTCCGCGTCTGCTGAACCATCCAAAAACACACTAAAAGGCGTGTTTTGAAGGGGGGAGGTGGTGGGGGAGGGGTAGTATAACTAGATTTACCTTTAACAGGAAGGTATGATGAGGTAAGTGATGTGGTATAGGTGGCAATATGCGGAAATGGATTATAAGCCCCCCCCCCCCCTTACCCCCTTACGTTAGGCTAGGTTAGGTTAGGTAAGGTTGTTAGGTTAGGTTAGGTTAGGAAAGGTGCTTAGGTTAGGCTAATGTCTCTCTGAAACAATTTAAAATCTGTGTCACATCTAGATTGATAGACTTTTGTCAGAGGGAGCAGATTGCCCTTATAATCCATTTCCGCATATTGCCACCTATACCACATCACTTACCTCGTCGTACCTTCCTGTTAAATACAATAATATATTTTTTAGCTCGTATAGGTGCAATTATAGAAATTTACCTTCTATTGGTCAATGAACTGCGTGTGGCAACGGTGACGTCACACCAATGTTTGGCATTTTATTGGTTGTTGCGAAACTGCGTGTGACGAGTGACGTCACTTAGATTTTCGTCTGAAATCGCAGTTTCGGCCATGATGGAATTCAGGAAGGGTTGCCCTCTGATCAGTGAAGTTCTTTTGATGTTTGAGGGCACTAGAAGATCTTTTACACAGTATTATTAACAGAACTTCAACCATCGATAGTCAGAGGTTTGTCTGAATTATATTTGCTGATCATGAAACCTCCGAGGTTAGTCTGATTTCTATGTGCTAACAGCGAGGAGTTGGGGCGGAGGCACCCACTAAGGACACTAGGTAAAGTTAGGTTAGGTTGTTTGGTTAGGTTAATGACAATTTGGTGTTACTAGGAACCTGGGCAAGAATGTAGTTATCGGGTGTAGTTACCGTCTTGTTTACACTACGCGGACGCTCACCATCATGTTCCCGTCTATTTTGACTGCCTTTGGTTACAAAAATACATTACCCTAACCAAACAACCTAACCTAACCTAACCTAGTATTATAGATTTAGAAGTATTTATTTTATTATAAGCATTTATAGATGATTTATGTTGTATGTCGGTAGTGGTACACCCGGTAACTACATCCTTCCCGGAACCTGCACTAGCTACATGTTATGTGCTAACAGCGGGGGTGTTGGGGCGGCAGCCCCAACTAAGGACACTAGGTTAAGTTAAGTTAGGGTGTTTGGTTAGGTTAATGACAATTTGGTGTTACTAGGAACATGCTCTAGTAGGTAAAGGTTCGTCTTGTATCCTACGCACTGGGTACTTGTATCCTACGCACTGGGTACTAGGAACCCACACTAGCTGGTAGGTATAGGTTAGTCTTGTATCCCATGTACTGGGTACTAGGTACACGTACTATATATGATAGGTCAGCACCCGTAATTACGTTATCACTGCCTTGACAGCATGATCATGTTAGCGGGACCGATGTTTTTCACACTTCCCTTCAATATTATAATTGGTTTCCTGTGTTTAGTGATGTTTACTTTCACCACCTTCAACAGTATAAAACTCCAACAGTTGGGAACGATATGAAGTGTGAACAAAGGAGTACAAAGGAAATCAAGCAACAACATATCTAGTGACCCTTCTAGGTTGCTTGTCCTCCAAAACACTGAGGATCAAGTGTCCAAACAGTGGTTTAGAGTGGGTAAGGGAACATTGGAAAGGGAATTACTGCCCTGGAACTAATGTCCGTGGCAGGATTAGGAAGTTAGTAGGGGACAGATGGGTTAGTAACTGAGGGGGGGATAAAATAAAGTTATTCATTTACAAACGCAGTCAGTCGCGGGTTTGATGCGAGATATTTGTCTAGGCGGAGTTTAAATGAATCAACGGTGATGCAGTCTTTAACGTTTCGGGGAAGCCCATTCCACAAGTTGACAACTCGATTGAAGAAGAAATTCTTAGATTCGTGTGAGTTAAAAGATTTACCAATAATTTTGCAACCGTTTCCCCGCGTGTAATTAGATTGGTCGATAGTGAAGTACTTACTACAGTCCATATTGTCGATGCCTTTGATGATTTTGAACACTTGAATTAAGTCACCTCTTATTCTGCGCTGGGTTAAAGGAAATAGATTTAATTCTCTAAGACGCTCTTCGTATGGTTTGTTCTTTAGGCAAGGTATCATTTTGGTAACTCTACGTTGAACTCGTTCTAGCTTGTTTATATCTTTTTGGTAATAAGGGCACCAGGATTGAACGCAGTATTCCAGAAGAGGGCGGACTAAAGAATTGTAAAGGGTTAGAATAACTTCTTTGGATTTATTCTCAAATGACCTGCCTATAAAGCCAATTATTTTTGTTTGCCTTCTTAACAACTTCTGAGCATTGTTGACTCAGTTTTAGGTTACTCGATATTGTTACTCCCAGATCGGTTTCTGTTTACATTCTTAAGCTGAGTGCCATTCATCGAATAGTTTGCTTTCTCATTTAGGTATCCGATATGTAGTACTTTACATTTATCCGCATTGAAACTCATTTGCCAAATTTGGGCCCAACATGACAATTTATCTAGATTGTGTTGCATATCGTCAACTTGTTCTTTTGAAAGTACGCTATTTGCAATTTTTGTATCGTCAGCAAATTTTGAGATTGTACAGGTGAGACCCTCATCTATGTCGTTGATGTAAATTAGAAAGAGAATTGGACCTAGTACCGATCCCTGGGGTACCCCGCTACTTACATTGGTCCATTTAGATGCCTTACCGTTTATGACTACTCTTTGCTTTCTGTCGCTGAGCCAATTTTCTATCCATTTCAACACACCGTCTTGTATTCCATGAGCTTTTAGTTTTAGCAGTAAACATTTGTGGGGAACTTTGTCAAAGGCCTTTTGAAAATCAAGGTATATAATATCTACAGCTTTACTCTCATCGTAGAGGTTGAGGATATCGTGGAAGAAGTCTAAGAGGTTTGTTAAACAGGAACGTTTTTTACGAAAGCCGTGTTGAGTATCTTTAAGTATGTTATTTTCCTCTATGTGATTTACGAGTCTGTCTCATATGACCGTTTCTAGCATTTTACATACAACTGAGGTTAAGCTAATTGGACGATAGTTACTGGGTAGGGATTTGCTGCCTTTTTTTAATATCGGTGTTACGTTGGCTAGCTTCCACTGATCAGGCATAGTTCCATACTGCAAGGATTTATTGAATAGTAATGTCAGTGGTTTGAAGAGCTCATCCTTAGCTTCCTTTAGAACTCTAGGCGAGATTGTATCAGGTCCAGGCGTTTTATTTACCTTGAGTTTATCTAAACAATTCAATACTTCTCTCTCTGTAACGGTGATATTGCTTAGAACATCTGAATTATCAATCTGAATCGGCGATGGTGTAGGGATATCACTGAGGTCTTCTGTTGTAAAAACTGATGCAAAGAAGGTATTGAGGGCATTACTCATATTTTGTACTTCGTCTTTGGTGTATTCTCCATTTTCATCGACTAATGGTCCAACAGTTGAAGTAACTACTTTTTTCTTTCTGATATAACTATAGAATTCTTTCGGGTTTGTTTTACTTTGATTCGCAGTATGTAACTCTAAGGTCTTTTTACTTTGCTTAATTAACTTTTTGGCTTTGCGTCGTAGCCCTACAAATTTCACCCGTTCTTCGTCATTTTGTGAGGATTTTAACCCATGATTAGCAAATTTTTTAGCAAGCAGGCAGTTTGAAATATCTTTTATTCCACCATTTGGGCTAATCATTATGGCCTGGACGCCGTATTTTCGATGGCATGCAGTCTTGCACTGCTTTTAGGTAAGTGGTTTCGAATAACTTCCAAGATGTATTTATGTCGTTATTCTAAATTAAAAAGCTCCAGTCAGTTTCTTTAAACATAGCTCTAAGTTTATGGAAGTTTGCTTTCTTGAAATTAGGGACTTTTTCGATGCTACTATTTGGTTCGTTACTAGTAAACTTTAAAGTGAAAGTTATCGTACGATGGTCGCTGTTACTGAATTCATCACCAACATTCAAATTCTCTATTAATTCTTCTTTTGTTGCAAGTACAATGTCAAGAACGTTATCACCACGGGTCGCCGTTCGAACAAATTGATAAAGCGAACTCTCTTGCAAGTTCGTATACAAGTCATGTCCGGAGTGTGAAGTAAGAGTATCGCCCCACTTGGTCACAGGTAAATTAAAGTCGCCAAAAATTACGGTATCTTGTGAGTTACTTACATCTGCAATTTGTTCGTAAATTTCTCGGTCAGTTTGCACTGATTGAGCTGGAGGTCTGTATATTAACGCAAGTATTAATTTTGTACCTTTATTATTCTTTATTAGCACAAAAGATGTCTCGACGTTCACAATTTGAGGTTTTGACAAGAGGGCAGGGTTAAGACTTTCTTTGATATAAAGTAAAACGCCTCCTCCATTTCGATTTATTCGGCTTTTCTCAAACATTACATAACCGGGAAGTGAATACTCTGCAAAAAAGTCTCTATCTTCTGTATTGAGCCAAGATTCTGTTTTGCCAATCACATCATAATTTTCTGTAAACACTAGCTCCTCTAAATCTGAAAATTTATTGTGTATGCTACGAGCGTTTGCATAGAAAACCTTTAAATTTGTTATTCTAGAACTCACGGAACGCTCTTTAATAATATTTTTGGTTCTTGTCGGATCTACATTTATGTTCATGGCTGTCCTCGGTCCTCGCTGTCTTCGGTCCTTATCGCTGGTGGTCCTCGGTTGCCTCTGTTTTTTTCTTGGCGTTGGATGATTTATGTCACTGCTGCTTCTTCTCGGATGGCGTTTTTTGATCCATGGCTGCGGACTGCTTCGTGTAGGAGACGACCCATGCGTGCTGAACCCACAGGGTTTAGATGAGTGCCATCCTTGCGGAACAGAGTAGGCTGGTTGTAGAAGTTGTCCCAGAGGTTGATGAATTCAACTTCTTCCCTCAGACACAAATATTTTAGTCGGCTATTTGTGCTGAAGGCCTTGTCGTAGAATTTGTCAGGTGCGTCGATCTTGGGGAGAATGCCTGAGATGATGATATTCCTTGACTTGTTTTTGTAGTGCTGGATAATCTTGCGATATTTCTCCATCAACTCTTCGGATCTGGTGCGCATGAAGTCATTTGAACCAGCATGGATGACAATATGGGAAAGAGTGTTGGTTACAACGGGAGGATATAATCAGGCTGCAGCATTTATTATTCATTATGGGAACAATTTCTTAAATTTAGACACGGGACCGGGAGCGATAATTTATCGATTGAGTTGGTGGGTTCGTGATGTCATCCATGGCGATGACGTCACTTCCAGCCTGCCAATCACAAACGGGTTTGGCCAGCCACTCACAGCTAAGCTTCCAGTATGTTTTGATCGTATCAGCTGTTCTACCTTAACCCCATATTTCAATCCCTCTCTTTCCCTGATATACTTAATGCCCTCCCCACCTATCGGGGTAAATATTTTTAATATTGTTGTGTCAAGTGAAGGTAATTATTATTAGGGACACAATGAAAACAGGAAACCAATTATAATATTGAAGGGAAGTGGGGAAAAAAAATCGGTCCCGCTAGTATGGAATTTGTCCAGAAAATAAGATAAATGTTTACCTATGGTCCTGTTAAAATATCCTCAAGTAACCTACTAAAAACTGTTCAGGGGACTGGTTAGAACTTGTAGGATGTTTAATTGAAGTGCGGAAATCAGTATTTACTGAGAAATAAGTCTTAAAATGCGCTATGGGTCACCCACGGTCCCTGCCCTCTCTTTCCCAGGTGAACAATGACTAGTTCAGGCAAAAATGTTATGTTATGTTATGTTATATTAGGGTTAGGTTAGGTTAGGTTAGGTTAGGTTAGGTTAGGTTAATCTAATAAAATATTTGTACATTTTGGGCAGTGGGCGGGGCCGCGCATGTGCACGGGGTAAGGTATGTGGCGGCGTACAGACCCTCCCGTAAAACATAGCGCATTTTAAGACTTTTATTTCTCAGTAAATACTGATTTCTGCACTTCAATTAAACATCCTACAAGTTCTAACCAGTCCCCTGAACAGTTCTTAATAGGTTACTTGAGGATATTTTAACTGGACCATAGGTAAACATTTACCGAAAATAATAATTGTTTGTCCCTTGGCACTGTATTATCATTTGTCAATAAATAAATATACAATAACATTAAAGGGAGACAATTGTTTTATCTGGCCCCCCTTCTCCCTCGCGTTAACCCCAATTGTTTTATCTGGCCCCCCTTCTCCCTCGCGTTAACCCCAATTGTTTTATCTGGCCCCCCTTCTCCCTCGCGTTAACCCCAATTGTTTTATCTGGCCCCCCCTCGCGTTAACCCCAATTGTTTTATCTGGCCCCCCTTCTCCCTCGCGTTAACCCCAATTGTTTTCAGATTTTTAGACGTTCGACCCATTAGTTTAGCGATTTTAAGAATTTGCACCCCATTTCTTTGTCAACATCTTAATATTGTGCCATTTAGGAGTAATTTTTGTTTCTTGGTGAACGATAGCGAGCCTATAATTTAGGAGAAATCGGCCTTCGGCCGGGAAATATTTCTACCGAAAAATATACAAATTTATCTTGAAGTTTTGTTTTGAGGTGCATATGTTATTGTATCTTGTTGGATGTCTAGGGAGGAATCATCAATAATTATTATAAGAAAAATACAATTTAATAAACACATGAATACGGCCCTCCCGAGCCCTGACTGTTGCCAGTAATCTCGTCATCGTCTGCCGTGCCTTGCTACAGTTATACTCCCAACTAATTACGTCTGCCAATGTAATTAACGTAGCAAACGTGATCATGAGCTAGGTTTTCTACACAGTTACTTTTAATTCAGGCGGTAAGTCAATTATGAATAGCTTTGTATTTTTGGCATTATTGGCCATATTGTGGAGATGTACAGTTGCCCGTGTAAGTTCTGTTCCTTGTCGTTATCTTATGTATGAAAGTCAAATAGTATGAACGAAGGAAATGCGAGTCTTGTTTCATTTAATTATCAGCCGAGTAATCAGATGAGTTTTAGGCCGGTATCACACGAGCGCTTTTTCACTCAACATTTATCCTCAACACTGGCCTGGCAGCTTATGAGGTAAACTTTTAAGATAATTCCGTCGCCTAAATTAATATATCATCAGTCTATTTCCCGATACCAGTGCACAATATCCCGAAAAAGTTGCCAGACAAATTTTGAGGATAAAAGCTCTCGTGTGATACCGGCTTTAACCACTACGCAAGAAACTACACTGGTAATTCAATCATGTGCAATATCATTCTGTATACAAATTCACGGAGAGGAACAGAACTTATGTGGATAAATGTACATCCATATTCCGTCGGCCATCAGCGGTAACTCTGATATTGATGATCGCCGCAGGTAATGTACTTCCGGCTAGACTCCATTACGGCGAGATTTTTATGGTAGTAGGCTATTAATTTGTTTATTTATTTCATTATTTATTCATTTATTTTTAGTTATAACGTGTGAAAAGGGAACACCTTGAGATGGTTCGGCCATGTGAAACGTATGGGGTCCTGAAAAAAAAAATCCCCTGAAGGTGACAAGATTTAGGAGGCTGGATTTGGGGGGGGGGGCTTGTATTGTACCTTTAATTTGGTTATCACCTGAGATAGTAGTGGTGTGTGTGCGTCTGTGTGTCTAGTGATTAAGTGTGACATTAGTTGAATATGTGTCGTGTGTGTTTGAGTGAGTTAAGGGGAGGGTTTTAGTTGATTCCCTAGACTTCCATCAAGCTTAAAATTACTCACCCTTGACCCCCTTTCAAGATAAATTTGTAAATTTTTCGGTAGAACAATTTCCCGGCCGAAGGCCGGTTCCCCTTAAATTACAGGCTCGCTATCGCTCGCCAGGAAAAAATCGACACCTAAATGGCACGAATGGTCTTACAATTGACAGAAATGGGGTGATGGTTCTTAAAATCGCCAAACTAATGGGGCAAGCGTCTTTAAATCTCACAAGCAATGGGGCTAAACATGAGGGAGAAAGAGGTTCAGAAAAAAATCCTCCAGGTGGAAATCTCACCTTAAGCCTCTTAAGGGATTGAGTGTGGCATTAGTTGAACATTTGTTCGTGTGTGTGTGTGTGTGTGTTTGCTTGTGCGTGTGCGCGCGCATTCCTCATAACCCCGTCACCACCACCATGACGTAAGGTTCATCCTATTGCTGGTTGCCATTAGACAATTTTTTCTTTAGTATATAATCTACCAATCAAATGGGTAAATGCGATCTCATTAAACCCTCTTAGTAACACAGGTCCTTCTGAAACTGCACAAAATCATCTAATGTTAGCCAGAATCATAGGTAAAAAGGCGTCATGGTGCTGAAGGGGTTAAGGGGAGGTTTTTAGTGTGTTTCCTAGACCTCCATCAAGCTTGAAATTACACCCCCTTGAGGGCCCCTTTCAAGATAAATTTGTACATTTTTCGGTAGAAAAATATCCCGGCTGAAAGCCGGTTCCTCTTAAATAACAGGCTCGCTATCGCTCGCCAGGATAAAATCGACACCTAAATGGCACGAAAGGTCTTAAAATTGACAGAAATGGGTCGAAAGTTCTTAAAATCGTCAAAATAATTGGGCGAACGTCTTAAAATTAGAAAAGCAATGGGGCTAAACATGAGGGAGAAAGGAGTCAAGAAAAAAATCCCTCTAGTGGAAATCTGCCCTTAAACCCTCTTAGTGACATAGGTCCTCCTGAAACTGCACAAAATCATCTAATGTTAGCCAGAATAAAAAAGGTAAAAAGGCGTCATGGTGCTGAAGGGGTTAAGGTACAGTGCGTGTGTATGAATAAATATATGTAGGTTGTATCTCATTGTGGAGTGAGGTGGAGGTGGAGTGAGGGAAGGATAGTGGGAGGTGGAGGAAGGGGTAATGAGAGGTGGAGGGAGGGAGGGGGTAGTGGGAGGTGTAGGGCGGGAGGGATAGTGGGAGAGAGGCTCTATTTATTTAATTGGAGGTGTTTGGTGTTGGAGTGAAATTAATATGAAATAAATTGTAGGGTTGGCGGGTCAATATGGGCAGCTTACAATTTACCCATTGAGTAAAATAAAATAAAACGTAGTCTGTATATCTTGATTTTAAGAAGATTCCTCTCGTGTAACAAGATGTGCATTATTAGGCAGCATGCAACATGATTAAAAGAATAGACACATTTTGTAATGGGCAATGAACTGGGTAAGTTTCCCTGTATAGTGGAAAGATAGTCTCGAGTTTATATATGAAGAAAATTAAAAACAAGTATTTTATATATATATATATAAGTTTTATTTTGTAAGCCAATAATCTTAACATTGTAGAAAATACAGCCTACTATCATTCAGAATAATTAACTGGTAAAGAAAGGATGCTTGACCTGCTAAGCAAATATCGTATAAATACGATAGACTATGACTCTTTTGTGATCTTGGATGTCTCTGTGACGTCACGATCTCTCCTACAGCACGATGTAGGACGAGTAGATCGTATATTATAAGATTGTAAATAAGTTAAGTTATAAAAGGCCTAATATGCTATTAAGCAATATTGCCATGGTCTTATGTAGTATATATGAATTTATCGTATATATTAATATAATTTATCGTATAGAGCAACCTAAATGCGGTACGATAGTTTGGGCTCCTGGCGGTTTGCCAAGGCAGCAAGGTGTGCTTTTGAGGTACGTCAGAGCCTTCACGAACACCAACCAGTTAACATCTAATTTTCCGCCCTCAGTTGATCGTGCTTTTGTGCCTCTAATCACAATACACATACAGCAATACACACAACTACACCATCACGACGCTCTCATCGACATCATGACTAACTGATAGATAAGCATATTATTCATGTCCATTCCCATGTAATCATTATTCTTTCTTTAACTTGACTCGTGTCTTGGGACCGAAGTCTCGTTCCCCATTGTCCACCGCCATATTGGGTAAAACTTTCTCCCTTGCCTCATTGCCACGTGGAACTATTGGTGAGTTAATTCCTGGCTAATATTAACCCTTATAACCTTACCCTATAATTATACATTTTATGTGAGACCTTTGGATATAAATTAGCTTGTTTCAGATTGAATTCAATTTAGATATAGAGTATTCATTTAGATTGATTTATTTGATTCATTATAGCTTAGTAATATTTAACTTCCATTGATAGTTTACCACATTGGTGCCCAGACCCGGGACCTAGCTACCAGTAAGGGATCTTAGGCAATGAGCAAGGGATTAGCCCAGGGATGCAGGAGCAAGGACCCCGGAGGGGTAGGGCTTGGCTATCTTCCTGTACCTCAGGCGCCGGTACCTCAGCGAATAGCCATAGTGGGACATTCTTATGCCACTAGGCTAAGGGCAGCTGACGGAGGTACTGAGTCGTATCGGGCGTCAGAGGGGGAAAGAACTTTCCGGCTGACCTACTTCGGGGTACCGGGAGCAACCGTTGACACCCTGAAAGCCTCCCCCCAGTGGGGGCAAGTGGTACGGTTTAGGCCACATATGATCTTTTTGTTTATAGGCGGCAATGATATACGCCCCGGTACAGTGCCCCGCGAGTTAGCTGACGCAATTAAAGAGGTGGCGCTGGATCTGGAGCGTGAGTCCGGAGGAAGCTGCAAGATCGTGGCAATTGAGAGCCGGACGAAAGTCCGAGGGTTCTCAGCTGCGGAATTTCAGGCTATAAAAAATTCTGTTAACCGCGCCCTGAGGTGTCGGTTAATAGAAACGAAGCACCGCTTTGTTTCCATAACACTCAGCATCCGAGACCTCGACCAGGATGGTGTCCACCTCGACTTAGACACCAATCAAGTCCTATATAACAAAATTGTAGGGCTAACGAAGCGTTGGCTAGAGAGGGACGCCGGGGTTGTGTCATTGCGCCTGCCTAAGTCCTGCTTCCCACCCATCGTCTTTCCCCAGTAATGTTCTTTTCTGTTTCAGACTTCCTGTGACATATGACCTGACCTAACATTTTTTCTTGTTCAATATGATCCATTAGTAGGTATTGCTATATAGTGTACTATTTTTTCTCCATAACATAGAAGTCCGCCGGTTGGCGTCTCTTAAGTAGCCTGTTATTTGGCCGTTGTTTTTGTAACGTGATATTTAGATACATAGCCTATAGGCTCGCAAGCAAAATGGATAAAAACGGTAAAGAGACACCGTCTAGTGGGGTGCTGAACAAAGCCCCTAAAAATCAAAGGGCGGGACTTCGGGGAGTAATGAATAGGCTAATAGTGGACGTCAACACTTTCATCACTACTGCTGAACTAGAGGAATTGGAGGCTAGATTAGAAAACGTCCAGGTTACCCACGGTCGTATTACGGCTCTGAGTGAGGTGATTGTGGCTGCCATGACAGAGGAGGAAGAGATTGTTACAGAGTGTGATAATCGCGCCCTCTATGACGAACCTGTCTTTAGGGCAAAGTACCTATTACAGCGTGCAATCGCGAGTAAGAAGGGAGGCGATAATGAGGCCCATAGAAGGGCTGACCCAAAACATACTGTACACCTCCCAAAGCTCAATCTTCCTACATTTGGGGGCAAGTTGACCGAGTGGTTAGCTTTCTGGGACGTATTTCGATCTACGGTCCATGAATCCTCTTTGGATAATGTCCGCAAGTTTCACTATCTGAAGGGACAAATGGAAGGAGAGGCCTTACATTTAATAGAGGGTTTTGCAGTAGTAGGTGGTAGTTATCTTGAAGCGGTACACTTATTAGAGTCCACATACGGGGATAGAGAGCAGTTGAAGATGGCCCATGTCGTTGCCTTGTTGGGGCTCGCAGAACCACAGTATAAGGTTGATGAGTTGACAAATTTCAGGGCAAATATGGAGTGCCATACTCGATCGCTAGATACCCTAGGGCTTACCACGCAGGAAATGATAGTCATTATCTTGCGTCAGAAGCTTCCTATGGCAATACTTGATAAGGTAAGATCATTTGAGCTGGGGGAATTCAAAACTCAGTTCAGTAAGGAGATCAATAATCTACAGTTGAACAAAGGGAGAATGTATTGTCGGGAGGGAGTGAGAATGTGGAGAAGAGGGGAACAGTAAGCATGACAGTGGGGACTAAAGTAAAGAAAGAGGGTGTGTATAAGAAACCTGCTCAGATTCTATGTAAGCTATGTAACAACAAACATAAATGGAGTTTCTGTGTAAAATACCCGACAAATGAGACAAAACTAGCACAGGCGAGAAGATTGAAGCTATGTGTAGGTTGTCTAAGTGGGGAACATGGTAAGCAGGGACAATGTACTGCTACATACTTAAGGCCCTGTCGGCACTGCAAAGGACATCACTTTGATAAGTTGTGTCCTACTGCAGATAAAGTCAAAGACGTCAAAAAGAGGGTACTACAACTGTGGCACTAGGTAGCACGCAAGACACCACTATATTGCCCACAATACAGATTCCCATGGAAGGTAATGACAGTAACAAGGTTTGTCGGGTACTTCTAGATCAAGGGTCTCAACGTTCCTTTATAAAGAGGTCCGTACTAGTGAGACTGAAGCACCGAATCGTAGGGGCTGAGACTCTTCGATTACAGGGCTTCACAGGGGTTACTGATAAACAAGACTACGAGATAGCGGAGATTTCATATTTCTATCGTAAAAACCGGTACTTTATGACTTGTATCGTAGTAGACACCCTACCAGAATATGTATCTGTGGGTGTGAAGAAGGTGGAACACGCATTACGTAGCAAAGGGGTTAACTTGTCAGATCCCATGGGAAATCAGAGTGAGGTGCATGTTCTACTTGGTGTGGATCATTATTATGAAGTAGTATACCCTGGATTTAAAAAGATGTGTGGTGTAATTTTAGTCCCCACTAAATTTGGATACTGCATGAGCGGAAAGGTGCATACTACACAGTCAAAGGTCCTGGTCGACACGGTCTCGATATATAGAGTCAATGTAACCGCGGCAGAGGAGTTGGGAAGGGAGGATTCCCAACCTAGTGACCCTAAGATGGCTGCCGAGTTCGACCTGGAACGACTGTGGAGATTGGATCACATAGGCATTAATCCTATGGAGACTGATTATGACTCGGAAGTTGCGCTACAAAGGTTTGACGAGTCTGTGTGCTACTGTGCCTCAGACAAGCAATATAAAGTTAGTTTACCTGGAAGAACAGTGAGATAAGCCTACCTACCAACTATGGTTTGGCATTAGGTCGCTTGCGCGCATTGCAGCGGAAATTGTCTAACGAACCGAGCACGCGCCAGGCGTATGACGATGTATTTCGGAGTTATGAGGATAGGGGTTTTATTGAGAGAGTCGATGTCATGGAACCGTGTAAGAAGGGTAGGGTTCACTATCTGGCCCATCATGGGGTAAAGAAAGACAGCGTCACCACACCAATACGGGTGGTGTATGACTGTTCTGCCCACCAAGGTCAACAACCCAGTCTGAATGACTGCCTGTTGACAGGTCCGTCCATGGTGTCGGACCTGTCCCAACATCTATTGCGGTTTAGGCTGGGAAAGTACGCCTATACCAGTGACATCGAGAAAGCATTCTTGATGGTCAAGCTAAAGGAGGAAGATAGAGATGTTACCCGCTTTCTTTGGTTCAGCGACATTAGCGACTCTGAAAGTCCCATCATAATATACCGTTTTCGGGTTGTACTCTTTGGGGCCACTTGCTCGCAGTTTTTGTTAAATGCCACAATCAGAAAACATCTAGCTGACACTCATGAGGACACAAGTAAACTATCTCGCGGATTATACATTGACAATTTGCAGGGTACTAGCGATAGTCAAGATGATTTGTTGTATGCATACTGGCAAGCACGCAGATTGTTTGCGGATGCACATCTATTTCTCCGCGAGTGGGTTACTAATAGTGAAGATCTTCAGGGTTTAATACAGGTGGATGGTACGGCATCTCTTAACCAGGAAAAGTCCAGAAATTTGGGGATGATCTGGCAACCTAAACATGACATACTAACTTTTCAAACAAGGTCTTTTGCTCAGCAGACAGGAGCGCACACAAAAAGAAGTCTGTTGAGCAAAGTTGCGCAATTTTTTGATCCTTTGGGTCTAGCATTACCTGTTACCATAAGAGCTAGGATTCTAATGCAGGAAGTTTGGAGACGTAAAATAGGATGGGATGACAGTTTGCCCGAGGACCTGAATGACCAAGGGACATTGTTGTTGAATGAATATGCCATCCTATGTACTAAACCTATACCTCGTAAAGTGGCGGCGTTCGGTGACGTTACGTTACACACGTTTTGCGATGCTAGCGCCACGGCATACGGGGTAGCCATATATGTTGTTACTTCATTTGGGGCACATTTAGTTACAGCCCGGGCCAAAGTAGCCCCGGTTAAAAAGGTAACTATCCCTAAAATGGAATTGACTGCCATGCTGCTATTAGCACGTCTGGTGCAACATGTACGCGCAGCATACGAGAGCGAATTAAATATTGAAATCGTTCACGTATGGTGCGATAGTCAGGTCGCACTCAACTGGATACATAGCAAGAAGTCTCTGCCAGTTTATGTGCGGAATAGGGTAGATGAGATTAGAGCCCTTTTGCCAGACGTTGCTTATCATTATGTAAATACAAAGGAAAACCCTAGTGATCTCCTAACTAGGGGTATAACGGCTAGCCAGTTAATGAAGTCCGAATTGTGGTGGCATGGTCCAAAGTGGTTGCTCCATGAAAGTGAATGGACGATATGGCATGCTGTTGGTGAGGGACTTCTGCCACTGGAAACAGTGGCAGTTACAGCCCAACCAAATGAGCCACCGGGTCCTATCATAAAGTGGGCAAGATTCGGTGACTATAATAAACTAGTCAGAGTTGTAGCTTGGGTGTTGCGATATGTATCCAATCTTAAGCTTAAAGTAACGGGCCAACTCTGCAACAGGGGTCACAACATTGATGCTCGTGAATTTAAAGCAGCTGAAGTAACTTTGATCAAATGGGTTCAAGTAGAAACCTTTTCCAATGAATTAGAATCCTTGAAAGGCTCGAATAAGACATTAATGCCTAATATAGTGCGTCAACTAAGGTTGCACCTAGACAATGGCCTCATCAGGTGTGAGGGTCGCCTGAAGTGGTCGGGTGTACCAGACGGCACAAACCGACCTATACTTATGCCAACAAGACATCACGTTACTGATCTATTGATCATACGTGCACATAGGGAAGTAAAACACTACGGGGTATGTCATATTATATCAAATTTACGTCTCATATGGTGGATACCCAGAGTTCGACAAGTAGCTCGACGCGTAGTGAGAAAGTGTGTAATATGCCAGAGACTAAAGGGTAAACCATATGCA
The DNA here is from genome assembly GCA_032716605.1 of Paralithodes platypus. Lineage (NCBI taxonomy): Eukaryota > Metazoa > Arthropoda > Malacostraca > Decapoda > Lithodidae > Paralithodes > Paralithodes platypus. The sequence goes on from CM064582.1 coordinate 5,180,067, forward strand.
ACTGGACCAGCTCCACCTCTACCTGAGTGCCGTGTAAAGCACGTAGAACCTTTCCAAGCGGTAGGATTAGATTACACAGGGGCATTGAAGACGAGGGAGCATGAGAAGGTTTATATATTATTGTTTACCTGTGCGACGTCTCGAGCGGTACACCTAGAACTATGTGATAATATGTCTAGCGAAGAATTTATGCTGGCGTTCAGACGGTTTTGTGCCCGTCGTTCATTCCCTCAACTCATTCTTAGCGACAATGCTCCCACTTATGTCCAAGCATCAAAATATCTAAAGGATATGAGTAGTGATCCTACTATCATCACTTTTATGGGAGAGAAGAAGTGCGAATGGAGGTTCATTCCAGTTAAGGCACCTTGGTTTGGTGGAATGTGGGAACGGTGTGTCGGCATAGTGAAGTCAGGACTAAGAGCGGTTGTAGGACGTGCTCTATTAAAGAAGAGTGAGTTGACGACAGTCCTCACAGAGATAGAGGCAGTCGTGAATGATCGCCCGCTTACATATGTGTACACCGACCTGCAAGAACCACTACCATTAACGCCAGCTCACTTGCTATATGGAAAACCATTGACTGCGTTTCCATCTGATTTTCAGTCCATAGTAGAGTTAGAGGATCCCTCGTTGTACTCTGCGGTAGCGGTGTCTAAGAGATACCAGTATATATCCAGGATAATCGAGGATTTTAGGAAACGGTGGATTAGTGAATATCTGCTAGCATTGAGGGAAAGGAGTGTTACTCCCTCTGGTAGACCAACGGCCCCTACAGTTGGTGACGTTGTTTTAATTAAAGAAGATAGTCCTCGTTTATACTGGAAATTAGGCCGCGTATTGGAGGTATACAAGGGGGCAGACTCTGTAGAGCGGGTGGCGCTTTTAAAGACAGCCACTGGAACTACTGTTCGTCCTATCGCACGTTTGTACGCTTTGGAGCTAGATTCCGCATTGCAATCTGAGGCTCCACCTGTTATTGCTGGGTCCGAGGATTCTCGAAGGAACGACTCACCTCATACTGATGGTGATCATTCTCGGACCGGGACGCGTCCCAGACGCGCTGCTGCTGGCGCTGTCGACTTGTGGCGTCAGAAGATAGCCTCTGGGCAACTTTAGGTTTAAGGTGGGGTTCAGGTCTTTTTTGTGGGGGGAGTGTATCGTATAAATACGATAGACTATGACTCTTTTGTGATCTTGGATGTCTCTGTGACGTCACGATCTCTCCTACAGTACGATGTAGGACGAGTAGATCGTATATTATAAGATTGTAAATAAGTTAAGTTATAAAAGGCCTAATATGCTATTAAGCAATATTGCCATGGTCTTATGTAGTATATATGAATTTATCGTATATATTAATATAATTTATCGTATAGAGCAACCTAAATGCGGTACGATAATTTGGGCTCCTGGCGGTTTGCCAAGGCAGCAAGGTGTGCTTTTGAGGTACGTCAGAGCCTTCACGAACACCAACCAGTTAACATCTAATTTTCCGCCCTCAGGTGCTTTTGTGCCTCTAATCACAATACACATACAGCAATACACACAACTACACCATCACGACGCTCTCATCGACATCATGACTAACTGATAGATAAGCATATTATTCATGTCCATTCCCATGTAATCATTTATTCTTTCTTTAACTTGACTCGTGTCTTGGGACCGAAGTCTCGTTCCCCATTGTCCACCGCCATATTGGGTAAAACTTTCTCCCTTGCCTCATTGCCACGTGGAACTATTGGTGAGTTAATTCCTGGCTAATATTAACCCTTATAACCTTACCCTATAATTATATACATTTATTATGTGAGACCTTTGGATATAAATTAGCTTGTTTCAGATTGAATTCAATTTAGATATAGAGTATTCATTTAGATTGATTTTATTTGATTCATTATAGCTTAGTAATATTTAACTTCCATTGATAGTTTACCACAGCAAATACAAATAGAACACCTAACTCAAATAATTGTGTCAAGGAGTTCTCGAGGGCAGTGGATTTAATGTGGAGGAGATGGCTTATGAATCCTTGCATAAAATAGTTACTATGAAAAGTTATTCAATATAATAAAATACTGACAAGGCCCGATGATTATCAAACCACTAAACAATTAAAGGTATGATGAAAATATACTTTGAAAAGTAGACATAATGAAAATAAACACCATGTGAGGAAGAACACTTTATTGACAACGTTTCGCATATAACTTCATCAGGCCAATGCTAGTATGTCATTGGCCTGATGAAGCTCTATGCGAAACGTTGTCAATAAAGTGCTCTTCCTCACATGGTATTTATTTTCAATTAGAGGTATGCTGTATAATATACCGGTATACAATTGACACAACTGGGTTTTTTATTCCACGCATACAAATAGCTTAACTACCTTATTGCAGTCTGGGAAGCTGTTTAAACTGTTCGGTAATCCCTAAATCAATCTCATGCCTTATTTTAGCTATTATCTGTTATTATATTATATCATTAGAAAGTATCCATGGAAGCAAAGGGCTTAATAAGACCTACATAGTTTGACGTATGAATCATTGGATGTTTACGTTATCTCCCAACGCCCTGAAGTACTGAAAGAGCTATAGTTCTTTTCTCCTTGCTTCGGAGCGTTTCATAAACTTTCACTCTCCTCCATAAAGATATGAGATATAGACGGTATGGGAATAAAATATGGATTTTATATATTACACTATGATCAAACTTTGTTGAAGGAGGTATGAAATAGTGAAACATATTAACGTTTGTAGTGGTATTTATTTAATAAAAAAGTCGTCGGGATGATCGAAGGGTGATGTGATACAGGCCAACGTTGGGCGGAGGGATCTTCAACACAATTTACTGTATGGAATTATGTAATTATATATATATAGCAATATGGCTTTAAAACTTGATTTTCACCCTTTTTTCCACCCGTTTTTTGCCAGTTTTTTAACTCTACATAAGTCGCGCGCCGCTAGTTAAGGGTTAATACAGTACAATTACTGTATATTAATATTCTTATAGGTAATCCTTTAATTGTTACCTTCTATTGTTCCTCGACATTATATTAATATCATACATTTTGTGTGTTAATTAATGTTATGTTACACCACGTTGTCATTCCTATGAACCATACCATATTCAGTTACATTATTTGTGTTGTATTGTTAGTATCCTAATCTCAATTATATATACATATTATTGACGCTAGCAATACCGTCAATTGATGACCTATACTATAAACACCCATTATTAGTTATATTATTTGCATGAATAAACTACTGTGTATAGAGATATACAGTATACCTATATATTACTTATAACTGAAAATTACACACACCATTTCAAACTCTGAAATGTGTGCCTGTTACATCTGTCATGGATACCCAGTGCATTTTCGCTTCCTTTCAGCATTGATATTCCATACCAGAGATGGACCGAATATTCGTTTCGTATTCGTATGTCCGAATATGTTTCGCTATGATTTTCAATATTCGTATTCGTATTCGCATTTCCATTCATAGCTATTTGCAAATATGCGAATATGTTCACGAAACCAATAGAGTATAGACAAAAAATTTAAATATTAAATTTTAAAGTTAACACAAACGAATAAATAACAGTGTAGATGTGCGTTGGGGCCGCTAAAGTGGAATGAAGGAGGACTGAGCAGTGTTGCTACTTAACTGTATTTAATAGTACCAGATCAAACTAGTGAAAAGTACCAAATTATTCTAAAGTGGAATCACTGCCCGGTAAACGAACGTGTGCTGGACCTGGACATTTGAACCGTCGCAATATTGCCATTTCAGACATATCCAATGTAATAGCATGTCACTGAAATATAATCCCTCATATTTCCTCACTGATTTCGTATTTAGTACCAGATATGGACTATTTTATTGGAAAATGTATAAAATGTACTTGAGAGAGTCAAATGTACCAAATCTGGTACTTTAATACCAACAAAGCGGCAACATTGGGACTGAGGACTGGAAACATAGAAAATTGAATGGATTTAATTTTAATTATTCAATTTTCTATGGCTGAAATCTTACAATATATTAAACATTAATTCATACAGTTAATTTATGATATTCAAGAAATTACACATTCACATCGTCATTAACTTCTGGTAATTAATTGCATAGTAATTTTAACGTTTGTTGGTGACATACAAATAATTACCAGTTCTTGAAGGATGAAATAAGGATTGAAATATTCGCTATTCGTATTCGTATTCGCGAATTTTACAACAAAAAATGCGTATACGTATTCGTATTCGCAAAGAGTGAAAATTTATATTCGTTCCATCTGTATTCCATACATTCATATAATGAAGTAGTGTGTGTGTTTGTGTCTATTTTCTAGTTGGCATGGTCGTAATCCACCAAGAAACAGGAAGTTTATCGCTTACTTTTGGCGCTACCTGGACGTGTCGAACAAAGCCATCTATGGAGAGCAAAACACATCATATTATAAGATTGTTTCGAATACCGCCGTCAGAGGGCACTAATGGATGACTGAAGTTCCACACCACGACTTTAGTCCCAGACTGTACAGTAGTGGTAATTAATTCTGATCGATTTTGAAGTCTCGAACTGATTAAAAGAATCTATAAAATGCAAATACGCAGTAAAAATGAGTAAGATTCAATTCAACCCGAGACCGCTTCGAATAAGTTTGTATCTGAATTACTGTTCATGACTGTACAATAATATAAATAACATTAGGCAATAACTTTGTAATGCCCACATTGTTTGGTTTTATTTATCTTTCAACATTGCTTTCTTTAACTATTATATGACAGTTATATCTGCAGACCACATGAGGATCGTAATTTGCTTCATCCAAGATTCCTTCGATCTTTCTTATGTTGAAAGAAATACAAAAATGTTTGGCATTAACAGAAAATAATTTGAGTTGTAAACTGTTTATAAAGGGAATATGACTTACAATATTTCACCCCGAAAACTAAGTGTTTATAATACAGCATGCCTAGGTATAAACTGGAAGATTGTGTGTGTGTGTGGGGGGGGGGGGGGGGGGGTGAAGGGGGAACCAATGTCTGTTCGGATAATAGAACCTGCTTGGACGGCACTGAATACTTTACTTTATGTCCTTTAAATAATTAATGATTAACTATTTTGTATTTTGTTATAGAATAAAGTTAATTTGTTTTTTAATCGGTAGTTAGCAGTTTAAGTCTCTAAGCGTTGTTTTAATACACCCTGTATAGACAATGAGTACACGTATGACTCTCTGAAATATAAATTACATTCCTTAATCATTGCCGATCGTATTATTTTACATATATATAATTATATTCGAGAACTATTGAGTCTATATAGTTGCCCATTTGTCATGGATCTTCTATTATTATTATGCAATTTAACACTGACACAAAGGCATACATTAATTTATCGTGCTCATCACTTAATACGTAATTTATGTCGTCTATTATGTGAATTTGATCACTATATTTCCACAATGCAGTTTTTATGTATCAAAAGAGAACACTACAGTTGAAATAAAGGACGTGGTACCGGTATTCAACCTTTGACATAGATAACTGTCTATACTGTCACAGCCGCCAAACTACAGCTTATAACTCTGACACCAAACTGCACCGTTCACTTCCCCCACCATAATACCTGTCTTTACTGTCATAGCCGCCAAACTACAGCTTATAACTCTGACACCAAACTGCACCGTTCACTTCCCCCACCATAATAACCGTCTTTACTGTCATAGCCGCCAAACTACAGCTTATAACTCTGACACCAAACTGCACCGTTCACTTCCCCCACCATAATAACTGTCTTTACTGTCACAGCCGCCAAACTACAGCTTATAACTCTGACACCAAACTGCACCGTTCACTTCCCCCACCATAATAACTGTCTTTACTGTCACAGCCGCCAAACTACAGCTTATAACTCTGACACCAAACTGCACCGTTCACTTCCCCCACCATAATAACTGTCTTTACTGTCACAGCCGCCAAACTACAGCTTATAACTCTGACACCAAACTGCACCGTTCACTTCCCCCACCATAATAACTGTCTTTACTGTCACAGCCGCCAAACTACAGCTTATAACTCTGACACCAAACTGCACCGTTCACTTCCCCCACCATAATAACTGTCTTTACTGTCACAGCTGCCAAACTACAGCTTATAACTCTGACACCAAACTGCACCGTTCACTTCCCACCATAATAACTGTCTTTACTGTCACCGCCGCCAAACTACAGCTTATAACTCTGACACCAAACTGCACCGTTCACTTCCCCCACCATAATAACTGTCTTTACTGTCACCGCCGCCAAACTACAGCTTATAACTCTGACACCAAACTGCACCGTTCACTTCCCCCACCATAATAACTGTCTTTACTGTCACAGCCGCCAAACTACAGCTTATAACTCTGACACCAAACTGCACCGTTCACTTCCCCCACCATAATAACTGTCTTTACTGTCACAGCTGCCAAACTACAGCTTATAACTCTGACACCAAACTGCACCGTTCACTTCCCCCACCATAATAACTGTCTTTACTGTCACAGCTGCCAAACTACAGCTTATAACTCTGACACCAAACTGCACCGTTCACTTCCCCCACCATAATAACTGTCTTTACTGTCACAGCTGCCAAACTACAGCTTATAACTCTGACACCAAACTGCACCGTTCACTTCCCCCACCATAATAACCGTCTTTACTGTCACAGCCGCCAAACTACAGCTTATAACTCTGACACCAAACTGCACCGTTCACTTCCCCCACCATAATAACTACCACACTCCACAGCTACCCACTATATTGACCCACACAACCATAATAACTACCACACTCCACAGCTTCCCACTATATTGACCCACACAACCATAATAACTACCACACTCCACAGCATCCCACTATATTGACCCACACAACCATAATAACTACCACACTCCACAGCATCCCACTATATTGACCCACACAACCATAATAACTACCACACTCCACAGCTACCGACTATATTGACCCACACAACCATAATAACTACCACACTCCACAGCTTCCCACTATATTGACCCACACAACCATAATAACTACCACACTCCACAGCTACCCACTATATTGACCCAGACAACCATAATAACTACCACACTCCACAGCTACCCACTATATTGACCCACACAACCATAATAACTACCACACTCAACAGCTACCCACTATATTGACCCACACAACCATAATAACTACCACACTCCACAGCATCCCACTATATTGACCCACACTCCACAGCTACCCACTATATTGACCCACACAACCATAATAACTACCACACTCCACAGCTACCCACTATATTGACCCACACTCCACAGCTACCCACTATATTGACCCACACAACCATAATAACTACCACACTCCACAGCATCCCACTATATTGACCCACACAACCATAATAACTACCACACTCCACAGCATCCCACTATATTGACCCACACAACCATAATAACTACCACACTCCACAGCTACCCACTATATTGACCCACACAACCATAATAACTACCACACTCCACAGCATCCCACTATATTGACCCACACAACCATAATAACTACCACACTCCACAGCATCCCACTATATTGACCCACACAACCATAATAACTACCACACTCCACAGCTACCCACTATATTGACCCACACAACCATAATAACTACCACACTCCACAGCTACCCACTATATTGACCCACACAACCATAATAACTACCACACTCCACAGCTACCCACTATATTGACCCACACAACCATAATAACTACCACACTCCACAGCATCCCACTATATTGACCCACACTCCACAGCTACCCACTATATTGACCCACACAACCATAATAACTACCACACTCCACAGCTACCCACTATATTGACCCACACTCCACAGCTACCCACTATATTGACCCACACAACCATAATAACTACCACACTCCACAGCTACCCACTATATTGACCCACAACCATAATAACTACCACACTCCACAGCATCCCACTATATTGACCCACACAACCATAATAACTACCACACTCCACAGCTACCCACTATATTGACCCACACAACCATAATAACTACCACACTCCACAGCATCCCACTATATTGACCCACACAACCATAATAACTACCACACTCCACAGCATCCCACTATATTGACCCACACAACCATAATAACTACCACACTCCACAGCTACCCACTATATTGACCCACACAACCATAATAACTACCACACTCCACAGCTACCCCCTATATTGACCCACACAACCATAATAACTACCACACTCCACAGCTACCCCCTATATTGACCCACACAACCATAATAACTACCACACTCCACAGCTACCCACTATATTGACCCACACAACCATAATAACTACCACACTCCACAGCTACCCACTATATTGACCCACACAACCATAATAACTACCACACTCCACAGCTACCCACTATATTGACCCACACAACCATAATAACTACCACACTCCACAGCTACCGACTATATTGACCCACACAACCATAATAACTACCACACTCCACAGCTACCCACTATATGACCCACACAACCATAATAACTACCACACTCCACAGCTACCCACTATATTGACCCACACAGCCATAATAACTACCACACTCCACAGCTACCCACTATATTGACCCACACAACCATAATAACTACCACACTCCACAGCTACCCACTATATTGACCCACACAGCCATAAAAACTACCACACTCCACAGCTACCCACTATATTGACCCACACAACCATAATAACTACCACACTCCACAGCTACCCACTATATTGACCCACACAGCCATAATAACTACCACACTCCACAGCTACCCACTATATTGACCCACACAACCATAATAACTACCACACTCCACAGCTACCCACTATATTGACCCACACAGCCATAATAACTACCACACTCCACAGCTTCCCACTATATTGACCCACACAGCCATAATAACTACCACACTCCACAGCTACCCACTATATTGACCCACACAACCATAATAACTACCACACTCCACAGCTACCCACTATATTGACCCACACAACCATAATAACTACCACACTCCACAGCTTCCCACTACCTTGACCCACACAAGCCAGCCCACCACAATAATAACACAAGCATCCACCCTGTTCCCTGACAATAACCCTCACACACTGCAGATTTCACGTCACCAACTCATCTCACAGCTCTCGTCTTCAATAATGGCACCTTTTGTTCGCGTGAGTGGGATGCATATTTTCCACTATACAGATATTTACCCAGGTATTTGTTCAGACATCTATTGTCGGGTTAACATATAAGACCAAATCGGGTAACACCAATGTAGTAGAGTATGTATTCTATCTTCTTAACAAATCACTAAATAAACGTTTAATAATTATAACCAAATAACAATAATAATAATTAAATTAAATTAATCCCCTAATACCTGACACATAAATTACTGTCTAATATGTAAGATATGGGAACTCATATGTGCCGTCATACACGCATCTTGATTACACATCTGTTGCATGACCACACATCTCATTCATAACCACATCATACATTTGTTACAAGATGATATGTACTTCGACATCTCCCATCTACTTCATACTTACACATCAGGTTAATGGCCACACATGGGTTTTATATATGATATGTGACTGCATCTTTTTGTTTCTATGTGTATGAAGGAGACAAAGGGCAGGCTGTCTGTCTCGAGTGTCCTCCCCAAAGTCAAAGGAGTGGCAGAGAGCCAAATTCAAGGAATATTGAGGTCAAAATGCCTGGACACACGAAATGTTAAGCATTCTAAGTCACAGGATGAAGGAAAGGTTGATTGAGGGATCACACATGTTTTATAAGCATATTTGTTTCCTGGCCACATATTTGTATCATGAACACACATGTATTACATTTGTTTTATGACCATACATCTGTTGCATTAATACACACCTGTTTTAAGACCACTCATTTGTTTTATAATCACACCTGTTTCCTGACCACATACTGTATAGTATATATATCCTAAACACACACCTGTGACATTAGTGATGACCACACATATGTTAAGACCACACATCTATTGCAAGTCCACATACAGCTGTTTCATAATCACACACCTGTTGCATTATCTCACATCAGTTTCAAGATGGATCAGCCATTTACCTGTATAGAGCAGATACATTTACGTGTTGTGCTATAATAAAATGATTTCCACTGCCACTGCAACTCTGTCTAGACGTTTATTTACTTTTCTAACAACTCAAGAGAGGGCATATATCTCCGCTTACGCTGGCGGAGGTATGCCCTCGACCAATCGCTTCCTAAATGGAGTCACTTCTTCTTGGCGCATATATCATAATATCTGCTCATCAACTTTAGTGAACATCGGTTCATAACTTTACGAGCCACCTACGCTGGTGGAGGTTTGCGCTCTACCGGTCACCTCCTAAATTGATTGTTTTTTTCCTTGGTGGATATTCTATCTGCACCCAACTTTCGTGATAATCGGGTCATAACGTTTTGAAATATCTTGTTTACAGACAAGCAGCTTGACAAATGGAGGCAAAAACAACTGTGTTGGCGGATGTAATGACCGTTAGCCTTGCCCCTAAAATATCCAAAACACAGTAACATTCTGATATTACCAATCTCTCCTCATAACCCTCCTTCCCCCCCCCCCCCCCCACACCTCCCCCCAACACTCCAAACCAACACACAACACCTTTAGCCATCAAGCAGCTGGCATATCCAATTACACTAACAAGGTAAAATGTCCAAACTCCATTATGGGCTTTATTATGTACAACCTGCACTGAGATGACGTGGAAATATTTGGTAGTGCAATCAACTGGCAGCCGATTTAACATTATGGGATCAGTACCGGTGACGTCTATTTCTATTTCAAGTCAGCTACATATAAACGATTTTATGAAGCTTAGGAAGGATATATGGTAGCTAAACGGATTCATTGGGGTAGGTTGTATACTTTTAATTGGTAAACGTCCTTCCTAAGCTGATTAAATTGTCTAAAAGTTGCCAGAAATTAATGAAGAGGATGTCACCGGTACTGAATGGGCAAATGTACTTTCCAGAATAGGGAATTGCTACATGTTTGCCACATAGTAATAGCTCTCTTTCATAATTGATCGTCTAATGATAGCCAGAATAAACTGTCACAATGCGTCATTATCTTCAAAGGGTCAAAGCCGGTATCAGACGAGCGATTTTCCCATCAATTTTTGTCAAGCAAGTTTTGTTCTAATGATAGTTTGTTGTATGTTCGCATTGGAATCGACAACTGAACAGAAATATTATGACTTAACCCGCTGGATCCCAGCGTCGCACGTGTTGCGTCGGCAATGTTCGATCACCAGAACCCAGCGACGCAACGTTTGCATCAGTGTCACTCCGGTCCCATTTACTCCGGTCCTATGGCACCTAGAGGGCTCAGATGTGTATGGGAACTGTGTAAGTATCCCACGCACCCATGCCGATGGTTGAAAACTCTCAAAGTCCAACCGCGTGCGCGTGAGCGCGCAAAAACATGTTTTTGGGGGGAAATTGCCTTCAAATTTGTACTCTTATAAAATCCGTTTTCGGGGGCTCTGTAGGACCATTTTTTGCACTTTTTGAAAAAAAAAAAAAAATCCTTCATTCCTAACCCATTCGCTATTGTTTCTGGAAAAAAATCAAAACCTGCTGGGCCCTGGTAGTACATTTATTAATAACTAGCTGGGGCTCAGCGGGTTAAGAAGACTGAAATATTATATAACTTGATTTAACCCCTCCAACACCATAATGCCTTTTTACCTTGGATTCTGGCTAAAATCAGATGATTTCATGCAGTTTAAGAACGATCTACGTTACTAAGAAGGTGTATTAAGGATCGTTATACCCATTTGAGTCGTATAGGTAGATTACAAACTCAAGAAACTCGTCTAATGGTAACCAGACTATGATGAACGTTACAAACTCAGGAAACTCGTTTAATGGTAACCAGACTATGATGAACATTACAAACTCAAGAAACTCGTCTAATGGTAACCAGACTATGATGAACATTACAAACTCAAGAAACTCGTCTAATGGTAACCAGACTATGATGAACAATACAAACTCAAGAAACTCGTCTAATGGTAACCAGACTATGATGAAGATTACAAACTCAAGAAACTCGTCTAATGCTAACCAGACTATGATGAACATTTCGTGATTGTGGTGGTTGGTTTTCTGGATCCCCTTCTCTTTCATGCTTAGCCCCATTACTTTTCAAATCATAAGACGTTCAGCCCATTAACTTGGCGATTTTAAGACCTTTCATCCCCTATATTTGTCAATATTATGACCTTTCGTGCTGTTTAGGTGTCGATTATTTTCCTGGCAAGCGATAGCGAACCTTTAATTTAGGAGGAACCGGCTTCCTGCCAGGACATTATTGTACCGAAAAAGAAAAAAAACGTACAAATTCATCTCGAAAGGGAACCCCGAGGATAATTGATTACACTTGATGGAGGTCGAGGGAGGAAACTAAAATAAAAACAAATAAAAGCAAAGCATAAAATATATTGAAAATAAAAATACAAAATATTCAACATGGAAAATATGAGAGTGATCGCAATATGTTCCATCTGATTTGACAAATAGAGGGACAGGTGGCATTCATAAGTCATTTATAGGAACAGACTAATGCAGGAATTAATGTATAGTTTATTCATGTGTGTGTGTGTGTGTGAGAGAGAGAGAAAGAGAGAGAGATAAATTTATAGGGGAAAACTCCCTCTACATACTGTACGGTAGACTGTCTTTTACATTCCAAGAGGAGTTTCAATTCATTTCTCGTCGTCCAAATTTGTTGACGTCTGAAATATAATTCCTGTCCCACGATTACCTCTCCAGATTAGACCTCTGTTAGATGGAAATTAACCCCTTCAAACCCGGTTACATCCTATTCATTGTATTCCGGCAACGATTAGACAATTTTATTCGGCTAACGAACGTCGTCTACTGATTAAAAGGCAACAGACTATCTCAATTAATCCCTTTAGCTGTCCTATATTTTGTTCTAAACAAAATCGCTTGAATGCAGCTGAAATAAACCCAAAGGACATCACCGGTATTGAAAGGGTTAATGTTGATATATCATATATAATATGTTACCCTTCAGTTTTAAATCACAGTAGTTTATTATATATTTTAGTGTTTAATCTTTTTGTTCATCAATGCGAAGGTTATCATTATTTCATGATTTAATCCTATTTGGTCCGATTTTACTTTATTTTATTTTATTTTATTCTTATTTTTTATTTTGTTTTACCGAGCCTGTTTCTCTTCATATTTGGAGATTTTGTTAGCACATTTCACCCCATTAGTTTGGTGATAATCAGACGCATCACCTCATTCAGGTGTCGATTTTTGTTCTGGGTGAGCGATTGCGACTTGGAAGAAATCGACCTTCAACTGGGAAAATGCACACATTTAGCCAGAAGGCGGTCCGGGTGGGCGTTATATAGTCGCAAGGAAGCCTGGGAAGGTGTTTATGTTTACCTCGGGGACAAACTAAATGCTAATTCTGTGGATTTATTCTTACGGAAACCAAATTGATAATCTGAGAGTAACTTGTTTTCTTCAAGATAATTAGTAAACCAAGCCGCAATAGTCCTCTCAAATATTTTACTTAATTATCATGTTCCTTCCAATAACCAACTATACTCCTAAAATCGATTAATGAAATTAACAAACACATGTATGCAGGAAGTAAGGATATTGGTCTGTAATTATCAATTTCTTTTCCATCGCCAGACTTATGTATTGGGACCACTTGTACCATTTTTAGCTTATCTGGGAAGACTCCACATTTAAAACCTCGATTTATTATATGAGTAAGAGGTACAGCTTTGTATTCTGCTGTTAACTTTAGAAGCTTCATTGGTAGTTCGTCATGTCCAGGGGCAGTTAATTTCATCGACTTGAGGCTGTACCTCAACTCCCATCCATTCATACGCAGACGACTCAACCTTACACTACTCCATTAGTTTTTCAGGACGCCCAAGCCAACAGTTCCTCAACGACAAACGGAATGAAGCCATAGATCACTTAAATTCTGATCTAACTACTATCTCCAATTGGGGCAGAGAAAACCTTGTTACCTTTAATGCTTCCAAAACCAAATTTCTCCATCTATCTACCCGTCAGGAACTCCCTGCGGACTATCCCTTATTCTTCAACAATACAAAAATCAATCCTTCATCTTCTCTCAATATCCTTGGTGTCTCTTTTTCTTCTGCTCTCAGTTGGAAGGACCATATTACCAGTCTTGCTAAGGCAGCTTCCCAGAAGTTGGGTGTGCTCAACCGCCTTAGGGGGTTCTTTACCCCTGCACCTCTTCTTGCTCTGTGCAGGGGCACAGTGCGTCCTTGTATTGAGTATTGTTCACATGTGTGGGGAGGTTCCTCTCACACCACTCTCCTAGACAAAATTGAAAGGAAGGCCTTTCGTATCATTAACTCCCATCCACTCACCAACTCTCTGCAATCTCTCTCTCTTCGCCGCAATGTTGCATCTCTCTCGCTATTCTATCGCTACTATAATAATCAGTGTTCCTCAGAGCTTTCCCAGTGTATACCACCTCCTTTACGTAGGGCACGTGGTACTCGTCTTGCAACACAATCCCACCCCTACTCTGTGCAACTCTCCAACCCAAGAGTGAAATGTTACCCTCAGTCTTTCTTCTATTCAACAGCTGAGCTCTGGAACTCTCTCCCAGAATCAGTCTTTCCCTCTTCCTATGACTTAAATTGCTTCAAACTCTGTGTGTCCAGGCATTTTGGCACGAACATCCCTTGATTTTGGCCCTGTCACTCTTTTCAACTTTGGGGGAGGCACCCGCTATAGGCAGTTCTGCCTTTTGCCTCCCTCACTCACATAGAAAAAAAAGAAAAAAAAGAAGGACCAACATCACCATAAGAAGAGAAGTCACTTACGCCCTTCTTCCACCCAAAAGCCAAATCACCTTCCCGCAAACTTCTAGGGGTCTCTCCTAATCCCCCTAGATCCGTCCCCTACTGGACTTATGACCTTTTGACCCCCGCACACCTGCCCTGGGACATCTCAGCCAAAGTTATCACTACTCCGACGAAACCTGAACAAGGCAAGCAAATCTAGGGCTCCATAACACCGGCATACTAGTGGTTTAGCCATAAAATTACCCTCCCATTCATATAGTTGATTGAAGTCATGACGAAAATCTCTACAGGTCTGAGGAGTTCTTTTCCCTTTTGAGGAATTATTGTTATCGCATACCATGGTATAGGGAATAACATTTAGATCCCCAATAGGCTGCACTTTTAATACTAGAAGTATAAACTCGCGGACATGTCCCCACCTTACTTCTTTTATTAGATCCGCACTCTACAAACTACCTAGAAATACTTGTTATGGCAAGGTCATTCGACTAGTTTAGGGCTTTCCGAGAAACTGTCACCCGGCACTCAACATATAGAAATCCTTAGTGCATCTGTCTGACACCATGGTAGCGGACACTTGCAATTCAAAGGTTTAACAACCGCCCCGAGTTCTTTGAACCTCTTATAACGGTCAGTGGCAGATGGAGTGAAAATAGTAATGGTCTTGACCTTATTATCTCCTCGCATCAGCCCGATACGTTGTCCCTGTGTCATGACATCAGAGACATCATATTAAAGACCCCATGTCAAGAGTACCGAAACGGAACTTCATCACTGACATAACGATCAGGATAGTCGAGTAACTCTAGCTACAGGACATGTCCAGCTAAGCATACTCACTTGCGTCCGATGAAAGTGCCCAGTGTCATGACATTAAGGAACTTAATTTAAGATCCAAAGCCAGTTAATCCATCTGTATCCCAAACAACTTATCCACACGGCAGGCCAACCTGGACGGCCCAACGGAGAATCAAAAGACCCCCCAGCTGTTATCTCAACTCATCATCAAATCCAGCTCCAAGTGTTAGCTCAGGAGTAAATATTGAAAACCAACTAATAAGTCGATACCCATAAATAAGGTATAATTATTGACTCTGCCTAAATTCTCACCAGTGCGAAGGTGTCTAAATAAGTTAGAGTTAAATACTTAGTCTATCCACCTATCATCAAGACTTATAAGAGTTTTCTAATAATTATTTGTGAGTTCATTTAAGAGGTACCGGTAAACAGAACTAATATATACCTGATCTCCATCTAGATCCCTCGCCATGCTAGGACAGTTCATATTTTATAAACCATTTGATCCATGTGTATCTATCTATATTGTTAACTCAAGAGTAGATAAATAAATACTGTTCATAAATTTACTCAGTGTTATATGTATCCTTTATTTCTTCTATGTATGTGTTGTGTGACTTTGACTTCTCCAGTTAAGTAGAACCTACCAAATCCAATCTCAAAACCTGGTAAAAACCCTGGTTAACCCTAGTTAAGTTTTCAACATACAAGTTTTTTCCCTTCATATCGAGTTGAGATCAACTGTCTCATCTGATATATATATTTTTTGTCTGGAATTATGGCATACTTAACACCTAACTGGCGGTACCCGTTATGACGGGCTAGAGATAAATGGACACGGTGCCTCTACTGAAACCGCCGCTGCAACATCCCACACACTCGGCCTCGCGAGACCAGGAAAAACTTGGGAAATTACCTCATTTTAGGGTTTTTCACCTTCGGTTGCTCGATCGCTACAGGATAACCCGTGGTCGTACAAGGATGATTCAGGTGTCACTGGAAAGCTCTATTATCGCCCTTTCACGGATACATGATTGTATTACGCTCTGGCTCTTCTTTATGCATGAAAAAGAGCATGGAATGAAGCTCGTTTAGGGAAAATATGCCCGCTTGGCAGGTAGTAGATGTTACAAACATGCCCGCTCTTAGGGAGTTAATATGGATGTTTGATTATCTCTGTTTGGGACCATAGTTGAGCAGAAAATATCTATGGACAATAGATTCTTTTGGGTGTTATACATTTATGATGGAGATGGAAGCGAGTGAAGAGTTATTTTGGTAATTTTGGGGGAAAATATTGTTGTTTGCCCATGTGGGGTATATTTTTCTTTGATTATCTATACTCGTCATTTATGTGATGTGCGGGATATTCTCAATTTTGTTTGTATAGGTTTTGAGGATTTTTATGATGTATATCTTAGAAATTATTACACTAAGTTGTATTTTTTGTTTTACAACGACGATTGTGTGATTATGTTCTTGGATAATGGATGGCCGTCAAAAAAAAAAAGGGTACCGGTACCTACCGAAAATTAAAATATTTTGTTTTTTAGTCGAGTTTTATGAGTGGTCTTTATGTGCAATGATTATAATAATTATTTATGACTGAATAGGATGGTCATGGATATGCACCATGGTTTTTATGTGGGTTTATGCACTTAATAATATTAACATATTTCCTTTGGATATTCATTTGTTTTACATCTTATTAGTATCTTTGTTTTAACTTAAGAAAATTATAGGCTTGAGGTTGGATACTTTGCATTTGGTGACAGCGTAACAGCAGACTTAATTGAAATATGAGTCTTTGTGTTTGTGTTTCTTTCTTAGTTAGAAATATTATTTAGCAATGTTACCTTTAGTATTTTACAGTACTATGCCTTTACATATGATTTTTTGTACCATGTCTTTGTGCATTTGTTTGACTTGTTAAATTTTGCAGAATGAGTGTCCACGCTTTTAATCCACTACACTCGCTCTGAATGTCGGAGATTCGATCCCGGCTGGGAGTATTTAAACATTTATTAGCTCACGTGTATTTCTGAGATATACTTGATATATATACAGTATATATATATATATATATATATATATATATATATATATATATATATATATATATATATATATATATATACCCCCTCCCCCTTTTATAACCGTTCCTACAACTTGTCATTATTGCACCCAGTCAGTAGCTCGCTTACCTCCATACTGTACACTTCACTTGTATCTGTACGGTATATTTTAATTTTTGGTAGAATGTTTTTATAATTTACCTGACGATGCCTAAAAGTGTAGGCGAAACGTTGTACAAATATAACTAGTAAATATGGAGAACTATGGAGAAGTTGTCTTCACTCACCCTTCTTTTGTAAGAACATTATTAAGGAAAATTTAAAATATTTCAAGAGAAGTAAATAACTGTAAAAATGCGGTGGATTCTAATACAGCATATATATATATATATATATATAAACTATGCTATTTATTGCATGTGCATGTGTACTTATTATTACATTGCAAGTATTGCATATGCCGTAGTGGTTATAACGAATTGAACACCTCCTAGGCACCAACATTTTCTCAGATAAAAACACCATAGAAAATGTCCTAAATAATTATCTTTAAGCCATGTTAATGATGTTATGTTAAGATAAGAGAGGAATGTGCGACAGAGTAGTTAACCTCACCATATTTGAGACCTTACATTTTATTCACACCTTTACTAAGCGTACACATATTTTCAAATAATAGGTGACGATGGGAAATAGACAGGAATTAAATAAAAGACAAACAGGTGAAGCCAAAGGTGCATTATTAGTTGACGTGTAAAACTGATAAGAAACTTGCAATGATCGGATTAAAATGAAAACTTAAATGTAAGCTATTGGCTGATAGCGCTGAAAATGGGAGATACAAATTGAACAAAAGATAATGGGTGAGCAATCAAGGTACTCCACATTTATTAAAGGTGTACTGGTGGAGGAGGGAACATTGTGGAGGCGGAGGAGGAGGAAGGTGAGAGAGAGGTAGTTTAGGTTCAAGTGCAAGTTCAATGTGTTTATGTCATCATCATATATACAAACCATAGAGGGTTGAACGATAGATAGTGATAGAGGATAGAATATTTGGTGTAGTGGAGGTAGAGATAGAAGGATAGAAGTAAAGGTAGAGTAGAAGTATAAATATAGGTAGAGTGGAGGTAAAGATAGAAGTATAAATATAGTTATATTAGAGATAAAAGTTAGAAATATTATAATATACGTAGAGAAAGAGGTAAAAATAGAGGTATAGTAGATGTTAAAGTAGAAATGTAGTTATAGCAAAGGTAGAGGATAGAAATATAGGTGGAGTAGAGGTAGAGACAGAGGGTAGATATACAGGTAGAAATGGAGAGTACTGGATTGAGCTAAATGTAAACTTAGAAACAAGTGAGATATCAAAGATGGAAGGGTGAGAGCAAAGACAGAGGTAGAGATAGAGAGTACTGGATAGAGCTAAAGGTACACACAGATGGAAGGGTGAGAGCTAAGACAGAGGTAGAGATAGAGAGTACTGGATAAAGCTAAAGGTACACTCAGATGGAGGGTGAGAGCAAAGACAGAGGTAGAGATAGAGAGTACTGGATAGAGCTAAAGGTACACAAAGGTGGAGGGTGAGAGCTAAGACAGAGGTAGAGATAGAGAGTACTGGATAGAGCTAAAGGTACACACAGATGGAAGGGTGAGAGCTAAGACAGAGGTAGAGATAGAGAGTACTGGATAGAGCTAAAGGTACACACAGATGGAGGGTGAGAGCTAAGACAGAGGTAGAGATAGAGAGTACTGGATAGAGCTAAAGGTACACACAGATGGAGGGTGAGAGCAAAGACAGAGGTAGAGATAGAGAGTACTGGATAGAGCTAAAGGTACACACAGATGGAGGGTGAGAGCTAAGACAGAGGTAGAGATAGAGAGTACTGGATAGAGCTAAAGGTACACACAGATGGAGGGTGAGAGCTAAGACAGAGGTAGAGATAGAGAGTACTGGATAGAGCTAAAGGTACACACATGGAGGGTGAGAGCTAAGACAGAGGTAGAGATAGAGAGTACTGGATAGAGCTGAAGGTACAGTACATGAATATGGAGGGTGAGAGCTAAGACAGAAGTAGAGATAGAGAGTACTGGACAGGGCTGAACGTAAACAAAGAAGTAGGGTGAGGGAACAAAGATGGAGGGGTGAGAGATAAGACAGAGAGAGGTATGGTACTGTATTATATGCCAGTGCTGACAGCTTAGAAGAAAAGGAAGTCCGCTTTCATGTCGGTAATGGAAGTGTGTGTGTGTGTGAGACGAGAGTTAGAAGGGTAGGAGTCCGCTTTGATGTCGGTAATGGAAGTGTGTGTGTGTGTGAGACAAGAGTTAGAAGGGTAGGGTTAATGGGATAATGTGTCTTTGTCAGAGTGTGTGTGTGTGTTTCGTGTATTTGGTTTGTGTGTGTGTGTTTGTGTAGTTTGAGTGCATGTATTGTGTCGTTGTACAAGGGGAAGGGAGATCGGCAGGAGTGTTCAAGTTATAGAGGTATTAGTTTATTATCAGTGGTTGGAAAACTGTATGGCAGGGTGTTGATAGAGAGGATAATAAAGTGTACAGAAGTTGCAATAGGAGAAGAACATTGCGGTTTTAGGAGGGGAAGAGGGTGCGTGGATCAGATATTTGCAGTAAGACAGTTTTTAGAGAAGCATAAGGAGATATTTTGGGCTTTTATGGATTTGGAAAAAGCGTATGATCGTGTGGATCGTGAAGCAATGTGGAAGGTGTTAAGGATTTATGAAATTGGAGGAAATTTGTTAGAAGCCGTTAAGAGTTTTTTATGAAGGGAGCAGAGCATGTGTTAGACTAGGAAATGGTGAGATGAGTGAATGGTTTGAGGTAAAAGTAGGTTTGTGACAGGGTTCTGTAATGTCACCATGGTTGTTTAATAAGTTTATGGATTGTGGTGAGGGAGATGAAAATGAGAACTATGGGAAGAGGATTGGGTTTAGTAGGAAAGAATGGTAGAGATTGGGAGTTGAATCAGTTGCTGTTTGCTGATGACACAGCGTTGGTGGCGGATTCTGAGGAGAAACTGCAGCGGGTAGTCAAAGAGTTTGGTGTGGTTTGAGGGAGGAGGAAACTGAAGGTGAGCGTCAATAAAAGTGAAGTAATGGTGTGTAATAGGGGTGATCGTAGGGTGAATCTAGATTTGATACTGGATGGGGAAATATTGGTACAAGTAGAGTGTTTTAAATATCTAGAAGGAACGATAAGCAGGAGTGGAGGTATGGAAATGGATGTAAAACAGAGTGTGTGAAGGAAGGAAGGTTTTTCGGAGCAATGGGAAGTATGTGGAAGACGAGAAATCTCGGAATGAAAGTAAAAGGTGCAATGTATCAAGGATTTGTTGTGCCAACAGTGATGTATGGGGCTGAGACATGGGTTCTGAAAGAAAAAGAGAGAAGAAAGCTGGATGTGATGGAGATGAGCTGCTTGAGCAGTATGTGTGGAGTTACTCGTAGAGACAGATTGAGGAATGAAGAGATACGTAGGAGAGTGGGGCAGCAGGAACATTTGTCAGTCAGAGTGGACAGAAGGGTGCTGAGCTGGTGTAGTCATATTGAACGAATGGAAGATGAAAGGCTTACAAAGAGAATATGTGAGTCAGATACAATGGGAGATAGAAGGGCCGGAAGACCCCCATTGAGATGGAGAGGCTGTGTAAGACAAGCTTTAGATGATAGAGGAATGACTATAGATCAGGCAAGGGAAGTGGTAATAAACAGGAATGAATGGAGAATGCTTGTGAATAGATGAGTGAACACATGGTCATTTGGGGGAAGGGGTCGGGCACAAGTTGGACTAGATAATAGTCCATCAGGCGCCTGGCCCGGGGAGACGGTTTATATGAAGGGTGCGCCTGAAAGTGTGATATGCGGGCTTGTGGTTTTGGCTCCGCTGAATGTCTGCCTGCCGAGATCGGAACCTCTCCGGGTGGTCGGGGGCCAGGGGAGTGCTGGAGGGACCTTGGTGACCCTGGTCTTTGAGTCTTCTCCTGGATGACCTAGATGTGTGTGAAATTGTATTATGTTTTTGTGTGTGAAATTGTTTTCTGTTGTCTTTTGTGTTGTCCCTATTCTAGCTCTGTCTTGAGTCCCCCCCCAAAAAAAAAAAATAAAGAAGAAAAAGAAAAAAAGGTAATATCTAAGCTTAATTTCTTCATATAGAGTGAAATATACAAATATGTTCCTACACTTACCCACCCTATTCAACATCTGACAGACATTAATACAACACAGAGCAAGCCAAATGCCAGCTGGGACATGACTTATAAGCGCGACCCTACATTTGAGTGTAGATAGGAGAATATAGTGAAGTAAAGGAGAAGAAAGGATGAGGATGATGGAAGGAGAGGAGAGGTGTCCCCCCAACAACTCGTTTGTGCCATGGGCTGCAATTCCCTCTCAAACCAACTTACACCGACTCAATATAAAGTTGACCAAAGAGAGAGAGAGAGAGTGTGTGTGTGAGTAGGAGTGTGGGTGTGTTTGTGTGGGTGTATGTGGCTTTGTTTGACAAAGTGTTTTCCAGTAATTGCAACAGACCAAACAGCTGATACTGTACGTCATATAAATATTCGCTTTAAAGGTTATTCTACAATTTGGTCTGTATAATTATATATTCCTAGTTATTTAATCATGATAAGATCCTTCTCTAATTGGCTTCTGTTAATACCTGTTTCAGCACTCGGTGACGCATTTCTTCATACTATTCTGGCTAACAGTAAACGATTTCTTCATACTATTCTGGCTAACAGTAAACGATTTCTTCATACTATTCTGGCTAACAGTAAACGATTTCTTCATACTATTCTGGCTAACAGTAAACGATTTCTTCATACTATTCTGGCTAACAGTAAACGATTTCTTCATACTATTCTGGCTAACAGTAAACGATTTCTTCATACTATTCTGGCTAACAGTAAACGATTTCTTCATACTATTCTGGCTAACAGTAAACGATTTCTTCATACTATTCTGGCTAACAGTAAACGATTTCTTCATACTATTCTGGCTAACAGTAAACGATTTCTTCATACTATTCTGGCTAACAGTAAACGATTTCTTCATACTATTCTGGCTAACAGTAAACGATTTCTTCATACTATTCTGGCTAACAGTAAACGATTTCTTCATACTATTCTGGCTAACAGTAAACGATTTCTTCATACTATTCTGGCTAACAGTAAACGATTTCTTCATACTATTCTGGCTAACAGTAAACGATTTCTTCATACTATTCTGGCTAACAGTAAACGATTTCTTCATACTATTCTGGCTAACAGTAAACGATTTCTTCATACTATTCTGGCTAACAGTAAACGATTTCTTCATACTATTCTGGCTAACAGTAAACGATTTCTTCATACTATTCTGGCTAACAGTAAACGATTTCTTCATACTATTCTGGCTAACAGTAAACGATTTCTTCATACTATTCTGGCTAACAGTAAAACGATTTCTTCATACTATTCTGGCTAACAGTAAACGATTTCTTCATACTATTCTGGCTAACAGTAAACGATTTCTTCATACTATTCTGGCTAACAGTAAACGATTTCTTCATACTATTCTGGCTAACAGTAAACGATTTCTTCATACTATTCTGGCTAACAGTAAACGATTTCTTCATACTATTCTGGCTAACAGTAAACGATTTCTTCATACTATTCTGGCTAACAGTAAACGATTTCTTCATACTATTCTGGCTAACAGTAAACGATTTCTTCATACTATTCTGGCTAACAGTAAACGATTTCTTCATACTATTCTGGCTAACAGTAAACGATTTCTTCATACTATTCTGGCTAACAGTAAACGATTTCTTCATACTATTCTGGCTAACAGTAAACGATTTCTTCATACTATTCTGGCTAACAGTAAACGATTTCTTCATACTATTCTGGCTAACAGTAAACGATTTCTTCATACTATTCTGGCTAACAGTAAACGATTTCTTCATACTATTCTGGCTAACAGTAAACGATTTCTTCATACTATTCTGGCTAACAGTAAACGATTTCTTCATACTATTCTGGCTAACAGTAAACGATTTCTTCATACTATTCTGGCTAACAGTAAACGATTTCTTCATACTATTCTGGCTAACAGTAAACGATTTCTTCATACTATTCTGGCTAACAGTAAACGATTTCTTCATACTATTCTGGCTAACAGTAAACGATTTCTTCATACTATTCTGGCTAACAGTAAACGATTTCTTCATACTATTCTGGCTAACAGTAAACGATTTCTTCATACTATTCTGGCTAACAGTAAACGATTTCTTCATACTATTCTGGCTAACAGTAAACGATTTCTTCATACTATTCTGGCTAACAGTAAACGATTTCTTCATACTATTCTGGCTAACAGTAAACGATTTCTTCATACTATTCTGGCTAACAGTAAACGATTTCTTCATACTATTCTGGCTAACAGTAAACGATTTCTTCATACTATTCTGGCTAACAGTAAACGATTTCTTCATACTATTCTGGCTAACAGTAAACGATTTCTTCATACTATTCTGGCTAACAGTAAACGATTTCTTCATACTATTCTGGCTAACAGTAAACGATTTCTTCATACTATTCTGGCTAACAGTAAACGATTTCTTCATACTATTCTGGCTAACAGTAAACGATTTCTTCATACTATTCTGGCTAACAGTAAACGATTTCTTCATACTATTCTGGCTAACAGTAAACGATTTCTTCATACTATTCTGGCTAACAGTAAACGATTTCTTCATACTATTCTGGCTAACAGTAAACGATTTCTTCATACTATTCTGGCTAACAGTAAACGATTTCTTCATACTATTCTGGCTAACAGTAAACGATTTCTTCATACTATTCTGGCTAACAGTAAACGATTTCTTCATACTATTCTGGCTAACAGTAAACGATTTCTTCATACTATTCTGGCTAACAGTAAACGATTTCTTCATACTATTCTGGCTAACAGTAAACGATTTCTTCATACTATTCTGGCTAACAGTAAACGATTTCTTCATACTATTCTGGCTAACAGTAAACGATTTCTTCATACTATTCTGGCTAACAGTAAACGATTTCTTCATACTATTCTGGCTAACAGTAAACGATTTCTTCATACTATTCGGGCTAACAGTAAACGATTTCTTCATACTATTCGGGCTAACAGTAAACGATTTCTTCATACTATTCGGGCTAACAGTAAACGATTTCTTCATACTATTCTGGCTAACAGTAAACGATTTCTTCATACTATTCGGGCTAACAGTAAACGATTTCTTCATACTATTCTGGCTAACAGTAAACGATTTCTTCATACTATTCTGGCTAACAGTAAACGATTTCTTCATACTATTCTGGCTAACAGTAAACGATTTCTTCATACTATTCTGGCTAACAGTAAACGATTTCTTCATACTATTCTGGCTAACAGTAAACGATTTCTTCATACTATTCTGGCTAACAGTAAACGATTTCTTCATACTATTCTGGCTAACAGTAAACGATTTCTTCATACTATTCTGGCTAACAGTAAACGATTTCTTCATACTATTCTGGCTAACAGTAAACGATTTCTTCATACTATTCTGGCTAACAGTAAACGATTTCTTCATACTATTCTGGCTAACAGTAAACGATTTCTTCATACTATTCTGGCTAACAGTAAACGATTTCTTCATACTATTCTGGCTAACAGTAAACGATTTCTTCATACTATTCTGGCTAACAGTAAACGATTTCTTCATACTATTCTGGCTAACAGTAAACGATTTCTTCATACTATTCTGGCTAACAGTAAACGATTTCTTCATACTATTCTGGCTAACAGTAAACAATTTCTTCATACTATTCTGGCTAACAGTAAACGATTTCTTCATACTATTCTGGCTAACAGTAAACGATTTCTTCATACTATTCTGGCTAACAGTAAACGATTTCTTCATACTATTCTGGCTAACAGTAAACGATTTCTTCATACTATTCTGGCTAACAGTAAACGATTTCTTCATACTATTCTGGCTAACAGTAAACGATTTCTTCATACTATTCTGGCTAACAGTAAACGATTTCTTCATACTATTCTGGCTAACAGTAAACGATTTCTTCAGTTTATGAAGGAATGATGGGAGTTTATAGGTTCATTGAGACACATTTTACCCTTTTACATCCTAAGCTGCTTTAAATCGGTTAATGAAAACCAGCATAAAATGGGATGTAGCGTCCTGGTTGATCTAGTGAGCAGGAACACAACTGTTCGTCGAATGTCAATAACAATGTAATATATACATTTAATTTCATATATATATATATTTATATATATATATTATATATATATATATATATATATATATATACCCGGTATATATATATATATACATACTGTATATATATATATTATTTTTCGGGGAGGGACTAATAAACGATGGTCACATTTTCCCTGCCAGTAACTGTTCGCTTCAGAATCGAGAGAGAACACCCTTCCACCTCAAAAGATGGAGGAATACTGCCTCTCCTAGCCTGTGAGAGCTTGGATATAAGCTGAGAAGTGTTGCCAAGGTCTTATAGCAGTGCTCAAACGTTGTGGTGCCAGGCACCGATAGATACGGGCTGTTAAAACTGTTAAAAGGACCGCATATTATTGAAGGACATTGTCCGTCGCTGGTACTGACCAGTGACTTTTTTTGCTGTCGGCCAAAGTACGTCGCTGGGACAGTAGGTGTTAAGAGGCAATTTAAGTATAAAAATAAGGAAATAGTCCTCACATTTTACAACACTTTGATACGGCCTCTGCTGGAGTATGCTGTTCAATTCTGGTCTCCAGCACTCGGGAAAGATATAGAGCGACTGGAAAGAGTACAAGCTAGGGCTACAAAGCTTATTCCATCGCTTAGAAAGAATGAGCTCTGAGGACCGGTTGAGAGCTCTTGATTTCTTCCCGTTGGAGACACACACAGTACGGTCAGCTCATTGAAATTTTTAAAATACTTAATGGGTTTGACAATGTAGATTATAGCAAAATGTTTAGCCTCAATATGAATACAACACGTAACCATGGCTGGAAATTAGAATTGAAAAGGTTCAGCACTAGTGGACACTTTTTCACAAATAAGATTGGTCTACCTGGAACAAACTTCCCTCCGAAGTTGTAAATAGTTCTTCAGTAGAGCAGTTCAAGAAGAGAGTAGATCGTATGTTGCACACTCTGTAAAGAGTCTAGCGCACTAAACAGTCCCTCTCCTTCCACTTTGAGTATCTCCTCGGAATGGACCGCAAGGTCTCCGAGATACTAACTATTCCTTAGAACTCCTTGTAACTATCTCCCTCTCTCCTTTGCTGCTATGTAATTTTTTTCTTTAACCACTTCTGTATGGCACCTGTCATATGCTAGGCGCCATTTTGGGCCTATTATATGGTCTGGGAGTGATGCCAGCTGTTGTAGGCAGTGCTGGCAGCCCCCAACTGCAGCCCGTGATGGTCGGGCGGGTACTGTCATGACTCATAGCCATGTCTGGTCTCACTGGATATTACCCATGATAAAAACAGCAAAAAAAAAAAAAAAATTGCGATTTTGGGGTACGTTTGCAATATCATTGCAAGATAACCAGATGTCGTAGGAAATTGATTCAGCTGTCATTGGAAGGCTCTATCATCTTACTTTCACGGATATATAATTATATTATGCCCTGGCTCTAGCTTATGCATGAAAATGAGCAGGGAATGAAGGTAATTTTGGGCAAATAGGCCCGCCCATAAGGGGTTAAATGTGAGTGGTGTGTAACGAATGAGAGGCGAGAGGACATTGGAAGGTTATTTGAACAAAGAAAGTATGATGTGCTTGCGCTGAATGAAACAAAGATGCAATGAGAGAGAGAAGTGGATTTTGGAATTGTGAAAGGTAGAAAGTCGGGAGTAGATGGGGGAGTCAATGCGAAAGAGGGAGTGGCTATTATTGTGAAGGAGGAATTGAGAGAGTTTATACAAGAATGGAGAGAGGTGTCATCAACGCTAATGTGGGTGCGAATACAGTTTAAGGGTGAAAAGTGGGGTTTTGTG
Source organism: Paralithodes platypus (assembly GCA_032716605.1). NCBI lineage: Eukaryota > Metazoa > Arthropoda > Malacostraca > Decapoda > Lithodidae > Paralithodes > Paralithodes platypus. The sequence continues at coordinate 5,208,001 of CM064582.1, forward strand.
AATGCAGGTTGGCTAGGTAGAGAAACGAGGATAGTGGAGGTGGAGGGTTTTGGGTAAGATTTGAGGGATTGTCTACAAGGGTTTGAGGACAATGAAAATGTTGTAGTTTAAGAGGACCTAAATGCTAGGGTAAGAAATGAGCCTGTTGAAGGAGTCATAGGTAGTTTTAGTATGGATGGTGTAAACGAGAGTGACCACAGATTGATTGGTGTATGTGGAGAGTGTAGAATGAGTGTATGTAACACGTTCTTTAAAAAAAAGACTCCTGCACAAGTACACATGTCATAGACTTGTGAGGGGAGAGATTGTAGAGAGGGCATTGATGAATTATGTGTTGGTGACAAGGGAAAAATTGTGTAGACTGCTGCATGTGAATGTGATGAGAGGTGAGGCGGAGGGTATGTCTGATCATTTTCTGGTGGGGGGAAAGCTAAGAGTCACAGGAGTCACAGGAGAAAGCGTGAAGTAAGAGAGGTAATAAAAGTTAGTGCGTTAGAGAAAAATACAAAAGAGAGGGAGTACAAGGAAAGACTAAATTAAAAATGGATGGAAGTGAGAGAGATGTAAGAGAGAGAAGTAGAGGATGAATAGAAACAGTCTAAGGAAGGAGTGAAATAAAGCACAGAGGAAATATGTGGTAAAAGGAAAGTATTAGGCAGAAGTATCAGAAAGAGAAGCGAGTGGTGGAATGATACCGTGAGAAAGGCAGTTGAGGAAAAGAGACAGTGGTTTGAGAGGGTTTTACAGGATGGTATTGTTGAGATATGGGAGAGGTACAAGGAGAAAAGGAGAGAGGCGAAATGGAAGATTAGAGAAGCGAAGAAAATTGCAAATGAAAGGTGGGGTCAAAGACTGAGTGAGAATTTTGAGGAACGAAAGATGTTCTGGAAGGAGGAAAATTGAGTAAGAAAAGGAGAACAAAAGAGGGAAGAGTCGGTGAAAGATGCAGTTGGAGAGTTACTAGTGGAAGAGAGGAAAAGATATGTTGAGTATTTTAAATCTTTGCTGAATAGAAGCAATGGTAGGGATGCAGTGATTGAAGCAATGGTTGATGGAGATTGGTTACCCAGGCCACCCAGGGGGCAGGACATGAATGAAAAGATTGAGAAGAATGAGGTGAAAGAAGCAGTGAGACTTATGAGAGCGGGAAATGCAGAAGGTATGGATGGTATTGCTGTGGAGTGTATTAGTCCATGAGCCAAGACCCGAATTTTGGGATATCGGTACCACCCGGGGTGACTAATTCTCTTAGGTGTTTTTAGCTTGCTACATGTCTCTAGTTTATGTTTTGATATGATAGCCCTTGCACATTGGTAGCTTAATGGTCGTTATCACTTCTTGAATAGACATACCCTACCGAAAATTCCGAAATTTTTTAAAATGTCAAATTTGGGGACAGGAATGCCTAAATGTCAACAAAATGCATATAGTAATTGTCACATTTAATACAAGTCCTGTAAATACACACTAAGCATGCCATGGGCTTGTACATACTATTATGGCAAATTACTACTCCTAAATATCATCTACGTCAGACTCGGAATCTGACTGTTGTGCCACCGGCTCTTCTTCAATAGCCTTGTTCTGACATGTCTGTAACCTGCACATGTCCGTGCATTTTAGACCATTGCTGAGGCAAGTACACTTAGGGAGTTCGCATGACCGCACACACTTGCAAGACAGTAGCTGCATAACAGCATCTGGTGCTGGTGAGCCTCGCATCCAGTTGACGGCAAGCTTACCGTCCTCATCTGTCATCCAACCGCAGTCTGTTGGGTTCGCAACAAATGGCTGGCTCTGAAGACTTCTCCTCCAGATCGCAGCCTGGTAGTTTGCACGCAGTGCATGCATGAAGAGGCAGTCCTCACAAGGAGGGAGTTGACTTGACTCTACCTCTCCACGTCTTGCACAGAACAGCTCATACCGAAGCTTGTTTACCTTAGTTGTGTGGGTAGATGGTAGGTACATGTGGCAGGTGATTTCCTGTAGCTTCTCAAAGAGTTCAGGAGACACTTCCCATGAGCGTCCAAGTTCGTGAAAAGCATGCTGGTATGTCTTGTCCATCTTCACCTGCTAGAGTGTCGTCATCTTCCCTCGGCCAGCGAATGCACTGACGGTATCACAGCCTGTAAAGGCATGCATACCAATCAATGAATCACACACGCTGCCTCCCAGTGTGCGGCTCAGTGTGGTGATATCCAGGAATCTTGTCCGGTTCTTCGTCCCGCACTTCTGGAACAGATGGGATGGGATCTTGTGGCACATGCCAAGACACAACACCATGACGTCTGTATCTTCTGCAGTGATGATGACAGACTTGTTCCCAGATTCTGCTGCATGAAGTGCATGGAGAAGAAGGCGTGTGTCTGCTTCTTCTTGAGTTGACTTAAGCTCAGGAGCCTCTTCCCACTGCTCTTTGGTGATCTTGAAGCAGCGCTGCTCACATGTGACATACAGCTCCTTGTCCTTGAGCTTCTCCCTGTGCTGTGGTGCCTTCCATTCTTCTACCAAGAACTTGATAAGACTTGCCTTGTTGGAGGAACTACCGAGTAACTTTCTCCACTGCTGGATGTTGTGCCCAGGTTGAATGTTCTTGAAATGAATTCCTGTGCCTGCACTTCTTTTGGCTCGTTCTGCATCCTTGATGGATGTCTCCTTGTAGATATCAAACACAACATCAATGCGCCTGCTCTTAGCACCTTCATGAACAGCGTGACTCAGTGCTGTACCTGCAAGCTGTGAAAAAGTTTTGTCGTTTCCCTTCAGTTTGTGGACCAGGCTCATCCCATCAATTATGGTAGCAGAGGGCTCGGGTATCACTTCTGCAGGAGAAAACATCTCTCTCTAACTCCTTTGCGAGGGCAGCCTTGTTGGTCTTGCGGAGAGACCCATCACCGCTGGCAAGTGCCCAAGGCAAAGGCCCCAGGGAATGAGCCAAGACATCACTCATTTTGAGCTTTCTGTTCTCGGCAACAAGGATCATCTGGCCAAATAGGTTCCTGTCAGCCTTTAAGATAACCTCCTTGGCATGGTCTTGTGAGCGTGGCTTCATTCTGATGTTAGTGAACGTTCTCAGTTTCGTCTTCGTCATCGTGTCATGAAACTGTATAGTTGGCGTATCGATCTCCAGGCGCTCTTCCTTGAAGGCTTGATATGCATCCTCTCCTATTCTGTAGGATTAGAAGAGTGGAGATGTGATAATAGATCGGCTGGTGAGACTATCCGATGTGTGTTTTGTTGTGTAAATGGTACCACTAGACTGGAGGAGTGCATATATTGTGCCGTTGTACAAGCGGAAGGGAGACCGGCAGGACTGTTCAAGCTGTAGAGGTATTAATATATTATCAGTTGTTGAAAAGCTGTATAGTAGGGTGTTGATAGAGACGATAATATAGGGTACAGAAGGTGCAATAGGAGAAGAACAGTGCGTTTTTAGGAGGGGAAGAGGGTTTCTGGATCAGATTTGTTTGCATTTAATGTAGCTATGCAAGATGTATTTAGAGAAAAATAAGGAGATATTTTGGGCTTTTATGGATTTGGAAAAAGCGTATGAAGGTGGTAAGGATTTATGAAATTGGAGGAAATTTGTTAAGGGCAGTCAAGAATTTTTATGAAGAAAGCAGATTGTGTGTTAGAATAGGAAATTAGTTGAGTGAATGGTTTGAGGTAAATGTAGGTCTGAGACAGGGTTGTGTAAAGTCACTGTGGTTGTTTAAGTTAATGTCTATATGGATTGTGTGGTGAGGGAGGTGAAAATGAGTACTATGGTTAGAGGATTGGGTTTAGTAGGAAATAATGGTAGAGATTGGGAGTAGAACCAGTTGCTGTTTGCTGATGACACAGCGTGAGAAACTGCAGCAAGTAATCAAAGAGTTTGGTGTGGTATGTAGGTGGAGGAAGCTGAGGGTGAAGGTAAAAAAAAGTAAAGTGCTGGCGTGTAATAGAGATGCTCGTAGGGTGAAACTAGATGTGCGGCTAGATGGGGAAATACTGGAACAAGTAGATTGTGTTTAATATCTGGGAGGAGTGATAAGCAAGAACACAGGTGTGGAAATGGAGGTAAAACAGAGTATGTGAAGGAAAGAAAGCCTCCTGAGCAATGGGAAGTATATGGAAGGTGAAAAATCTCGGAATGAAAGCTAAAAGTGCAATGTATCGAGGGATAGTTATACCAACAGTGATGTATGGGGCTGAGACATGGGCTCCGAAGGCAAAAGAGAGAAGACAGCTGGATGTGATGGAGATGAGATGCTTGAGGAGTATAAGTGGAGTGACTCTTATAGACAGATTGAGGAATGGAGAGGTATGTAGGAGAGTGGGACAGCAGGAACCTTTGTCGGCCAGAGTGAACAGACGAGTGCTGTGCTGGTGTGGACATGTTGAGCGAATGGGAGATGAAAGACTTAAAAAGAGAGTACATGAGTACAAGAGGAGGTAGAAGGGTAGGAAGACCTCCGTTGATATGGAGAGATGACTGTATAACAGGCAAGAGAAGTGGTAATAAATAGGAATGAATGAAGAATGCTTGTGATCTTTGGTCTCTGGGTCTTCTCCTGGGTGACCTACAGTAGATGTGTGTGAATATTTATTTTGTTGTTTATGTTGTGTTGTGTTGTCCCTGTTCGGGCTCTGTCTCGAGTTGGCCACCCCCACCTATTGGGAATGTGCCTGTGTATATACATACATACGTACATAATAATCTTTACTTGGGGTCTTCTGCCACCACCACCACCACTCCTCTCTTGTTCTTCCTCCTGCCACCACACTACCACCACCACCACTCCTTCTTTCTTCCTCCTGCCCCTACTCCTTTGCCACCACCACCACCATCACCACTACCACCACCAACCCCACCACCATCATGGCATACAATGGCTGGTTAAATATTAGTGATCAGTTGTCTCTCTTTGGAGCCTTGCTCACTTTAGAACATCCTCCAGACTGATTACAACATGTCTTAATATATTTCCTTCCACCTCCATTTAACCATATTAACTATCAACCATCAGCCATATTAACTATCTACCATTACATTAACCATATTCACCAACCACGATGAACCATATACAATATAACCTCATACCAATAATGCCACTCATATTGTTCCATGACCCAAGTCGGCGTTCTTGGTTTGTGATCAATATTCCATTATAATGATAATGATGTGAGAATATTAAGTATTTCCGAGGCGTGGGCTGAGGATGGTGGGGGAGGGGGGGGATGGAGGTGAATTTGGTGTGGGGTAAGGTCGGGAGGTGATGGAAGGATGAGTGAGTTTATTGTGGGGTAAGGGGGGTCTGGAGTACAAAGGGTACAAAGGAAATCAAGCAACAACAGTTCTAGTGACTCTTCTAGGCTGCTTGTCCTCCAAAACACTGAGGATCAAGTGTCCAAACAGTGGTTTAGAGTGGGTAAGGGAACATTGGAAAGGGAACTACTGCCCTAGAACTAATGTCTGTGGCAGGATTAGGAAGTTAGTAGGGGACAGATGGGTTAGTAACTGAGGGGGGGATAAAATAAAGTTATTCATTTACAAACGCAGTCAGTCGCGGGTTTGATGCGAGATATTTGTCTAAGCCGAGTTTAAATTAATCAACGGTGCTGCAGTCTATAACATCTCGGGGAAGCCCATTCCACAAGTTGACAACTCGATTGAAGAAGAAATTCTTAGATTCGTGTGAGTTAAAAGATTTACCAATTATTTTGCAACCGTTTCCCCGAGTGTAATTAGATTGGTCGATAGTGAAGTACTTACTACAGTTCATATTGTCGATGCCTTTGATGATTTTGAACACTTGAATTAAGTCACCTCTTAATCTGCGCTGGGTTAAAGGAAATAGATTTAATTCTCTAAGACGCTTTTCGTATGGTTTGTTCTTTAGGCTAGGTATCATTTTGGTAACTCTACGTTGAACTCGTTCTAGCTTGTTTATATCTTTTTGGTAATAAGGGCACCAGGATTGAACGCAGTATTCCAGAAGAGGGCGGACTAAGGAATTGTAAAGGGTTAGGATAACTTCTTTGGATTTATGCTCAAATGACCTGCCTATAAAGCCAATTATTTTGTTTGCCTTCTTAACAACTTCTGAACATTGTTGACTCGGTTTTAGGTTACTCGATATTGTTACTCCCAGATCGGTTTCTTTGTTTACATTCTTAAGCTGAGTGCCATTCATCGAATAGTTTGCTTTCTCATTTAGGTATCCGATATGTAGTACTTTACATTTATCTGCATTGAAACTCATTTGCCAAATTTGGGCCCAACATGACAATTTATCTAGATTGTGTTGCATATCGTCAACTTGTTCTTTTGAGAGTACGCTATTTGCAATTTTTGTATCATCAGCAAATTTTGAGATTGTACAGGTGAGACCCTCATCTATGTCGTTGATGTAAATTAGAAAGAGAATTGGTCCTAGTACCGATCCCTGGGGTACCCCGCTACTTACATTGGTCCATTTAGATGCCTTACCGTTTATGACTACTCTTTGCTTTCTGTCGCTGAGCCAATTGTCTATCCATTTCAACACACCGTCTTGTATTCCATGCGCTTTTAGTTTTAGCAGTAAACGTTTGTGGGGAACTTTATCAAAGGCCTTTTGAAAATCAAGGTATATAATATCTACAGCTTTACTCTCACCGTAGAGGTTGAGGATATCGTGGAAGAAGTCTAAGAGGTTTGTTAAACAGGAAACTTTTTTACGAAAGCCGTGTTGAGTATCTTTAAGTAAGTTATTTGCCTCTAAGTGATTTACGAGTCTGTCTCTTATGACCGTTTCTAGCATTTTACATACAATTGAGGTTAAGCTAATTGGACGATAGTTACTGGGTAGGGATTTGCTGCCTTTTTTGAATATCGGTGTTATGTTGGCTAGCTTCCACTGATCAGGCATAGTCCCAGACTGCAAGGATTCATTGAATAGCAATGTCAGTGGTTTGGAGAGCTCATCCTTAGCTTCCTTTAGGACTCTAGGTGAGATTGTATCAGGTCCAGGCGTTTTATTTACCTTGAGTTTATCTAAACAATTCAATACTTCTCTCTCTGTAACGGTGATATTGCTTAGAACATCTGAATTATCAATCTGAATCGGCGATGGTGTAGGGATATCACTGAGGTCTTCGGTTGTAAAAACTGATGCAAAGAAGGTATTGAGGACATTACTCATTTGTACTTCGTCTTTGGTGTATTCTCCATTTTCATCGACTAACGGTCCAACAGTTGAAGTAACTACTTTTTTCTTTCTGATATAACTATAGAATTCTTTCGGGTTTGTTTTACTTTGATTCGCAACATGTAACTCCAGGGTCTTTTTACCTTGCTTAATTAACTTTTTGGCTTTGCGTCGTAGCTCTACAAATTTCACCCGTTCTTCGTCATTTTGTGAGGATTTTAATCTATCATTAGCAAATTTTTTAGCAAGCAGACAGTCTGAAATATCTTTATTCCACCATTTGGGCTTATTATTATGGCCTGGACGCCGTATTTTCGATGGTATGCAGTCATGCACTGCCTTAAGGTAAGTGGTTGTGAAACACTCCCAAGATGTATTTATGTCGTTATTGTTAGTCAGAAAGCTCCAGTCTGTTTCTTTAAGCTTTGATTTAAGTTTATGAAAATTTGCTTTCTTGAAATTAGGGACTCTCTCAATGCTGCTATTTGATTTGTTACTAGTAAAGTTTAAAGTGAAAGTTATCGTACGATGGTCGCTGTTACTGAATTCATCACCAACATTCAAATTCTCTATTAATTCTTCTTTTGTTGCGAGTACAAGGTCAAGCACATTATTACCACGGGTCGGAGATTGTACAAATTGAAAAAGTGAACTCTCTTGCAAGTTAGCATAGAGGTCGTGTCCAGAGTGTGAAGTAAGAATATCGCCCCATTTAGTCATGGGTAAGTTGAAATCGCCAAGAATTACGGTATCTTGTATGTTAGTCATTTCTGCAATTTGTTCATAAATTTCACTGTCAGTTTGCACTGATTGAGATGGGGGTCTGTATAATAAAACTAGTGTTATTTTACTTCCTCGTTTATTATTTGATAGTACATAAGATATGTCTATATTCGCAATTTGAGGTTTTGACATTAAGACGGGATTAAGACTTTCCTTTATAAAAAACAGAACTCCTCCTCCATTTCAATTGATCCGACTTTTCTCAAACATTGTATAACCAGGAAGCGTATATTCGGCTAAAAAGTCTCTGTCTTCCGTATTTAACCAAGAATCTGTAATGCCGATTATATCATAATGTTCTGTAAACACGATTTCCTCTAGATCTGAAAATTTATTGCGTATGCTACGAGCATTTACATAAAACACCTTAAGAGTATTAGAGTTGGATGTTACTGATTGTGCATTGTCTGAATTTTCAGTTCGTATTTGACTTACACTACCCTGTCTGGGGTCTGGTTGACCCCGTTTTTTGAACGGAAATCCTTGACTGCATCGTTCAGCAGACGACCAAGACGTGCAGCTCCTACTTCATTGAGATGTACACCATCTCCTGAAAACAAAGATTTATCATAGTAAAAATGATCCCACGTGTCGACAAAGCCGATGTCCTCCTCCCTGCAGAGTTTGGCTAGTCGGCGATTTGTACTGGTAGCTATGTTGTAGAATCGGTTTTCTACATCAATCCGGGGAACAATTCCTGAAATTAAGATTCTATTAGATTTTTCCATGAAGGACCTCATCAGCCGCCGGTACTTGCAAAGTAGTTCCTCTGACCGCGTCCGTTGGACATCGTTAGATCCAACGTGGATGACGTACGTAGTGATTGCGGGGGCGAGCCTGGAAACCTCTTCCACAGCCACAACAATGTCGTCCACGCCGCCACCTGGGATACAGAATCGCTTTCTGGTCCTGGGTGCCCTGGCGCAGAACTTGGTTAGTTGGCCACGGACCATGGAGTCGCCCACAAGCCGAACTTCTTCCGTTTCCTCTTCCTCGTCAATAGCCAGAATTTTGAAGCGGTTTTGGCATGTTGTCGGGATGACCTTCCTGGCACTGGTACTGGGATGCACATTGTTTCTCACTAACTGAAAGTTGTCCTGGGGGGGAGTGAGAGTAGAGTAATTATTATTATCTGCAACATCTAAGGTAGCTGCTGGTGTGGGTTCCGGTACCGGTACTGTATGCACTGGAATGGCGGTTAACATCGTAGTGGTTTCTTGGGCCGAGGGCACTCCTACGTTGAGTGTGGCAAATTCTTGAGGGATTCAAGCTTCGTAGTCAGGGCATCGATCTTGCGGTGAGCTGCATTCAATTCATCCGCAATCTTCTCTCGGAGCTGGCAAAATCTACAAATTTGGACATCAGTATCAACAAACATGGTAGGACCAAATTTACCGGAACAACTCGTGTAGGTTCGTTGCGGCGCCATGACGATATAATCACAATATGCCTGAAAATCACACAAATTTATGTTAGCGAAATGGTACAAAAATTGCCTGAAAATCACACAATTTTTTTTTAGCAATATGATAAAATTAATATGCCTGTAAATCACAAAAAATATGTTAGCAATAGAACACAATTTATGCCTGAAAATAAAACAAAAATTGATGTTAGCAGTATGACACAGTTAAAGCCTGAAAATCACAAATGGACTAGATTTTTGTTTACACAATTTACTGGAAAAAAAGTGGGAGAGGGTTAATGTAGCCTAGTGAAAAAACTGGAAAACAGTATACAGTACAGTAACAAAAAATATTTGTTAGCAATATGGTACAATTAATGCCTGTAAATGACAAAAAGAATATGTTACTCACAAAAATAATATTATGACTGTAAATCACAAAAAATATGTTAGCAATAGAACAGTGTGGGTGGTAGCGGGGTGATGGGGGTGAATTTGGTGTGGGGTGAGGGTGGTAGGGGAAGGGGTGATGAAAGGATAGGGGTGAGTTTGGTGTGGGGTGAGGTTGATAGGGGGGATAATGGTGGGGGTGAGGGTGATAGAGGGGTGATGAAAGGATGGGAGTGAGTTTGGTGTAGGGTGAGGGTGGTAGGGGGTGAGTTTGGTGTGTGGTGATGGTAGTAGGGGGTGATGGTGGAAGTGATGGAAGGATGGGGGTGAGTTTGGTGTGGGGTGAGGGTGATAGGGGGGTGATGGAAGGATAGGGTGAGTTTTGTGTGTGGTGAGGGTGGTACGGGGTGATGGAAGGATGAGGGTGTGTTTGGTGTGGGGTGAGGGATATTTCTGTTGTTTATGTTGGCAGGTGTACAAGTGTAACCATTATTCACATATGGGAGCAATTCCTGTGAATGGCCACAAAAGAATTCCGAAGCCTTCGACAATTTGAGTTATTAGTCCATTTGTCGGATATTATGGGATATTTTATCAAATGGGGTCATCAAACAGTTACACAGTCATTGAACAGCTATACACAGTAATGAAGCACACTTATAACTCTGATTATGATAGTGTGGCCAGGACAAATTTAGTTAGCAGACTAGGGACAACTGTTAACTATATGTGAGAGTGTGACCTTAAACACTTTAGTAACCAGACTAGTGACGACTGTTGACTACATGTGAGAGTATGACCTTAAACACTTTAGTAACCTGACTAGTGACGACTGTTGACTACATGTGAGAGTGTGACCTGAAACACTTTAGTAACCTGACTAGTGACGACTGTTGACTACATGTGAGAGTATGACCTTAAACACTTTAGTAACCTGACTAGTGACGACTGTTGACTACATGTGAGAGTGTGACCTTAAACACTTTAGTAACCAGACTAGTGACGACTGTTGACTATATGTGAGAGTGTGACCTTAAACACTTCAGTAACCAGACTAGTGACGACTGTTACCTACAGTATATGTGAGAGTGTGACCTGAAACACTTCAATAACCAGACTAGTGACGACTGTTACCTATATGTGAGAGTGTGACCTGAAACACTTCAGTATACATATATATATACAGTATAATTATAGAAATGCACAATGTATTGAAGACCAATGCATATAATTATATATTATTTATCAATTTCTTCCTGGTTTTTCAATATTTCTGAATAATTTTCTTCTATCACTTAGTTGGTGAATTATATTTCCAAAGTTTAAATTCAGGTTTTCTTTATTTTCTTTCTTTCTTTTACAAACGTTTCGTGCATCTTAGCACATCATCAGCATTGCTGAAAAATATATAGACATATATTAACACTTCGGGTGAATGGGACTCGTTAGCCTTGGTCGGCAACCCATCTAGAGGAGACAACCTTTTACAAATCCGGGTGGATGGGACTCATCAGCCTTGTTTGGCAACCTGTCTAGGGGAGTAAACCTTATACAATTCCGTACTGCTCACCTAAGGGTCAAGCAGGTTAGTGGATGGACTAGCCGCACACCACTGTAGAAAAAATAGTGCTAAAAAATATACATAGAAGGCCTCGGAGTCAGACGGACCCAAAGTTGAGTGGTCAATCTTGTAAGTCCTTCAATAAACTGGCACGGGTTGTCCTTCTCACAGGAGAGGTCTGCTTGGGGGCATTTTGTGTATGGCCACCCTCGTAAAGAGGAGTAAGGCGTCCGGCAATAGATAGATAGATATTAAGACTTATAATGCATTATATAAAAATATAAAATATAAAATTAGGTAATGTTGAGTATAATTCGAGTGTAAGCGTATATTCACAGATCGAGGTGTACAGTACAAGACTGACTTCTGAGATTGTATGTGTGTCGGTTTGTGTTGATTATGTGGGTCCATATTGTTTATGTCTGCGTGTGTTGTTTCAAGGGTTTGTTGTTGTGGTGTCGGTATTCTATTTGTATTATTTGTGTTCGTATTAGGCGTCTCAAGGGTTCGTTGTTGTAGTGCCTGTATTCTATTTGTATTGACATGGGTATTATTTATGTTGTTATTTGATGATTCAAGGGCTTGTTGTGGTGGTGTCTGTGGTCTATGTGTATTAGTTTGGGTATTGTTTAGGATAGTATTTGCTGTTTCGATGACTTTTTGAGGTGGTGTCGGTGTTCTGTTGTGACTAAAAAGTGTTATAATTCTATCCATACCTGTGGTGTGGATATTTATTGCTAGTTGTTTCTCTCTAATCAGCAGTGCTTCGACTATTTCAAGCCTTGATATATCTTGGCAATATTATAATATCTTAGTATTGCTTGTTATTTGTTGTCTTGTAATTTCGGACCTTTGTTGTTTTTTCGCATGTACTGTACCTTAATAGATCCTGTGTGTAGGTGCATGGTGAGTTGTTTGCTAAGTGTGGTAGGGGCCATGCCAAAGTTTCGAAGTTTGCAACCTTCGTGTGAACATTGGAATTCATAAACTACATTGAATTGTTGGAGGATATAATATTTCCATGTTTTGTTATTTCTCATCATTAAGTTTTTGACTTTTTTGTTTTATAGTAAATTATTAGGTTAATGTTGTTGTTGTTGTTGTTGTTCCCTAAGCTGCCTGGCCGAACAGCCCCGAGTCCCTGAGGAAGGCCATGGCCACGATCGGGCTTTCCCACAGAGCTCTCATTGAGTGTAGATTGTGTTGTTGGCGTAAGTGGTTGTGTGAAATGCAGTCTTCTATGATGTGTTTAATGGTATGGGGTGCTGTGTTACATCCCGGGCAGGCGTCGACAACGGAGTCATCTAGTCTCTTCTGATAGCTCAGGAGAGCTGGATGGTGTCCGCATCTCAGCCTGGCCAGGTGGACTCTGTCCTCGCGAGGAAGGGAGGATTCGGAAGGATGGATTTCGGGAGGTCGTGCATGCAGCTGCGTGTTGTCTGTGAGTGAGTGGATGGATCGGCGAGAGATATGAGTATGGATGTGCTTCTGGAAGTTGGTTCGGGGTGGGCACTGGGCAGGGAGGGAAAGAGGACATTAATTGTGTGTGAGACCTTACAGACTATTCAAAACAAAGCCCTGAAGATCATTACAGGCTGCACAGCTACTGCACCCACAGATCACCTACATCAAGAAACCAAAATCCTCAAAGTCAAAGACCATCTGGACATGAGAGGCACTCAATTAGGTTAATGTTATCTTGGGGGCTGTTGCATTTTACATTACGTTTTACGATGTTCCTCAGGTTTCGTTCGTCTGTTATATATGCTGCCGTCATTTGGTTACAATAGAGAACATTATGAACTACAGATTCATTATTCTGATCTTGTACTGAGATATTGAGCTCACGGCTTATGAATTTGTTAATTTCATTTTCTACTAAGGTGTTCGAATAACCATTGTTAACCCTCTCAGTTTCTTATGACGCATTATATTTCGGGTTACTATTAGACGATTTTATTCAGATTAGAAGGATATATGGCAGTCAGAGGGTTGATTGAGACCGTCTTTACCCTTATAACTCTCACAGATCATTCCTAAACTGTTTAAAATAGTCTAATGATAGCCAAAATAAACTGCTAAAATGCGTCATAATTCTCAAGGGGTTAATAAGGATTTGCTACTGGAACAGTTCCCAAGATGAACACGTACTATAGGCACAACGTATATATGATTTATATCGATCTATTGCCCGACGCCGTGATCCCCGAAGGAGTGGCCACGAACGAAACGCCCCCATGCCCCCATACCCCCATGGACATCACACACCCAACATTCAGGTCAAAGAACTCGCTCTGCTCATTCTCCACACGTACTGACGCCTGTGCACCCTCATACGTGCTCATCACTGCTTTCAGTAACTTGCCATCTACTCCGTAATTATATTCTCAGTACTTTTCACATACCTTCTCTATCCACTCTGTCATAGGCCTTCTTCATGTCCATAAAGGCAACATACAGCTTGTGTTGCTTCTCCAGATATTTCTCCACAACACATTTCAGGGTAAAAATCTGATAGATAGATAGATAGATAGAATAAAGATTTGCTACTTGAACAGTTCCCAAGATGAACACGTACTATAGGCACGACGTTTATATGATTTAATGACAGATCATTTGTATCTTTCTGGACACTCGCTGCGAGCACTGAGGCACCTACCAATATCGGTGTTTTTTGCCGTATACAGTAGTTGTGTACCAAACATTGTCTTTGCTTATCAGGATATGAGGAAAGGTATCTTGTTGTTAACACTTAATTCATATGGGAATTTTAAGACAGAGTGAGATTCCATGTGGTGCCTCAGAGGTTGCAAGTGTGCCTCGTCACGTACTACACAATAGATGTCGTCGACGTGTCGGCAATATTTTGAAGTGTGGAGGGTGTTATCTTGAAGAACGGTGTTCTCTAGGTGACACATGTAGAAATCAGCATAAGTCGGGCCAAGAGGTGAACCCATGCTGACTCGTTGACTTGTAGGTAAAGTTGTCCATCTGGGCCGCGGAAGGGAGTCTCTGTGGAACGGTACATGTTTTGAGTAATTCTTCTAGGTGCTTCTCTGGGATCCAGGGAGGTGTTTGAGTGGGATTATGGTACACATTTTCCAAGATGATTTTGATGGTATCTTCTATGGGGACATTGGTAAAGAGACTTTCGACGTCTAATGAAGCTAACACTCCATTCTCTTTACCATCGTCCCCCGTAGAAGACCCCATCAAAATAATTAATTAAGGCAATTCAAAAACGTCCAACTATCTTGCTTCACCCTTTTGATGCCACAGATCCTTCTTAATCTGCACAAAATCGTCTAAATATAGGTAGAACATAAATAAAAACCCGTCGCTGGTACAGAAGGGGTTAATAGACTATGCGGTATTTTACAGAGGATCAAATTCGATATCAAATTTTATGTTCCCTAATTACCGCGACACAAACAGTACTGATGTCTTAATTACCGCGACACCAACAGTACTGATCACCAACAGTACTGATGTCTTAATTACCGCCACACCAACAGTACTGATGTCTTAATTACTGCCACACCAACAGTACTGATGTCTTAATTACCACCATACCAACAGTACTGATGTCTTAATTACCGCCACACCAACAGTACTGATGTCCTAATTACCACCACACCAACAGTATTGATGTCTTAATTACTGCCACACCAACAGTACTGATGTCTTAATTACCACCACACCAACAGTACTGATGTCTTAATTACCACCACACCAACAGTACTGATGTCTTAATTACCGCCACACCAACAGTACTGATGTCTTAATTACCGCCACACCAACAGTACTGATGTCTTAATTACCGCCATACCAACAGTACTGATGTCTTAATTACCACCACACCAACAGTACTGATGTCTTAATTACCGCCATACCAACAGTACTGATGTCTTAATTACCACCACACCAACAGTACTGATGTCTTAATTACCACCACACCAACAGTACTGATGTCTTAATTACCACCATACCAACAGTACTGATGTCTTAATTACCACCACACCAACAGTACTGATGTCTTAATTACTGCCACACCAACAGTACTGATGTCTTAATTACCACCACACCAACAGTACTGATGTCTTAATTACCACCATACCAACAGTATTGATGTCTTAATTACTGCCACACCAACAGTATTGATGTCTTAATTACTGCCACACCAACAGTACTGATGTCCTAATTACCACCACACCAACAGTACTGATGTCTTAATTACCACCACACCAACAGTACTGATGTCTTAATTACTGCCACACCAACAGTACTGATGTCTTAATTACCGCCATTCCAACAGTACTGATGTCTTAATTACCGCCACACCAACAGTACTTATGTCTTAATTACCGCCACACCAACATTACTGATGTCCTAATTACCACCACACCAACAGTACTGATGTCTTAATTACCACCATACCAACAGTACTGATGTCTTAATTACTGCCACACCAACAGTACTGATGTCTTAATTACCACCACACCAACAGTAATGATGTCTTAATTACCACCACACCAACAGTACTGATGTCTTAATTACCACCATACCAACAGTACTGATGTCTTAATTACTGCCACACCAACAGTACTGATGTCTTAATTACCACCACACCAACAGTACTGATGTCTTAATTACCACCACACCAACAGTACCGATGTTCTCTAATTACCGTCATGCCATCATTACTGATATCATTTCTACATGTGTCACCTAGAAAACACCGTTCTTCAAGATAACACCCTCCACACTTCAAGATATTGTCGACATGTCGACGACATCTATTGTGTAGTACGTGACGAGGCACACTTTCAACCTCTGAGGCACCACATGGAATCTCACTCTGTCTTGAAATTCCCATATGAATGAAGTGTTAACAACAAGATACCTTTCCTCGATATCCTGATAAGCAAAGACAATGTTTGGTACACAACTACTGTATACCGCAAAAACACCGATATTGGTAGGTGCCTCTGTGCTCACAGCGAGTGTCCAGAAAGATACAAATGATCTGTCATTAAATCATATAAACGTCGTGCCTATAGTACGTGTTCATCTTGGGAACTGTTTAACCCCTTATTAGCGGGGCTCGACTTAAGTCCGTATCTAAAAACCTGGACTATGTGGCGGGGCCCGACTTTAGTCTGTGTGCAATTTTTGAGCAATAATGGCTCTGAGAGCGAGACGAGCGATGGGAGGAGCGTAGGTTGCCTCATGACCGCTCGGCACGGCTCCCGCGCGCCTACTGACATCTACTCCACACAACTCCACCCTCCCTACCTCGCCACACAGGGAATTATATAAGGAAATTACCGTATTTTAGGGCTTTTGCACTCGTCTTGCACGATCGTTGCAAGAGAATGCGTGGTCGTAGAAGGATGGTTCTGGTGTCATTGGAAAGCTCAATTTACGCCCTTTCAGGGATACATAATTGTATTACGCTCTGGCTCTTGATTATGCATGAAAAAGAGCACGGAAACAAGGCCATGTAGGGTTAAAAAAAAAACCCGCTTGGCGCGTAGTGGAAAAAAACTGACGGGCCCGCTCGTATGGTGTTAAGTAGCAAATCCTTATTCAATCTATCTATCTATCAGATTTTTACCCTGAAATGTGTTGTGGAGAAATATCTGGAGAAGCAACAAAAGCTGTATGTTGCCTTTATGGTCATGAAGAAGGCCTATGACAGAGTGGATAGAGAAGGTATGTGAAACGTACTGAGAATATAATTACGGAGTAGATGGCAAGTTACTGAAAGCAGTGAAGAGCACGAGGGTGTAAAGGCGTCAGTACGTGTGGAGAATGAGCAGAGCGAGTTCTTTGATCTGATATGTTCTCTAATTACAGTCTTGCCATCATTACTGATGTCTTAAGGGGACCGACCTTCTTTTTCTCTCTGGGGTTTATCCATTCAGCCCCATTCAGCCTACTGTTTTAAGACGTTTTCACCCATTCATATATAGATTTTTTTCCTTGCGAATGACAGCGAGCCATCATTGTATGGAGAAATCCAGCTTTGTTGGAGAAATTTTTCTACCAAAAAAAGTACAAATTAATTCAGCTGTCTAAAACCTAATCCAAAATATGCTGGCTCGCTGCCGTTCGCCAGGTGTAAATCGACATCTCGATGAGGATAAACGTCTTAAAACAGTAGGTTGAATGGGGTCAAACGGCTACTACCCAGAAAGAAAGAAAAGCAGGTCAGTTCCCTTAACCCATCCAATACCAGCGACGGCAGGGAGCCGTCAGTAGATAAGTCACTCCCCAGTCCCAGCGATGGCAGGGAGACGTCAGTAATGTACTTTCCTTGTAACTGCCAATATCAGGCTGTGCCTGGTACCACGACTGTTTGAACACTGCTCTCGATATGGCAACACTTCTCAGCTTATATCCAACTCTCTGCAAGCTGGGACAAGGGACTGGATTTCTCGTAGAGAGGCTCCAGTCCTGACGTTATTCTTGATTTACAGTGTGCTGGCTTAATAATCCAATAGGGTTGATAGCCTCTGAAGTCCTATTTTAACTAACTAACCGGGAGAGCCAGTATTCATTCATCTTTTGAGGTGGGAGGTTGTTCTATCTTGCCATTTTGGCCACATTGCTTGGGACTGGGGGGGACTTTTATTACTGTATCCTCCGGTACAGTAGGGGTTAATTGGTAAAATGAGGGATGTGTGGGGAAGGGGGAGGGTGGGGGGGACATGCAAGGCTTTACTAACATAAACAAATTTGCCTTTGCTTGCTTGTTTTGGGATATAACACAACCCAGCCTACCATAACATAACTTACAAAAAAATCTCAGTTTCTCAGGAAATATAACAACGAGAGTCGCCGCTGGAGCATGCAAACGAGATCTCCCAAACGTTTTTAAAGTGGTGTCGCACAAGCTATATTTCCGGCATTATTTGATGACATCAAGTTTTTGTCCTCGCATGATTTAAGGGTTCTTATCATTGATATCTGAAACTAGACTTAGGGTAGATTACGTTAGGTGGCTGAAATCTGGTAATACTTAATTGCAAATATCAACACTAATGGGGCTAAACACGAGAGAGAAGAGGTGTTCTGAAAAAACACTACCTCCCCCTTAAGTTTGTAAATAAGTTGTGAGCATCCAGTATGAACTAAGCTTAGTGTGTTGTTCATGCTGAAGGACTTAGAAGAAAATTTACTCGGGTGAAAGATGAGACTGAAGGAGTGTGAAGGAGACAATGACTAATGGATGACAAGATACAGTTGCCCACATATATTCTGTTCATCATAATAATAAAATAATAATAAACATAATAATAATCTAATAATAATAACAATATTAATAATAATAATAATAATAATTAAAGTAAGAATCCTGCCAGCCAATCAACGCGCTGCAATTCACCATCCCTTTAAACCAGCTGAGTTTGACGTTTCCCACAACTCTGCCACACCCTCCCGTGCGGCCAATCAGAAGCCTCCGTTGTCGGAGCAAGCAAAGACTGAGCCAGCCGCTCACGCATCTCCATCTTTCAAATCGCTCTGGCTCCCTCCACAGGCCGTTTCTTCGAGTTACAATAGGTCTATGACATCAGTGCAAGCCCTATACTCCCATAAGCCACTACTAGACCTTTGCAACCATCTCCCTGGGACATATTACGAAGAGATAAGACGAGAGGAGAGGGGAAGAAATCTTCAAAAAGCGCGGCTGGAGAAAGCACTGCTCGGGCGGCTGGCTCAACCAATCACAGCACGGCAAATCGTGAGGCGGAGCTATAAAGGGCGGAAGGGGGGGGGGGGGGGGGCTGCAGACGGCACTCACATCAGAGACTCCACTGGGCTCACCTGCCAGCAACTCTCTACCTCTCCCTCACCTGCACAGTGATGGGAGCTTGACCAAACCCGCTCCAGCCTACCAGCTTGCTTACCACCCACCAATAACGTCCACCTCTGGCCTACTACAACTTTCAACTGCTGACCAGATACACCATAGGTATCCTGGTGCTTGTCGTCACATTGCTAGCTTACACACTTATAGCCAAGCAATACAAGAGGGACGACAAGTAGTAGATGGGACTGAAGACTTCCAGAAGACATATTGGCCGGGTATGAGGTGGTGAAGATTGTTCCAGAGATAAACCAGACTTTTTAACACCTTACGAGCGGCCTATGCGGTTTATTTATGTGTACCGCCCAGCGGGGTGTTTTTAGCCAAAATAGGGCTGTTTACGTGATCATTTTCATGCCTAAATAAGACCCAGAACGTAAAACAAGTATCTATCCCTGAAAGGGCATAAACAGAGCTTTCGAATGACACCATAACGATCCTTGTATGATGGATAGTTTTCTTGCAATAACCGTGCAACGCGAGTGCAAAAAGCAGGTAATTCGGTACTTTCGGTACATAATTGAGTATGTAGCGAGTGAGAGAGGGAGGAGGGAGCTGAGATTTGTGTCAGTAGGTTCGCCGCGGTGGTTTGGAGCAGTCATACGCTCGCTAGTCTCCTGCCACCACTTGTCTCTCTCTCTCAGCCACATTACGTGCTGAAATTGCCACTCGAGTTATGTCGAGCGCCGCCACATAGTCCAGCTTTATTTAACTCGACTTAAGTGGTGAGCCGCTTTTTAAGGGTTAAAGGACCCTTATGGGCCTGAAATAGGTTCATTGAAAGAGAGAAAAATGCTTGACAAACCCAGTGGTTCCAACCATTTAAATTAGATGTGTTCTTATAGAACAAAAGAAAGAGGAAAAGATAGACTCATGAATAAATAAAAAGATGCAGTGTTGAGAGAGATAGCTGTTAATGTTAAAGAAGGCTCCATGCCGCTTAGCTATAAATAGGATAGGATCCTATAGGGTAATAAGTAAAGGGGATTACTAAGGAAGAATCATATGGGAATCTGTTTGAATAATGATTAATGATAATGGGGTTATGCTAATTATTCAAGAATAGGGATAAATCATATTTGCTGATAGGATAGACCTATTTTGAAAAATAGTTAGAAAGGACACTAGTCCGTTTGATGAAATATATTGTTTGTTTATAAAGGAAACATCGTTATCCGACTAAAGAGATTATTGTACGGAATACAGCTCTAAGATTAAGCGATCCTGTAATCATGACATAAGTAACAAGTTGAGGCGACTATTGTGAGAGATATTGTATTGTTGAAAGTAGTCATGTTATATTTGAGTTGAACATTGAGTGGGAAATTGTTGTTCTGATATACTAGGCGATCAAGTGTTAAAATGTTGTAATAGATACTTTTGAAATATCGGATATATTGAACTATGTAATGACCTATATGAGTTGAAGCTTGATAATATTGAAATAGTATATGAGTCAAGTTGTATTGTGTAACTTCATCTGTGAGATAGGAATCAGGAGTGTGGGACACTCCAGAACAGAGTTGCGAAGTCACAGTCAGTGAAGAAGCATAAGGAGGGCTCGCTACCCGTCCGAGATGGTTTTTGTGGTCATAGGGGACATGGCACTGTGAGGTGGGCTGGTGTGGAACATAGGCTTGAGTTGTTGCGTGATACGGGTGCCTCCCAGACGTTACTTAAGGACTTCACTGGTAAGCCTATTAACGCAGCTCGGGTTGTAGTTGTTCAAGGCTTCAATGCTGTCCGGTCATACCCGCTGATGAGAGTGGAGCTTGTGGTGAGTGGTGTGACACGGGAGTTGGATGTGGGGATTGTAGAGAAATTGCCAGTTGAGGGGGTCGACCTCCTTCTCGGTAACGACTTTGCGGTGTCTACTTCCGAGGTTCCACCCTTAGTCGTTGCCGAGAGGGCGGCCGACACGAGTAGGGAGGGGCAAGAGTGGCTCGAGAGGTGCCAGATGCAGCAGATGGCGTGTGCTGTCACCAGATCTCGGTCCGCTCAGGTGTCACAGCCTAGTACCCAGGTTTCAGACCAGCGGAGGAAGGGTCAGAAGGAGAAAGTCAAGGCTGGTGGTCGGGTTAAGAGTTTGGACCCAGCGACACTCCTTGGCGACTCGGTACTTGCACCACTTTTGAGGTCCGGAGTGGCCCCAGAGCCTGTCCCCCCTAGTGACATGGTAGGGTGTGATAGCACTCCACGACAGAAACGTTCCCAGGTGAAACAGACTAGGCTTGAGCAACCCAGTATCGGGGGTGGCCACAAGTTGCTCCAGGAGCACTTGGACAGGTTGGCACTCTGATATACGACGGATGCAACTAGAAGATCCTAGTCTTGAGAGTTGTGGGAACGGGGCTATTGAACTAGATGAGGACAGGGATGCAAAGCCGGGAGACTTCTTTCGTGTTGATGGCATTCTGTATCGGCGTTTTGTTGATCCCAAACGCAATTGGGATGGTGGGGTCGGAGTGGTCGATCAGTTGGTAGTACCTGAAAAGTGCCATTATAGCCTGTTGGGGTTGGCACACGATGTTCCGTTAGCAGGGCACTTGGGTGTGACAAAAACGTTGGCCTCGTTGGCAAGGTTGTTCTGGTGGCCGGGCATTAAGTCGCAAGTCTCAGCCTGGGTGGCGATGTGTAGCACTTGCCAGACGGTGGGTAAGCCGAACCAGATCATACCTAAGGCCCCGTTGCACCCAGTGCCTGCTATCGGTCCTCCCTTCAGCAAGGTTGTTATCGACATGGTAGGCCCTCTGCCTCCCACTAGTGCAGGTAACAGATTTTTGCTAACCATCATGGACGTCTCCACTCGCTACCCTGATGCATACCCAATGAGAAATGGCAAGTCTAAAACTGTTGTGTGAAACCTGCTGTTGTATTGCTCGAGATACGGGTACCCGCAGGAAATTCAGTCGGACCAAGGGTCAAATTTCACGTCCACTCTCTTTAAACAGACTATGCAGCAACATGGGATCAATACGGTTGTCTCTTCAGCTTATCACCCAGAGAGTCCAGGGGTGTTGGAAAGATGGCATTCCACCTTGAAAAGCATGTTGCGGTGTTACTGTTTAGAGAATGGCAAGGATTGGGACCTGAGGCTACCGTACGTTTTGTTTGCGGCACGAGAGGTACCTGGTGAGAGCCTTGGGTTCAGCCCCATCGAGCTGGTTTTCGGGCATCAGGTTAGAGGTCCTCTAAGCATGGTGAGAGAGATCTGGGAAGGGACTGTGCCGCCATGTTCTCTACTCAAGTATGTCCTCGAGAGCAGAGACAGGATGCTGAAAAGCTTGGAGTTGGCAGGGAGAAATTTGGTGGGTACTCAGGCCGTGATGAAGGATCGATATGACTTAAAAGTAAAGCTCCGGGAGTTTATGGTAGGACAGGAGGTTTTGGTCTTATTGCCCTTAGTAGGCCATCCCCTGTCTGCCAAGTATGTCGGTCCTTACAAGGTCGTGAAGAAGTTATCCGACCTAGATTACCTTGTGGCTACTCCTGATAGGCGGAAGAAAAATCAGCTCTGTCATGTGAACCTGTTAAAAGAGTTTGTGAGGCACCCACCTGAGCAACCTACTGTCCGCGTGCTGGTCTGCAGCGGCCAAGGTGGAGAAGGAGAGGGGGGCAGTGAGGCACAGGTGGAGGAAAGTTGGGATTGTCATGTCTCGGCGGATCAGTGGGCGGGGAACACGAGTCAGGTGGCTGTGGAAGCGCTTGAGCACCTGCCTGAGCAACAGCGTGCAGCGATCCAGCACCTGTTCGGTTTATACCCCACTGTTTTTGCCGAGCACCCAGGCCTCACAACTCATGCAGTGCACGATGTCGACGTTGGAGAGCACCCCCCCTTTAAATCAGTGCCCTATCGTGTACCTCCCATTAAAATTCCGGCGTTCCGAGCGGAATTAGGCTACATGTTGGAGAGGGGGCTGATAGAGAAAGGGGCGGTTAGGTGGACATCTCCCGTCACTCTGCAGCCCAAACCAGACGGCAAGGTCAGGTTTTGCATTGACTTCAGGCGGTTGAACGGCTTAACCCCCACCAATGCCTACCCTCTTCCCCGCGTAGATGACAGTGTTGACCAGATTGGGTGTGCACGTTACCTGACCAAGGTGGATCTTGTCAAAGGCTACTGGCAGGTGTCGTTGTCGGAGCGGGCGAAGCATGTGTGCGGGTTTGTGGTGGATGGGAACACTTACCGTTGCAACGTAATGCCGTATGGGTTGAAGAATGCACCTGCAACCTTCCAATGCCTGATGAATGAGTTAGTGGCGGAGATCCCTAAATGCACCGTTTATCTAGATGATGTAATAATCTACGATGATGACTTTGAAAGCCATTGCGAGCACATCGGGGCATTGTTCAGGAGGCTGAGTGAGGCTCATTTGGTGGTCAATCTGGGCAAATGCGATTTTGTTCGGGCTACTGTGCAGTACTTAGGGTTTGTGGTAGGGTTAGGCCAGGTGTGCCCCCCCCCAAACTAAGATACAGGCTATTAACCAGTTCCCCTGGCCGACCACCAAGCGACAAATCATGAGGTTCTTGGGCATGATAGGGTATTATCGGAGATTTATCCGCGGATACTCCTCGGTGCTGGCTCCTCTGACTGACCTACTTGCAAAGACGAAAAAGTTTGTGTGGGCACCTGAGTGTGAGAAAGCATTCTCCCTGGTGAAGCATCTTTTGTGCACTCATCCATACTCAGGGCCCCAGACTTCTCGAGACCTTTTCAGCTAGCGACAGATGCTAGCGGTGTAGGGGCTGGTGCCGTCTTGTTGCAAACAGACACAGGTGTGGAACACCCAGTAAGTTTCTTCTCTAAGAAGTTCAACTCAGCACAAAAGAACTATTCAGTGGTAGAGAAGGAGCTTCTGGCTATTGTGCTGGCGCTCAGGCACTTTGAGGTGTATGTTCCCGCTTTTGGCCCAGTCGTGGTGATCGACACTGACCACCACCCTTTGAAGTTTTTAATTCAGTTCCACAACCGGAATATGAGGCTAACCAGATGGTCCTTAATGTTGCAGGAGTACAACCTAGACATTCGCCATATTGCCGGTTGTGACAACGTGATAGCAGACTGTTTGTCTAGGGTGGAGGACCCAGGGTAGATCACCACAGGTGTGTTGGTTTGAGTGGAGAACAATTAGGCTTGCCCCTGTAGTGCAAAGCCGCCAAAAACACTATTAAAATAATACAAAAACCTCACATAAAAACTCTTTCTTTTGATAGTATATAAGTGCAGTATGTTACAGCAAGAATCTAAGACATTCTGAGTTTTTGTTCTTAGTAGGCTAGGCTTGGTGAAGCTTGCTCGTTGAGCGTAACATTGTTAAGTGATACTATTATTTTGGGGAAGTGTTGTGTAGATTTTTTTTTATATAATGAAGTGTTTTTACGTTGGTGATTGTGCCTTGTTTTTCACAACTTGGGGAGTAGCTGGGTGATGCGGAGTTTGTGGGCATTCTGTCTGGTCAGATGTGGCGTTTACCTGAGGTTAAAACGTCCCACATCTTGGGCGGGGTGTTACGCTGGCCAGCTTGCCAGAATGTACTCGTGACTCGCTAGCACTCGCCATGGCAGTGAAATGGGCTATAATTATCATAGAACGATGTTCTTTCTTTCTTAGTATTCATGTTGTCACAGACAGATCAGTGTTTGCCTTTATTCTTGTCTGTGACACTTAGAAGTATTTTATATCCATAGTAGTGATTATAACATGCAACGCGTGAGAGAGAGGAAGAGAGTCGGAGGGGAGAGCGAAGAGGCAGTGTGTGTGCGTATGTATGTGTGCATTCCTTGCTCGGTGGGCCCGCCCGCTTGCTATTGGACGGCGGGCCTGGCGTGGCATATGACGTCAGCTTGTCATGTGACGTAGTGGCCTGTGGTTGGTCGCTGCCCTCCTAGCCCAGTGGCCGGGCTCCTACTCTCCTCACTCCCGCAGAGCATGGCATTGCGCGCTTGGTCCTACATGTCCCTCGCATTCTGTCTCACATCTAACCCCCTTTACTACTGTTTCTCTCTCTGAACTTCTTCTTTTCCATACTTCTTGTCTTTATTCAATTACCCATCCCTTCTGGTTCTCGCATACGACTTCCATAGTCGGCCAGTCGTATTACCAGCACCTGTTCTCACATATATGCTTTGCACTAGCTTTAGAGGCTAAATAGCTTCTAAGGCTGAAACTAAATAGGCGTCGCCGGTATAGAAGTGGTTAGAGAAGAAGAAAGGACGAAGAAGACGAAAAACTTCCGACGAAATGAATGCCAGATCCAGATTATGGAGCCTGCCTGGAATAGAGAAATCTATAAAACAAGGTGGGTGGGGGGGGGGGGGGGAGGAATGATGGATAAATCTCGCTGCTCCAATACGTTATCCTCACGTCTAGCTGTTGATAGATGGTCATATCTATTGGTCTGGTTGTGTTTTCATATGTGGTGTGTATCTCTTGTTGTACTGTCTTCCTGTAGTGTGTGTGTGTGTGTGTTGATACTGTATTTTATATATACTCTATATGTATATGTATATATACTGTACATACAGTATATATATATATATATATATATATATATATATATATATATATAATACAGTATATATATATATATATCTATATATATATATATACAGTATATATATATATATATATATATATATATATATATACATATATATATATATATATATATATATATATAATATATATATATATATATACAGTATATACCTGTATATGAGTGTTAAGCCAATCTGTCCCCCCCAACAGCAGCAGCCCCCTTCTGTCCTACCCCCCCCCCCCCCCCTCCTGTTCAGCACAGCCCCCCTCCTGTCCTACCCCCCCAACAGCAGCCCCCCTCCTGTCCTACCCCTCCAACAGCAGCCCCCCTCCTGTCCTACCCCCCCAACAGCAGCCCCCCTCCTGTCCTACCCCCCAACAGCAGCCCCCTCCTGTCCTACCCCACCAACAGCAGCCCCCCTCCTGTCCTACCCCACCAACAGCAGCCTCCCTCCTGTCCTACCCCACCAACAGCAACCCCCCTCCTCTCCTACCCCACCAGCTGCAGCCCCCCTCCTGTCCTACCCCACCAACAGCAGCCCCCCTCCTGTCCTACCCCACCACCAGCAGCCCCCCTCCTGTCCTACCCCTCCCAACAGCAGCCCCCCTCCTGTCCTACCCCACCACACGCATCCCCCCCTCCTGTCCTACCCCTCCCAACAGCAGCCCCCCTCCTGTCCTACCCCCACCAACAGCAGCCCCCCTCCTGTCCTACCCCACCAACAGCAGCCCCCCCTCCTGTCCTACCCCACCAACAGCAGCCCCCCTCCTGTCCTAACCCCACCCACAGCAGCCCCCCTCCTGTCCCTACCCCACCAACAGCAGCCCCCCTCCTGTCCTACCCCACCAACAGCAGCCCCCCTCCTGTCCTACCCCACCAACAGCAGCCCCCCTCCTGTCCTACCCCACCAACAGCAGCCCCCCTCCTGTCCTACCCCACCAACAGCAGCCCCCCCTCCTGTCCTACTACCCCCCCAACAGCAGCCCCCCTCCTGTCCTACCCACCCAACAGCAACCCCCCTCCTCTCCTACCCCACCAGCTGCAGCCCCCCTCCTGTCCTACCCCCACCCAACAGCAGCCCCCCTCCTGTCCTACCCACCCAACAGCAGCCCCCCTCCTGTCCTACCCACCCAACAGCAGCCCCCCTCCTGTCCTACCCACCCAACAGCAGCCTCCCTCCTGTCCTACCCCACCACAGCAGCCCCCCTCCTGTCCTACCCACCCAACAGCAGCCCCCTCCTGTCCTACCCCACCAACAGCAGCCCCCCTTCTGTCCTACCCACCCAACAGCAGCCCCCCCTCCTGTCCTACCACCCAACAGCAGCCCCCCTCCTGTCCTACCCACCCAACAGCAGCCTCCCTCCTGTCCTACCCACCCAACAGCAGCCCCCCCTCCTGTCCCTACCCCACCAACAGCAGCCCCCCTCCTGTCCTACCCCACCAACAGCAGCCCCCCTCCTGTCCTACCCCACCAACAGCAGCCCCCCTCCTGTCCTACCCCACCCAACAGCAGCCCCCCTCCTGTCCTACCCACCCACAGCAGCCCCCCTCCTGTCCTACCCACCCAACAGCAGCCTCCCTCCTGGCCTACCCACCCAACAGCAGCCCCCCTCCTGGCCTACCCACCCAACAGCAGCCTCCCTCCTGGCCTACCCACCCAACAGCAGCCCCCCTCCTGGCCTACCCACCCAACAGCAGCAGCCCCCTCCTGTCCTACCCCCCCCTAGCAGCAGCCCCCCTCCTGTCCTACTCCCCAACAGCAGCAGCCCCCCTCCTGTCCTACCACCCAACAGCAGCCCCCCTCCTGTCCTACCCACCCAACAGCAGCCCCCCCTCCTGTCCTACCCCTCCAACAGCAGCCCCCCTCCTGTCCTACCCCCAACAGCAGCCCCCCTCCTGTCCTACCCCCCCAACAGCAGCCCCCCTCCTGTCCTACCCACCCCCAACAGCAGCAGCCCCCTCCTGTCCTACCCCCCCCCTAGCAGCAGCCCCCTCCTGTCCTACCCCCCCCTAGCAGCAGCCCCCCTCCTGTCCTACCCCCCAACAGCAGCAGCCCCCCTCCTGTCCTACCCCCCACAGCAGCAGCCCCCCTCCTGTCCTACCCCCCCCAACGCAGCAGCCCCCTCCTGTCCTACCCCCCACCCGGAACCTCCCTCTTGTCCTCCCCCCCCCCCCCCCCCCCCCCCAGCAGCAAGCCCCCTTCTGTCTTACCCCCCCCCCCCAGCAGCAGCCTCCTTCCTGTTTTAATTACCCCCCCATCCTCCTCTCCAACCCCCCCCCCCCCCCCCCAGCAGCAGCCCCCTCTTGTCCTACCCCCCTCCCCCGCAGCAGCCCCCCCTCCTGTCCAACCCCCCCAGCAGCAGCCCCCATCTTGTCCTACCCCCAAGCAGCAGCCCCCTCCTACCCTACCCCCCCCCCCCCCCCCCCCCCCCCCCGCAGCAGCCCCCCTCCAGTCCTACCCCCCCCCAGCAAGCAGCCCCCCGGGTCCTACCCCCCAGCAGCAGCCCATCTTCTGTCTTACCCCCCCCCCCCCCTCTCCTAGCAGCATCCCCCCTCCTGTCCTACTCCACAGCAGCAGCCCCACTCCTGTCCTACCACCGGCAGCCCCCCCCCTGTCCTACCCCTCCAGCAGCAGCCCCCCTCCTGTCCTACCCCCCATAAGCAGCCCCCCTTCTATCCTACCCCACAGCAGCAGCCCCCCTCCTGTCCTACCCCCAAGCAGCAGCCCCCCTCCTGTCCTACCCCCCATCAGCAGCCCCCCTTCTATCCTACCCCACAGCAGCAGCCCCCCTCCTGTCCTACCCCCAGCAGCAGCCCCCCTCCAGTCCTACCCCCCAGCAGCAGCCCCCCTTCTGTCCTACCCCCCAGCAGCAGCCCCCCTCCTGTCCAACCCCCCACCAGCAGCCCCGCTTCTGTCCTACCCCCCCCCTTCCTACCTTCCAGCAGCAGGCTCCCTGCTGTCCTACCCCCCACTAGCAGCCCCCCTTCTGTCCTACCCCCCAGCAGCAGCCCTCCTTCTGTCCTACCTTCCAGCAGCCGCCCCCCTTCTGTCCTACCACCCAGCAGCAGCCCCCCATCTGTCCTACCCCCAGCAGCAGCCCCCATTCTGCCCTACCACCCAGCAGCAGCCCCCATCTGTCCTACCTTCCAGCAGCAGCCCCCTTCTGTCCTACCACCCAGCAGCAGCCCCCATCTGTCCTACCTTCCAGCAGCAGCCCCCTGCTGTCCTACCACCCAGCAGCCGCCCCCATCTGTCCCACCTTCCAGCAGCAGCCCCCTTCTGTCCTACCACCCAGCAGCAGCCCCCCTTCTGTCCTACCACCCAGCAGCAGCCCCCTATCTGTCCTACCACCCAGCAGCAGCCCCCTTTCTGTCCTACCACCCAGCAGCAGCCCCCTTCTGTCCTACCTCCCAGCAGCAGCCCCCTTCTGTCCTACCTCACAGCAGCAGCCCCCCTTCTGTCCTACCACCCAGCAGCAGCCCTCCTTCTGTCCTACCACCCAGCAGCAGCCCCCCTTCTGTCCTACCACCCAGCAGCAGCCCCCCTTCTGTCCTACCACCCAGCAGCAGCCCCCCTTCTGTCCTACCACCCAGCAGCAGCCCCCTTCTGTCCTATCACCCAGCAGCAACCCCCCTTCTGTCCTACCACCCAGCAGCAGCCCTCCTTCTGTCCTACCACCCAGCAGCAGCCCCCCTTCTGTCCTACCACCCAGCAGCAACCCCCCTTCTGTCCTACCACCCAGCAGAAGCCCCCCTTCTGTCCTACCACCCAGCAGCAGTCCCCCCTTCTGTCCTCCCGCCCAGCAGCAGCCCCCCTTCTGTCCTACCCCCCAGCAGCAGCCCTCCTTCTGTCCTACCCCCAGCAGAAGCCCCCCTTCTGTCCTACCCCCAGCAGCAGCCCTCCTTCTGTCCTACCCCCAGCAGCCTCCCCCCCCCCCCCCCCCCACCACCTTGTCTTACCATCCCATCAACAGTCCTGCTCCTGCCCTACCCCCCACCAGCCTCTTTCGCCCCCCTCCTGTCCCTCCTTCAGGCTCCACTTGACAAGACCTTATACAACCTTCCATTATCTACCGGTACCATCTGTGCTCTCTCTCTCTCTCTCTCTCTCTCTCTCTCTCTCTCTCTCTCTCTCTCTCTCTCTCTTTCTCTCTCTTTCTCTCTCTCATATATTTATATATATATATATATATATATACAGTATACTGTATATGTATACTGTACAGGTATATGCAGTATATATATATCTATTTATAGCCATCTGTTTAATTTACTGAAATCTTGTTGAATTTCATTGGGTCTCAATATCAATATAGTAGCTAGAATATTCATATTCATTGTTTATATCATAGTAGTATTTACCACCTACTATTTATGTATTATGATTTTCCTTCTGTGGGCTATACAATTATTTGTATATTTGGCAAACTGGTATTGTGCATATCAGTCTGTTCATCTATAAAATTATATAGCGTATAATTTGATATATTTAAATATTGAAGCTTTAACCCTTTGTGGACGAGGGTGTTTTGGAAAATCTGCGCTCTCATAGGTCCAAATGGTGTTGATTCCTCGAATCTACCTACCCAAGCTGCCCGGCACTGCTCGAGTCATCGCCTAATTTCTTCCAATAACACAATGTTGTTGTTTTTTCTTTTGTATTATATAAATTACATCTGTGACATTTTCTACCCTCTGCAATATCTAGAAATGTAATTATTTACTAATTTCTCCTGTAACTATTATACCGATAGTATTTTGATATATCCTATCTAATGCTTTAATTTCCGGTAAATAGCACTAAGATTATAATTCTCAATAATTGAGATTTCGAAGTACACCGGGAGACGTAGTGGAACAAGTGTACCAACTTATACATTATATATTTTTATTTTCAAGCATCCATATAACACTAAGTCAAATTGAATATACCCAACATTTCCCCGTGTCGATTTTTCAGGAAAAATAAAATTAACAAATCACTAAAGCCTCCTTTGATTCTGTTTCAGCAACATGGCAAACCAACGTACTTGTGGATCTTGTAGTGGCTGTTTAGGTACAACTATTTTTGCAAATAACAACTCAGTTCATTGCAGATTCTGTGACCAGTGCACTGAGCTCGAGGGCAAACTCTGCACAGCAACCCAACTAATTGATGCACTAACTAGGAGAGTCAACACTCTCGAGGAGCTTGTGACAGCTTACGTTACAAACGAAACCTCTCCCCCAGTCTAGAACGAAATTGATGTCTCAATCAGCAATGATTCATCACTGCAAAATACTGACAGAGCCCCTGTCCCAACTAACTCTGCTTTGCCCCAACAGCTCCAGCAGGATACAGACTTCCAGCCAGTCCGAAATGGTGCGAGGCAAACCAAGATTAAATCCTTCATAGCAATTACAATGACAAATAGGTACCAGATTGTTGCTGATGACACAAATGACAAGAATGAGGACACAAGGCTGGTTGGTGACTTATTAATACTAACCACCTCTGCTTTGCCCCAGCAGCCCCAGCAGGATACGCACTTCCAGCCAGTCTGAAATGGTGCGAGGCAAGCCAAGAATAAATCCTTCATAGCAATTACAACGACAAATAGGTACCAGATTCTTGCTAATGACACGAGTGACAAGAATGAGGACACAAGGCTGGTTGGTGATTCATCAATAGGTGGCCAACTGATAGAGTTCTGCGGTAGGGCTCAACATAACAGAAAACGTTTTTGAATCCCAGCTGCCAGAATCGACGACATGACGGGGGCCAAAGATGATATCTCTGCTGGTGCCACAGAAAATACCCTGTTTGTGATCTATGCAGGTGCTAATGAGGGGCTGCGAAAGACTAGATCGAAGGACCTGCTGGAAAAATACCGCAAGCTGATCCAGCAGTATAAAACAAGCAGTAATGATATTATTCTTTCAGGTGTTCTCCCTAAAATGGAAGCTGAAGATGACTTCCACAGTTGTCTCCGGTCACTTTGCCTCCGAAAAGGGATTGGGTTCATGAATTTATGGAATCATTATTACAGGCAGCCTTATTTGTTTGCTAGAGGTGGCCTCCACTTAAATCCTGTGGGAGCCGCTCGTCTCAGCAGGCTACTTAACGATGCGGTCAACAAATTTCGCAAAAAAAAAAAAAAAATCGGTTGGTGAAAATCGAGAGGGTCACCCTAAGTGAAAGTAAATCACCTATATCATCAAAGAAGCCCACAGAAAACAAAACTCAATCAGAGTATTTTTACAAATGCCCGTAGTATACAAAACGAATTCTCAGACTTGGAAAAAAATAGCATATGCTGAAAATCACATTATTATAGGAATAACAGAATCCTGACTCAACATCGAGAATAGAGATTTCTTAGCAGAGTAATCACTGACAGGCTATAATATGTTCGAATGTAGTAGAAATGACAGAAATGAAGGTGGTGTTTTACTATGTCAATGACATTTTTAATCCTTTACCTGCCTCTATTCAGACAATAAATCATAATGATGCAATTTATATCAATTTAAAAATATATATCACACAACAAGGTAACCTTGGGACTAATTTACTGGCCCCCAGCCCAACCATCAAATATCGATTTGGAATTATACAACCAAATAGTAGAGATAAGTAATAGTCAAAATGCGGTAATTTTTGGTGATTTCAATTTGCCAATTACTATATGGAGCAAACCCATAACCTCACACACAGGACAAGATCTCTATACAAATTTACTGGAAAGTTCACTATATCAGTTTGTTAACTCCACCACGCATCGGAAGTTACCATCACATGTTAGGGGTGTGTGTGGGGAGGTGAGGAGAGAGGTAGGAGAGAGGTTTTAGGGAGATTTAGATAGGAGACAGGGGCACGACAACAGGCCCTATAGGAGATTCCTCACAACTTAGGGGAATTCTCCTTGTAATATTTTAATCATCATTTGTTACTGAATAAATCAAGATGGCTGGAATTTACATCTTTTCCTTTACCTAAATATATGTGGTAAAGCTGGTGGCGGCATTCATGTCTATCATATATCTACCAACATACTAGAGGAGCAGGAGAGAATCTACCCAGTATCATCAACCAGCGAAGCAAACTACAAACAACCAAATCTAATAACCCCATAAGGAAACCTCCCAAACGGTTTACCTTACAAAACCTAACATGGTGAGCAGCGGCGGTCCTTAATAATAATTATTTGGGGAGAAGACCGGACATCTATGAAGAGTATCTACGCTATCTACTTTATCAACACTACCAGTTAATCACATTTCCTGTTTCCGGAGATCCTGATCGATATATCTCTATCCAGCCACATACTACCGTTAAGTTAACCCCTTCAGCGACACCACGAGCCGTTCTTCATCGTTCTACCAGTTCAACATTTGGCGACGAGTCCTGAGTGTGACGGTGATAAGGGACGAGCGGAGACGTAGCCTGTGTGTGGCGGTGACGAGGGACGAGCGGTGACGTAAGCTGAGTGTGACGAAGGACGAGTGGTGACGTAACCTGAGTGTGACGAACGGTGACGTAACCCGAGTGTGGTGGGGTGCCGAGCAGCTAAGCGATATTCCGGGTTCCAAAGGCGAGAGGAGTCAGCGTGTGTGTGCTCAACAGCCCTGGTGACCCCTGCCCTCTGCTACATCTCACTACAGCCAGTCTCGGTATTAGTAAAGTCTCTACCATCACTACTCTCTTAAAATGATTATCAGAATAACCACCAACAGTCATTACCTAGAATATACAACAACCTCTTTTTAAACAGTATCAGATCTTAAAAATACAAGATATTACTAAGCTTCAAATCGCATACGAAATATATAGCACCCCATGGCTACCAACCCTGCTCCTACAGTTCACCCCTACCCCACCCGTCACCGTGACCTCCTACTCCGTCCACCTCCCCACAGGTTAACAATATTCCCACACTCTCTCGCGTACCCGGGACCTATTATCTGGAACCAAATACCAGATTACATAAAAAATCAACCATAACTTAACCTAATCAAAAAGAAACTAAAAATGCAATATATTGATTTATTTTGAATAGTTAAATTGCAATATTACCAACATACTCCCATTGTATATATGTTATACTAAATATTAGTGTGTGCTGTTCCCTGTATTATTTGGTAAATGCACAGTATTCTAAATGTTGTGTATTTAGTGCCATGTCGCCTTGCTTGTCTGGAACTGGGAGTTTATTGATGTTCAATGCATATGTTGTGTATATAAACTACATATGTTGTGTATATAAACTACATATTATGTTGTGTATATAAACTACATATGTTGTGTATATAAACTACATATGTTGTGTATATAAACTACATATGTTGTGTATATAAACTACATATGTTGTGTATATAAACTACATATGTTGTGTATATAAACTACATATGTTGTGTATATAAACTACATATGTTGTGTATATAAACTACATATGTTGTGTATATAAACTACATATGTTGTGTATATAAACTACATATGGTGTATATAAACTACATATGTTGTGTATATAAACTACATATGTTGTGTATATAAACTACATATGTTGTGTATATAAACTACATATGTTGTGTATATAAACTACATATGTTGTGTATATAAACTACATATTATGTTGTGTATATAAACTACATATTATGTTGTGTATATAAACTACATATGTTGTGTATATAAACTACATATTATATTGTGTATATAAACAACATATGTTGTGTATATAAACTACATATTATGTTGTGTATATAAACTACATACCCTTTTGACTATTCTGCATTGAGGTTATCTTTTCATGTTTTTAAAATCTACGATTAAATATTGTATACTTTTTTGTTTTGCCTGAAATGCATATTGGCTTATAAAAAAGGCTTGCCTGTATTATATTCCTTAGTCTTTTATTTATTTGTAATGTATTATGTATTATGGCAATAATATAGTAGTGTTTTAAAGTGTTTATACAGTATATATATATATATATATATATATATATATATATATATATATATATATATAATACTATGAAAATAAAAGTAATCACAAAATAATCTCCATTTATACAGCAAAATGAAAAAGCTATTACGAAACCTTAAGGGGAGTTATTTAGTTTGTTCCCTAGACCTCCATCAAGCTTAAAATTACACCCCCTTGAGTCCCTTTCAAAATAAATTTGTACATTTTTCGGTAGAAAAATGTCTCGGCCGAAGGCCGGTTCCTCTTAAATTACAGGCTCGCTATCGCTCGCCAGGATAAAATTGACACCTGAATGGCACGAAAGTTCTTAATATGGGGTGAAAGTTCTTAAAATCGCTAAACTAATGAGGCAAACGTTTTATAATATCAAAAGCAATGGGGCTAATAATGAGGGAGAAAGGGGTCAAGAAAAAAATCCCTCGAGTGGAGATCTCCCCTTAAGAGAAAGGTGTTTATTATATGACATTACTGTACAGTATGTGTCCATTATGATATATACAGTATAATATTAACGCAGTGATGACTCTCTTTAAAGGGCTAAAATCCTCATTGTATTCCAGAACAGAGAAAAATAACTCGATTCATTAATATCAGATTACCTTTGATGGGTGGCCTAACATTGTATTATTATGCAGGGGATGTAATGGCCGAAGGGTATGTCATTTTCATTAATAGCTAGCAGTATATTGATATCATACATATTTTGGTTTTAGATGAGTAAACATGATCCAATTAACTTAAAACATAGATTTGTTCACATAAAAGGGTGACAGTATGTGAGAAATGGAACCTGAAGGTAAATGTTGGGAAGAGTAAGATTATGATTTTTGAAAAGGGTGCATTCACGTCACCGCGTGAGGTGAGGTTGAATGGTCAGGTTATGGAGAATGTCAGGTCATTTAGGTGTTTGGGTAGTGTGATGAGTAAATATGGGAGTATGGAGGATGAAGTGCGGGAGAGGGTGCTACAGGGGAAGAGGGTTGTAGGAACGCTGAAAGCAGTAACAAGGAATAGAAATTCCCGGCGCGACCGAAGCCGCTCCACAAATATTGGACACAACAAAGAAACTACCACCACAGTATATAAACAATACATAAGATCAGTGATGGAATACGCAAGCCCAGCCTGGGTTTCTTACCTAGCTGAAACACATCATAAGACCTTACAGACTATTCAAAACAAAGCCCTGAAGATCATTACAGGCTGCACAGCTACTGCACCCACAGATCACCTACATCAAGAAACCAAACTCCTCAAAGTCAAAGACCATCTGGACATGAGAGGCACTCAATTCCTGGCAGCAGCCTCCACGAACCAAGACCACCCGCTAAATTACATGGCAACACACCCACAGACACCAAGAAATATCAAAACAACACCCAGCACACGGTATCACACACAATTATTGTCCTCTCTCCCTCCGTGCCCACCCCGAACCAACTTCCAGAAGCACATCCATACTCATATCTCTCACCGATCCATCCACTCACTCACAGACAACACGCAGCTGCATGCACGACCTCCCGAAATCCATCCTTCCGAATCCTCCCTTCCTCGTGAGGACAGAGTCCACCTGGCCAGGCTGAGATGCGGACACCATCCAGCTCTCCTGAGCTATCAGAAGAGACTGGATGACTCCGTTGTCGACGCCTGCCCGGGATGTAACACAGCACCCCATACCATTAAACACATCATAGAAGACTGCATTTCACACAACCACTTACGCCAACAACACAATCTACACTCAATGAGAGCTCTGTGGGAAAGCCCGATCGTGGCCATGGCCTTCCTCAGGGACTCGGGGCTGTTCGGCCAGGCAGCTTAGGGAACAACAACAACAACATCAACAAGGAATAGAGTGGTCAGTATGAAAGTAAAGATGTCCTTGCATGATAGTGTGGTAATTCCGATATTGACGTACAGGAGTGAAGTATGGACGTTGTTGGAGTAATATAAATCAAGAGTGAGAAAAGTGGAAATGAGTTACTTGAGAAGTGTGTGTGGAGAAACATGGAGAGATAGACAAATGAATGTGGAAGTACAAGAGAGTTGTGGTGTGGATGTGCTGGAGAGTGTGAAAAGGAACACATTGAGGTGGTTCAGGCATGTGATCCATATGGGGAGCGAGAGAATGACTATGAGAGTGTACGAAAGTGAGGTGGAAGGACAGAGAGGGAGAGGCAGACCGAGAGCGAGGTGAAAGGATGGAGTTGAGAGGTATATGAGTGAGAATGGTGTTGGGTGGGAGGAGGTGGGCCGGATGACAGAAGAAAGAAGTGCATGGAGGCGATTCATTCATGTCCACCCCTTGATGGATTAAGGCATCTGGCAATAGATAGAACTTAAAATGGGTAGTATTCTGCATCATTTAATTATAAGATTTAAAAACTTTCACATAAAATACAGGTTTGGTGCATTATGAGGTCTATTATTTGGATAAGAGACTGAAGAATTTACAGCTATATACATGTTGCTTTTTAATACATTAACGTAATCAAATACAAATCTATTAACATTTAATGAAAGCAATCCCATAATTGCATCCCCCGCTACATTTATCGTGGTTGTTAAGGTAACTAAACCTATTAACTGAACGAGCTAACTATTGTGATAATGCTGGAGTGAGGTGGGTTATAGGAAGGGGAAGTAATGACACCCAAACACAATCACCAATAATTGTATTAGACGCTCTACATTGCATTAATTAATTAGACAAATTACGTGGAATTGCCGCAAAGGTATATTTTGATGGTAGATGGTGTTAAGATCGGTTACTTAATATTCATTCAGGTAGATATTGTTGGCAGATACATTGATACATTAAGGGGAGATTTTCATTTAAGGGATTTTTTTCGAACCTCCTTCTCCCTCATGTTTAGCCCCATTAGTTTTGACATTTTAAGGTGTTCGCCCCGTTAGTTTGGTGATTTTAAGAAATTTTACCCAATTTGTGTCAATTTTAAGACCTTTCGTGCCATTTACTGTAGATGTCGATTTTTTCCTGGCGTACGATAGCGAGCCTGTAATTTAGGAGGAACCGGCCTTTGGCCGGGAATTTTTTTCTACCGAAAAATTTAAAAATATATATCAAAAGTGGGTCTTAGGGGTAATATTTTTAAAGCTTGATGGAGATCTAGGAAGCAAACTAAAAATCTCCCCTTGATATTAGATAAATACTAAACATTGAGGTAGTTATTGTAGGCAGATCCAACTGATGATAGTGACGGTCGAACATCTTGCCAGGGATCAATTAAGGGCAGATTTTAACTTATGACGCTTTTTTCTGGACCTCCTTCTACATATTCAACCACATTATATTTTAGATTTAAAGACATTCGCCCCATTAGCTTGGCGATTTTAAGACATTTGGCCCCATTCCCGCCAATTGTAAGACCTTTCGTGTCATTTAGTTGGAGATATTTTCCTGGCGAGCGTTAGCGAGCCTGTAGTTTATGAGGAACTGGCCATCGGCCGGCCCAATTTCTACCGAAAAAAATTTACACATTTATCTCGATGGGGGATCATGGGGTATTTTTTTTTTAGTTTGATGGCGCTTTAGGGAGGAAACTAAAAACCTTCCTTTAAGGGAAGGTTTCCACTTGAGGGGATTTTTTTCTTTGCCCCTTTCTCCCTCATGTTTAGCCCCATTGCTTTTGAAATTTTAAGACATTCGCCCCATTAGTTTGGCGATTTTAAGAAGTGTCACCCCATTTATGTCACTTTTAAGACCTTTCGTCCCATTTAGGTGTCGATTTTTTCCAGGCGAGCAATAGCGAGCCTGTAATTTAAGAGCAACCGGCCTCCGGCCGGGACATTTTTCTACCGAAAAATTTACATATTTATCTTGAAAGGGGGTCTAAGGGGGGTAATTTTAAGCTTGACGAAAACGTAGAGAACAAACTAAATACCTCCCCTTAACCCCTTTTGTACCGGCAACGTTCTTTTAACGATATTCAAGCTAGTATTAGAAGATTATTTTGTTTTCAATGTATAAATGGTCTCCAGCAATTTACAGGCTTCGAGCTGTCTCACTTAAGCCTTTTTACTACCACAGGTTCTTCTTAATCTGCACAAAATCGTATAAATATAACCAGAGTAAAATTATGAAGACGTCGCCGGTACAGAATAACATTACGTCAAATTTGTGGTCGGCAGGGAGGGTTCTGTGGGGGCGCTCGGTTATGGCCTTGGAATTGCTCGGGGCCTTGGGGCTGTTCGGCCAGGCAGCTTGGGGAACCACAACAACAACAACAACGACAAATTATGATTCAATAAATATCCGAATAATGACATCCAAAACAACAAGATGAATACTGAAAAGTCCCATGTATAGCTATTCAGTATGTCCTCTCCACTAACCAGCTTTACTCCTAAACTCGATTGATGAAATTAACATACTAACTAAAGGTAAGCTACCAGAGGTGCTGAAGTGATGGCCTTGGTTTGCGGGTACCGGCTAACCCGTTCTTGACCCATGGCATCCCTGTCATTATATGCTGACAGCTAGTAGACGGATTTATTCAACTTTGGAAGAATGTCTGCACACACACACACACACACACACATATATATCCCCCCCCCCCCCCTTCTTTCAGTAGAAAAATGTCCAGGCGGTTCCTTCTAAAATTACAGGCTTGCAAGGGAAAAAATGACACCTAACTGGCACGAAAGGACTAAATATTGATAAAGAAATAGGGAAACAAATCTTACAATCGCCAAACTAATGGAGCGAACGTCCTAAAATCTCAAGATTAATGGGGTTGTACATGATGGAAAAGGGAGGCCAGAAAAAACCCTATAACCCCACCTGGAGACTACATGAAGATATGAACCGGGTCGTCCTGTGGCCAATTAAGTTTATGATCCAAGCTAATTGACAGGGGAAATTTGTAATGTCTTGCTGCCCTTCTCTCTCTCTCTCTCTCTCTCTCTCTCTCTCTCTCTCTCTCTCTCTCTCTCTCTCTCTCTCTCTCTCTCTCTCTCTCTCTCTCTCTCTCTCAAACACGCACACACTCACAAGCGCAACGTACATATACACAAAAATATATACACCCGTAACGGATAGCGCGTCTGGTTCACAACCAGAAGGTCCCGGGTTCTTCACCCGGGCGGGGAAGAGACATTTTGGCAAGTCTCCTAACGGTGTAGCCTCTGTTCACCTAGCAGTATAAATAGGAACCTGGTATAAGTGGATGAAGTTGTGACGTCCCTTTTGGGGGTTGGTGGTCTGTTACAAGGTGAGAGGGGTATCGTATAGGTCAACCTAAGTCTTCGGGTGAGACTGGTACCATACAGATCAACCCAAGCCTTCGATATCAGATGTCGCCAATTGACTGATTACAGACTACACTCACATCCACAGCCAACGATACACTAACACATGACATGCACTTCACGCAATACATTTCCAGTTAAGGAGGCACGATAATAATGAGCTGAAGCTCGCATTGCGTGGAATCCCCTTGACAAACAAGTTCGGTATATTACACATACACACATATCATTTATCCGCGTGGATGGGCTCACCACTTCAATATTGCCTATTTGTTATGCTTGATGGAGGTCAAGCGAGGAAACTAAAAAATAAATACAAAATAAATAATAAATTCATAAATAAATACAACTCTTCCGAAGTGCCCTAATATTGTAGATTGCTGGATAGCGAAATAAAGATAAATTTATAATAAAATAGTGCACAGGATTTCAACTAAAATATTGAAATGTAAAAATATTGGTGCGCTATGGGGTAAAACGTAAGGTAGACAAAAAAAGGCGACCACAGTTCACGTTGACGCTACCCTGTTATATATGGGTACCCTAGTTGACGCTACCCTGTTATATATGGGTACCCTAGTTGACGCTACCCTGTTATATATGGGCACCCTAGTTGACGCTACCCTGTTATATATGGGTACCCTAGTTGATGCTACCTTGTTATATATGGGTACCCTAGTTGACGCTACCTTGTTATATATGGGTACCCTAGTTGACGCTACCCTGTTATATATGGGTACCCTAGTTGACGCTACCTTGTTATATATGGGTACCCTAGTTGACGCTACCCTGTTATATATGGGTATCCTAGTTGATGCTACCTTGTTATATATGGGTACCCTAGTTGACGCTACCCTGTTATATATGGGTATCCTAGTTGATGCTACCTTGTTATATATGGGCACCCTAGTTGACGCTACCCTGTTATATATGGGTACCCTAGTTGACGCTACCTTGTTATATATGGGCACCCTAGTTGACGCTACCCTGTTATATATGGGTACCCTAGTTGACGCTACCTTGTTATATATGGGTACCCTAGTTGACGCTACCCTGTTATATATGGGTATCCTAGTTGATGCTACCTTGTTATATATGGGTACCCTAGTTGACGCTACCCTGTTAT
Source organism: Paralithodes platypus (assembly GCA_032716605.1). Classification (NCBI taxonomy): domain Eukaryota; kingdom Metazoa; phylum Arthropoda; class Malacostraca; order Decapoda; family Lithodidae; genus Paralithodes; species Paralithodes platypus. The sequence goes on from CM064582.1 coordinate 5,249,092, forward strand.
ATATGGGTACCCTAGTTGACGCTATCTTGTTATATATGGGTACCCTAGTTGACGCTACCTTGTTATATATGGGCACCCTAGTTGACGCTACCCTGTTATATATGGGTACCCTAGTTGACGCTACCTTGTTATATATGGGCACCCTAGTTGACGCTACCCTGTTATATATGGGCACCCTAGTTGACGCTACCTTGTTATATATGGGTACCCTAGTTGACGCTACCTTGTTATATATGGGCACCCTAGTTGACGCTACCTTGTTATATATGGGCACCCTAGTTGACGCTACCTTGTTATATATGGGCACCCTAGTTGACGCTACCTTGTTATATATGGGCACCCTAGTTGACGCTACCTTGTTATATATGGGCACCCTAGTTGACGCTACCTTGTTATATATGGGCACCCTAGTTGACGCTACCTTGTTATATATGGGCACCATAGTTGACGCTACCTTGTTATATATGGGTACCCTAGTTGACGCTACCCTGTTATATATGGGTACCCTAGTTGACGCTACCTTGTTATATATGGGCACCCTAGTTGACACTACCCTGTTATATATGGGCACCCTAGTTGACGCTACCTTGTTATATATGGGCACCCTAGTTGACGCTACCTTGTTATATATGGGCACCCTAGTTGACGCTACCTTGTTATATATGGGCACCCTAGTGTGTGTGAAGGGTGCGATAAATAGATTGTAGTATAGTGTAGATGAAAGAAAATGCCTCGAGACATTTTTTGAGAGAGAGAGAGAGAGAGTATAATTTTTAAGGTACGACTTTACGTAATCTGTATTCAGTATGCCTTGCACACACTCGTCCGACCTACACCAACTATGATGGGTTTAAGGAGAGATGGGTCATTTTTCTGGACCCCTTTCTCCCTCGTGTTTAGCCCCATTAGTTTTGAAATGTTAAGACGTTCGACTCATTTGTTTGGCGATTTTAACACCTTTATCTCCATTTCGTTGTCAATTTTAAGAACTAATGTGCCTTTTAGGTGTAGATTTTTTCCTGGTGAGCGATAGCGAGCCTGTAATTATAAGAGTAACCGGCCTTCGCAGGGACATGTGTTACCGAAAAATTTACACATTTATCTTGAGGGGGGGGGGGGGGTCTATGGGGTGTTTTTTCTAAGTTTGAGGGAGGTCTAGCGAGGAAACTAAAAATGCATATGAATACATGAATTAATAATAGACCAAATATACAGCCACTAGTCCCAGGGGCAGATGTTATGTATTTGTAATTGTATTGGTTATAATTAAAATGAACACACTGATTCAGGATGATATAATATTATGAAAGAAAGGTTGGCAGGTATATGAAAAGGAAGAATTTGAAAGAGAGAGAGAGAGAGAGAGAGAGAGGGGGGGGGGGAGAAAGAGAGAGAGAGAGAGAGAGCATGGTTTATTATAAAAGTAAACAATAATATTAACCCTCTCCGACATATGACGCAATTTTGAGTCAATTGGGGATACTTTAAAGCCTTTGTTACCATCAGGGGTATTTAGAAACCTTTAGTTTAGTTACTTCAACCTCTGCAGTTGTCTTTGAGTTAGCTGTGTTGAGCCTATTGGGGATACTTTAAAGCCTTTGTTACCATCAGGGGTATTTAGAAACCTTTAGTTTAGTTACTTCAACCTCTGCAGTTGTCTTTGAGTTAGCTGTGGGCAGAAACCTAATTTTGGAGAGGAAATTATAAGAGTGAGAGAACTCTATTTCTTATTGCTAATCTGGCAACCTATGCGTCATAAATGCGTGAAAGGGTTAAGGCTGAGATATGAAGAAAAGTTAGGGAGGAATATGAAAAGGAAAAATAAGGAGAGGAAGCGAGGGAGAAGAATATGAAAACCAAAACATGGAGAGAACTGTGAGGCAGAGGCAATGGAGTGCTTATACTAGAAGAGTGAAGGGGAGATTTCCACTTGAGGGATTTTTTTCTTTACCCCTTTCTCCCTCATGTTTAGCCCTATTGTGTTTGAGATTTTAAGACGTTCGCCCCATTAGTTTGGCGATTTTAAGAACTTTCACCCCATTTATGTCACTTTTAAGACCTTTCGTCCCATTTAGGTGTTGATTTTTTCCTGGCCAGCGATAGCGAGCCTGTAATATAAGAGGAACCGGCCTTCGGCCGGGACATTTTTCTACCGAAAAATTTACAAATTTATCTTGAAAGGGGGTCATGGAGGTGTCATTTCAAGCTTGATGGAAGTATAGGGAATCAACTAAAACCTCCCCTTAAAGGAGAGGTATAGTTGGGGGAGATTGTATACACCAGTCAAACAAGACAATACCCAAGGGAGGACTCATAGGTAGGTGATAAGGTGTTGCTTGAACTCCTGTTGCATTTGTCTGGCTTCCTTAAGGGAGCGTGACCTGTTTTTGTTCTGTCCTTTTCTATCTTTCTCTGGCTTGTATCCATTTGGCCCCATTCAGCCTACTGTTTTAAGACGTTTATCCCCATCCAGGTGTCAATTTTTTACTGGCGAGCGATAGCGAGCCAGCATATTTTTTATTTTTGTTTGACAGCAGGCTAAATTTGTACATTTTTCGATAGAAAAATTTCTCCGGCGAAGCCGGATTTCTTCATATAATGCTGGCTCGCTATCGCTCGCCAGGAAGAAATCGACACCTAGATGGGGATAAACGTCTTAAAATAGTTGGTTGAATGGGGCCGAATGGATACAAGCAAGAGAAAGAGAGAAAAGGACAGAAGTAACCAAAAGCAGGTCACCTCCCTTAACCGTTTATGTTTGTGTCTCACCTACACAGAGAGTAGCCCAGATAGCTCTCACAAACACCTCCTCCTACACAGAGAGTAGCCCAGATAGCTCTCACAAACACCTCCTCCTCCACCTACACAGAGAGTAGCCCAGATAGCTCTCACAAACACCTCCTCCTCCACCTACACAGAGAGTAGCCCAGATAGCTCTCACAAACACCTCCTCCTCCACCTACACAGAGAGTAGCACAGATAGCTCTCACAAACACCTCCTCCTACACAGAGAGTAGCCCAGATAGCTCTCACAAACACCTCCTCCTCCTCCTACACAGAGAGTAGCCCAGATAGCTCTCACAAACACCTCCTCCTCCTATTCATTTCACTACATTAAACAAGCACATCACACTTCTTTCCAATAATGTACACCAACAAAATGAAATGGTTTAATATGGCTCTCTCTCTCTCAACTTTGGGGGGGAAATTGTTACTAGCAGCTTGGCCTCTTGTTTACTTCATTCACACAGGAAAAAAACATGAACATGACGTTTGGTGTCATTTTGCAAAAGGGCACAGGTAATTTTACAAAAAAGCCAATATGCTGGACATTTTGCAAATGGGCCAGACATTAAGTGTCATTTTACAAAAAGGCTAGGTTTTGGTCATTTTGCAAAGCTCCCGGTCATTTCGCAAAAAGGTAACTTTTCAAAAAGGCCGTAACATATACACTCCCTAATTACATGTATGGGAAAAAAATAGTATGATTGAATTCGGAGTGCAGTCTTTTATGAAGTAGTTAAGTGGTATGATCAATTAACAGTTGTATAGCAAATGTTTATTGTAAATCAATCACACTATATGTACTTCTATATATATATATTATATAGAAATGTATGTGGCCATTTGTACATGGTGTGAGATAAAAGTGAGAGAGAGAGAGAGTAATGTTAGATGGAAAATTAGGAAGAGGATAATTAGATATTTTATGAGAGGGAGAAGAATGGTGGTGGATAAGAGAGAGACGAGGGGATAAGGGAGAGACAGGAAATGCTTCAGGTACTGATCATGAGGTGTTGTTGGACCTCCTGTTTCATTTTCCTGGTCTCTTTTGCTGAACTTCTGTGTGCCTGACTACCACACAAATTAATGTGAGGCCATTATACATAGGCATATGATAAGGATTTGCTGGAACGCCTGTTTCATTTGCCTGGCTTCCCCCACTGTTTCTGTGTGTGCCTCACCTACACAGTAAACCAGCTAACCCTCACAAACACCTCCTCCTCCTGTTCATTTCACTACTCTAAAGGGGAGGTCTTTAGTTGATTCCCTAGACTTCCATCAAACTTAAAATTACTCCCCCTTGACCCCCTTTCAAGATAAATTTGTAATTTTTCGGTATGAAAATGTCCCGGCCGAAAGCCAATTCCCCTTAAATTACAGGCTCGCTTTCGCTCGCCAGGAAAAAATCGACACCTAAATGGCACGAATGGTCTTAAAATTGACAGAAATGGGGCGAGGGTTCTTAAAATCGCCAAACTAATGGGGCAAGCGTCTTTAAATCTCAAAAGCAATGGGGCTAAACATGAGGGAGAAAGAGGTCCAGAAAAAAATCCTCCAGGTGGAAATCTCCCCTTAACAAGCACCGCACACTTCTTACCAACATACCTAACGTCATCTACAGTATAATGTACCTTGATATCGGCTCTCTATCACTCTTTCAACCTTGAGGGGGACATTTATTAGTAGTTATTACAGGCAGTTTTTGCCTTTTGTCGCCTTCCGGCACATTAACAAAAAATAATAGTTCTCGGAATCATACCTATCCTTTCCTTAACCCCTTCTGTGCCGGCGACGTTTTTATAATTCTATTCGTTATATTTATACGATTGTATGAAGCTTAGGAAGGATATATGGTACCTAAAATAATTAGCTGAGATAGTCTGTAGCTTATTACTGGATAGACGTCCTTCCTAAACGAAATACACTCTTCTAATAATTGCAAGAATAAACTAAAAAGTATATCAACAGTACTGAAGGGGTTAACACTACCTACAATATTATTATTATTATTATTATATGAGATGCCGAAATCTCCAACCAGGGTGCAGAAACACCATCAAGATCAATCCACACAAAACACCCGGAGGCACTGGAGAGAGACTATGGCAACTTTCAATACAACAACATTGTAAAAATAGTATGATGTTTTCACACCCAGAATGCTGTTCTTGTTGTTCTCAGTTTTCGTTCCAATCTTCTCCTTCTCTCTTCCTTTACCCCTCTCCTCCTACATTCCTCCCCACTCCTGGTTTGGTGGCATGCTCGTCCAAACATTTTCCACATTCTTGTCAGTAATTATATCCGCTTTCTATTACTCCTATTATTGTTATCGAGCACCTAATAAGTGTTGTCGAGCACCTAATAAGTGTTGTCGAGCACCTAATAAGTGTTGTCGAGCACCTAATAAGTGTTGTCGAGCACCTAATAAGTGTTGTCGAGCACCTAATAAGTGAAGCTAGAATACTCTGATCGAAAATGGCAGAATCGAACAATATCCGAAAAATAATAATTATGTAAAATATGATAATAACCATCAAGACGTCAGACTAGATAGTGTTAAGGGGATATTTGAAGACTTGTGAGAAGAAAACAAAGCTAGAAACCAATAGCCTTGGAAAGAAAGCTGAAGCCTGTGTGTCCTGACTCCCAAGGCAGGGAACTCCTACTATAGTCCATTCACTATAAGTAGGCCAAGAATCGTGACCCCTAAACTCAATACACTAAAGCGAATATAGTATTCAAGCTAATATTTCTACCATTTAGGAATAACCAAGAAGAAAATAGGTGAGGAGGTGCTTAGCCCATTTGCTGTAACCCTTTTTGAGTTACATAGGTAAGTTAAGAGCGCAATAGGTAGCGTTTGGGAAAGAGAGAGTCCAAAATTGTGAGTGAGGTGGTGAGATAGTGGCGAAGCAGCTCTGAAAAGTCAGGTGTTGCCTCAGGTCCACGAGGGACCAACCAGGCGTTGTGATCAAAGATGATAAATTGTCAACCGCAGCCTAGAGGCCGCATAGAGACACTGAGGTCTGAGAGAGAGAGAGAGAGTTCACTCATGTGCAGCGTCACACATATCGAAAACTGCTAAAAATTGCATATTTGTATCGATTTTGCCCTTCATTTGCAAGATCGTTGCAAGATAACTAAACGTCGTACAGGTATGATTGAGGTGTCATTTGAAAGCTCTACTACCGTACTTTCACGGATATACAATTGTATTATGCTCTGGCTTTTGCTTATGCATGAAAATTAGAAGGGAATGAAGGTAATTTCTGGCAATTATGCCCACTCATAATTGACAGGTTATTCTGGCTATCATTACATGCCTTTATTTAGCTTAGGGTGAACTTGTGGTAGCTAAAGAGTTGCGCTAGAAATAATATCGAAGGCCTTCGATAGAGCCTGGCACAAATCCCTCAAACCCAAACTTCGGTTTCTATCCTTCCATCTGTGCCTTTGTCGCTAATTTCCTTTCCGTCCGTTCCATAGCTACGGTTGTGGATGGCCACTATTCAGCTTCCTCAACCTATCAACTCTGGTGTTCCTCAGGGTTCTGTCCTATAACCAATTATCTTCCTATTATTCATTAACGACCTTCTCAACTGCCCCTCCAGCCCCATTCACTCATATGTTGACGACTCTCCATTACACTATTCAACTAGCCTTCCTCAAAATCACTCACAGCAGGAACTCCAAAATTCACGTAAGGAGGTCATAAAGCACCTATCTTCTGGTCTCTACTATCTCTAATTAGGGCAGAAAATAGCTTGTTACTGTCAATCCTTCCAAAACTCAATTTCTCCATCTGTCTACTCGTAGTCCCCTTCCAGAAAACTATTACCTACTCTTCAACAACATACAAATTTACCCTTCAACTTCTCTTAATATTCTCGGTGTCTCTACTTCTGATCTATCTTGGAAAGATCATAATATTATTACCACTCTTGCTAAAACAGCTTCCCAGAAGCTGGGTGTACTTCACCGTCTCCGGAGGTTCTTTACCCCTGCACAGCTTCTTGCTCTGTACAGGGGTATGGTGCGTCCTTGTATTGAGTATTGTTCACACGTGTGGGGAGGCTTCTCTCACACAGCACTTCTAGACAAAATAGAAAAGAAAGTCTTCCGTCTCATTAACTCACGTCCACTCACCAATTCTCTTCAGTCTCACTCTCTTCGCCACAGTGTAGCATGTCTCTCACTATTCTACCGCAATTACAATAATCAGTGTTCCTCAGAGCTCTTTCAGTGTATACCACCCCCTCTTCGTAGAGCACGTAGCACCCGTCTTGCAACATAATCCCACCCCTATTCTATGCAACTCTCCAACCAAAGAGTGAATCGCTATTCTCAATCTTTCTTCTAATCAACAGCTGAGTTCTGGAACTCTCTCCCAGAATCAATCTTTCCCTCATCCTATGTCTTAAATTGCTTCAAACTCCGTGTGTCAAGGCATTGTGGCTCGAACGTCCCTTGATTTTGGCCCTGTCACTCTTTCAATTCTGGGGGAAGCACTCGTCACAGACAGTTCTGCCTTTTTTCTCCCTCACTCACATAAAATAAAAAAAGTTTACCCCTGTGATATCCTTTCTAAATAGCATAACATCGTCTAATGATAACCAAAACAAAATGTAGAAGTGCGTCTTAGATCCTCAAGGGGTAAATATAGACATGGAAACAAACTTGGTAAGCGGCTATGGTGATGGGACGAAATCACTAGAAATAACAAAGAGGAATAAAATGTTCTATAAATAACATTGCCGGAACGGACACTATCTTACCATAATGAACAGTGAAGGAGAAAAGCTTCCTATAAAGAACACAAATATTGAAAACAAATCACTCAATGTAGATTGTGTTTTTCATTTCTGGAAGTGCTTCGATTCCTGTTTTTTTTTTTCCAATTATGTTGACGTCCGAAATTGGCTTCCTGCCCCTTTATGCCCTCTCCAGACTAGTCCTCAGTCAGATGGATTTGAATTATTTATATTTTTAGTTTTAGGAGGACTTGTTTCCGTATAGTTTTAGAACACAATATTAAATTTCAACTTTTTCGTTCCTGAAAGCGAACGTTATCATGAGTTCAAGGTGTATGCATATTAGTACCTGTCTCGTTGTGCTAGCAAGGTGCTCTGTACGATATATTTCGATAATTTTCGTATGAAGCACTCTAATTACAGGCTAATGATAAATGAGCATCTGGTTAAAATATTTGTGTCGTCCAATTTCCAGCATTTATGCAATAGTGGAGGTGTGGCGGAGTCGTGTTGCCACTGGACTGGTAATCCAATGGACCCGGGTTCGAATCCCAATATGTCAATGGGAAGATGTTATTGGGATGGAATTTGTGCTGTACCTAGTATCAGTGCATTACCACAGCACACCGAAATGCCCAAAAAATACCCTCATTGTTCCCTGATTAAATAGCATTGTATGAATATTCCCATGTTCAAAAATATGCTACAGGGGGGCAATGCCTTGTGAGTTAATTGCTCAATAGGTGGCGTTCTGAAAGTGAGGGTCCAAGTCTGGGGGATGAGACTGTGAAGCACAGAGGCGAGGCGGTTTCAGAGATGGAGTTTCCTCGAGCCGTGAAGCTTCGCATGTCTCACTCCCTAGACTGGAGCAAGACCTCACGGGCCTCTGCACCGTGTTCATCGGAAGAGTGTAAAGGCTATCAGCCTATGCCCGAGAAGGAGTAGATGGAATATAGAAGAAAAAAAATAAATAAATAAAATCCACAAGAAACCTGACGGATAAAATAGCTCAGTAATTTGTCCTTATGTATATACAAATCTCGTTCGTGGTTGCTATTTCCCATCTACAGTAGAATCATTATAATTAGGCCACATATATTGACCCTTAACCTCTGTAGTTCAAACATGGCTAGAGCAAACGGGCTATAAATGTCCACACTTATTCCCTGACTTCTTCTTCTTCTTCTTCTCTTGAACCCGCCCGTAGACCGCGCAGGTCCACAGGGCTGACCTTTGTATCGGTGCTGGCTCAGACACGTTAGTAAGGGGGATAGTTTAGCTTAGAAGGATAGTATTGACTCCTCCCAAATGGTAGACATGTTAGTTTGATTACTCTAGTCATCTAGGAGTTGTTGTTGTTGTTGTTGTTGTTGTTCCCCAAGCTGCCTGGCCGAACAGCCCCAAGGCCCCGAGCAATTCCAAGGCCATAACCGAGCGCCCCCACAGAACCCTCCCAGCCGACCACAATAAAGCCTGGGTGACCGAAGCCACTCCATGGCGGGGAGCTGAGGAGGGTGCGGAAACGCCCGGGAAACCAAAGCCCCACCCAGGGCCCTGTGCCCCTCAGCAATTAAGAAGAGAAAGTTGAGGGGCAAGGGAAAAATGTGACGCTTTGGCTTCCAATCTTGGTAGATTGGGAGGTCAATCCACGGAAGAGACGCCGTCACTTGAGATCCAGAAAACACACAAGCTAAAGGAACAGTCAGAGTAAGCTATGGGTATGGCAGAGATCGCTCAGTTCTCACTCTGATAGACCAGCCCATCACCACATGACTAGAACCCAATCCTCTCAGCAACAGCTAGGAAAGGCCCTAGAAAGCCGCCTTTGGCGGGGGGGGATAGCTCCCCAATTTCAACCCCTTTCGGGGTTGGGCACCCGCCGGAGTAATAGAGTTATAGAGGTTAGTGGTCACGATCATTGGCCTTATTATAATGAATGGACTATAGTTCGTAGCGTGAACAGTATAAGCAAGAAACTTGATTATATTGGCGTATAACCTGTAAAACAAAAAACACAATATATTCAGGATACTTTTATATAATTTTATATCGTGTGGCATATTGTGGGTTGGTTTCCTGTATTTCGAGTTAATGATTGAAATGTGAATCCATATCGTTTAGGGAAATGTTATGTAATATTTAAGACGAAATATACAAATGCTTCACGGTGATAAATTTAATATTAAAAGTTTATGTAATGAACAAAACTCCAATACATATTTAATATCTAGTTAGGATTGTTTGTTTAAATTCGTCTACTGGTTTTGCAAGTATTTCACCTTAATAATTTGTGAATTTATCAAAAGGTTGTCTTCTATATTAATATTATATAACACAAGTACATTTATGATATACATGATTGTTCTAGTATGTGTTCTCATATGGGTATCTGTGCACGTCTAATAATTGATCAATTACACCACTTCATTCAAAATCATTTTAGGAATAATCTATTAGTGTTGAATTTAACCTGTATAACTGGACAACTCCAATAACAATTAAGCTACAAACTATAATGGTATGATATGATATTCCATTAAGTTGTATGATCTCGGCCACTCTACATAACAATCACACTAGTAAGGATTTATGTTTTATAGCCCAAGGATATCTTATGTCATGCTAATGTATGTATGTATATACAAAGGCTAATACCGCATAGCTGGGGGTGGCCGATTCGAAACAGAGCCCGAACAGGGAAAACAAAAAACTAGCACACATTTAGGTCACCCAGGAGAAAACCCAGAGACCCAGGCCCATTTGGGGTCTCCAGCAAATAATTCCCAGGTCCCAGACCTTCCGGAGAGGTTCCGGTCTCAGCAGGCAGACACGCAACGAAGCTTTACCACCACAAAGCCCGCCCACCTCACATCCATATGTCATATGTCATATGTCTAGCTGATACATAGATAAATAAATATAATTGGTGTTGAGTGTCAGTCAGCTATAATTATAATGTCTTAAGAAACAGGAAAACAGGCAGAAATTCAGACTTATGCGTATAAAACGTTAATGCACCATGATGCACTTTGATGCAAAACGCCGTACATTCCCTTGATTAACAGGGCTAGGGAGTGCCCTTGTTACACGGACTTTACTAGACATTTACTTGAGGGACCAAACTCTAGACACCCACCTGGAATCAAACCTGTCCACCACCAGCCAGACGCGGTACCGACCATGCCATGGCCCGTGCCACTATATTGATAGAGTATTAAAATATACATAAACAGATTATATGGTAATGTCACATATATAGAACGATAGACAGATATATAACTACTGATGAATAGGTAGATAGATAGTGATAGATCAATAAATAGATAGTCAGTAGCTGGATAATGATAGATAGATCAATAAATAGAAAAGTGGATATAGAGCAATGCCCAGAAAAGGAGCCCCAACTATCACTACCTACAACATGTGAACACTAACTGGGTAAAACAAGAAATTACCTACTCGTATCTGTGCCTCAAGTATACCCAATATTCACACCGAACATTAAAAATATATTACGACACATTCAGAATTACATTATATGTCTTGTGTCTGTTGTATAGACTGTATAAAATCTAGTACAGTCAGAACTACACTGTATATCGTGACTGTATATAATCTATTACAGTCAGAACTACACCCACTTGCGAATTTCAAACTATAAGGAAGTTGGAGCTTTGGACATCGATATTATTAGCCTTGTTCGTGAAATTACGGTTACAGTGCATATATTAATACATACAAATAGGAATAGTGATAGGAAAGGCAGGATACAGGGATAGTGATAGGAAAGGTAGGATACAGGGATAGTGATAGAAAAGGTAGGATATAGGAATAGTGATAGCAAAGGTAGGATATAAGAATAGTGATAGGAAAGGTAGGATATAGGAATAGTGATAGGAAAGGTAGGATATAGGAATAGTGATAGGAAAGGTAGGATATAGGAATAGTGATAGGAAAGGTAGGATATAGGAATAGTGATAGCAAAGGTAGGATATAGGAATAGTGATAGGAAAGGTAGGATATAGGAATAGTGATAGCAAAGGTAGGATATAGGAATAGTGATAGGAAAGGTAGGATATAAGAATAGTGATAGGAAAGGTAGGATATAGGAATAGTGATAGCAAAGGTAGGATATAGGAATAGTGATAGCAAAGGTAGGATATAGGAATAGTGATAGGAAAGGTAGGATATAGGAATAGTGATAGGAAAGGCAGGATATAGGAATAGTGATAGGAAAGGTAGGATATAGGAATAGTGATAGAAAAGGTAGGATATAGGAATAGTGATAGGAAAGGCAGGATATAGGAATAGTGATAGGAAAGGTAGGATATAGGAATAGTGATAGGAAAGGCAGGATATAGGAATAGTGATAGGAAAGGTAGGATATAGGAATAGTGATAGGAAAGGTAGGATATAGGAATAGTGATAGGAAAGGTAGGATATAGGAATAGTGATAGGAAAGGTAGGATATAGGAATAGTGATAGGAAAGGTAGGATATAGGAATAGTGATAGGAAAGGTAGGATATAGGAATAGTGATAGGAAAGGTAGGATACAGGGATAGTGATAGAAAAGGTAGGATATAGGAATAGTGATAGGAAAGGTAGGATATAGGAATAGTGATAGGAAAGGTAGGATATAGTGATAGGAAAGAAAGGATGTTGGAATAGTGATAGGAAAGGAAGGAAATAGAAAAAAGTATAGGGATAGTGACATTCCTTCGGACATTCTGAGAATGGCTACATGGAATGTTAGTGCCATGAATGATGGCACAAAAGAGAGAGAGGTTCTGGAAGTGCTAGTGAATGCCAGGCTGGATGTATGTGGAATGACAAGAGACCAAATGGAAAGGTTCAGATGTGAGAGAGTGGGAGTGTGGAATGGGTCTGTGTGCTGGAGTGAGTGAAGGAACAGCGAGAGAAGGTGTGTGTTTGTTTGTAAGTAACAAATGGAAGGAAAGTGTAAGAGAGTATGGGTCTGTGGGTTCAAGGATTGTGTGGGTGAGAATGAAAGTAGGAATACAAACGTCGGTGATTGTGTGTGTGTATGCCCCGACAGAGGATAAACTTGAAAGAAAGAAAGAGGAGTTCTGGATGAATGTGGAGGCGTGCCTGGAGAAGTTTGATAAGAACGAAAGAATATTTCTGATTGGGGATATGAATGCTAAGGTGGGTGATAGGAAAGTTAAGGGAGTGGTGGGAGGGTGAGGGGTACCATCAGAGGTGAATGGGAATGGTAGTGCACTTGTGGACGTATGTGTGGGGAGGAGGCTGTGGATAGCCAACACCTTCTTCTGACACAGAATGATCCACAGGTACACGTGGAAACGGGTGTGGACGATGAAGGATAAGACAGTGGTGGAACGAAAGTTATTGATTGATTATGTATATGTGGATGAACGAATGAAGAAATCTGTGATGGATGCTAGGGTGTATAGGGGTGTTGGTGGGGGTCTGTCTGATCATTATGTAGTAGTAGCTAAGGTTAGGATACAAAAGAAGTGGGTGAGGAGAGCTGGAGGGAGGCGAGAGGAAGGTGGAATGGTGAGGAGGGTGGAGAGGTTACAGGAGGAGGAAATAAGGGAAGAGTACAGGAGAGCGGTAGAAAGACGACTAGGTGGGTTCGACCTGGAAGTTATGGAGGAGTGGAGGAGATGAGCAAGGTGTTTAAGGAAGAGATCTGTGCAGCATGTGAGGAGGTGTGTGGAGTGAGGAGAAGAGGGAGGGGAGTGAAAGGTACAGCATGGTGGACAAAAGAGGTAAAAATAGCTGTGGAAGAAAAGAAGAAAGCATATAGAGAGTGGTTGGGTAGTAGAGGGAATGAAGATTTCGAGAGACAGAAACGAGCGAGGTACGTGGAGAGTAAGAGGGTGGTGAAGAGAGTAGTGAAGGAAAGTAAGAGAAGAGTAGATGAGGAATTTGGAAGGAATCTGAGTGTAAAATGGAGGGAGAATAAGAAACTGTTCTGGAAAGAAATCAAGAAAGTTAGGGAAGGTAGCAAGGGAAACAGTAAGGGTGTGAAAGATAAGAATGGGAGAATGCTAGCCGAGATGCAAGAGAGAGTCGAAAGATGGAGGGAGTACTTCAATGAGTTGCTAAATGTAAGGAATGAAGAGCCAGCAAACATAGTTGGATATGGTATGGGAGGGAGAAGAAGAGAAGTAGTGGAGGAGGAGGTGGGGATCAGGAGGTCAGAAGTGTGGGAAGTCATGAAAAGAGTGAAGTTGGGGAAAGCACCAGGAACAGATGGAGTGTGTGGGGAAATGTTGAGGTATGGTGGTGAGATAGTGATCGAATGGGTATGGAAAATGTGCAAACTAGCATGGGAGAAGGGGAGTCCACCCGATGACTGGAAGACTGGCATAATAGTCCCCCTATATAAGGGCAAGGGGGAAAGAGGAGTGTGTGGTAACCACCGAGGAATATGTCTTCTAAGCGTAGTAGGGAAGGTATACAGTAGGGTAGTGATTGAGAGAGTGAGAGTGAGAACGGAGAAATGGATAGGCGACGAGCAGGGAGGTTTTAGGAAGGGAAGAGGATGTGTCTGAGGCCCTGTCTAAGCTATATTTAAGGGAACGTTCGAATGGGGCGAACGTCTTAAAATGTCAAAAGGAATGGTGCTAAACATGACGGAGAAAGGGGTTTAGAATAAAATCTTTCAAGTGGAAATCTCCCCTTTAATCGACAAATGATGACTCGAATTAGAGGAAACAAACTATCATAACAGTGAAAGTGTTAATTTAATAGTTACTTCTACTTAACCCTTTGAAGATTAGGACGCATTTTGACAGTATATTCTGACTACCTTTAGAAAATTTTATCCATCTTAGGAATGATCTGTGGAACTAGAAGGGTAAAGAGTATCTCAATTAACCCTCTGACCTCCATCTACACTTCCTAATCTGAATATAATAGTCTTATAATTGCAAGGAAAAAAAAATCCATAATTGTATCTTGAGTGGTAATACACCTATTCCATAGATGCGCAGACACTCAGACATACCCATACAATTATATTTACATTTTGATTCGAGGGCATATGTTTTTGTAATAGACCTTATGTAAACGAGATTGTGAACTTCGAATGAAAATATAAAACAAAGTTAATGTTCTCTATGGGACTGTTAATTGTTCAGAATAATTCGTCAGTGTATCATCGTTGTTCTCCCAAGTATTGTTCAGATATTGCGGGATAAGGCTTGTACACATTGATCCATAGATACACACACACACACACACACAATGTCCAGCTTTTCCACATTTCGCCTTTTCACACACACACACACACACACACACACTCACTACAGCACGCATACATGCACAGTTGCACACACACTCTACAACACAAACACACACACACATGGCATTCGCCATATTCGCCATAAGTCGCACAACCTCCGCGGTTTTATCTCATTACATCGTCCAACAATCGCCGTGCATTCGCTATTTTCGCCATCATCGTTCGCCACATTCGCCATGAATCGCCCTCAATTGTCGCACACCATTCGTAATTTTCGCCAAAAAATTCGCCATATTCGCACTTTGGTCATACTTCCGTCGCACTGCAATCGAGGAAATTCGCCTTTTTCGCTTTCATTCGCTTCTGAAAAAACCCTATTCGCCGCAAATTTTGGGACATAGAAAAAAAACACGGTCGCACGGCATTCGCCATCGAAAAGTCGCACAGTGGGATACCCCCTTTAACCCTTAATTAGCGGCGAGCAACATAAGTCGAGTATAATAAATCTGGACTATCTGGCGGCGCTCGACATAGGTCGTGTAGCAATTTCAGCACGTAATGTTGCTGAGAGAGAGAGACAAGTGGTGGCAGGAGAGTAGCGAGCGTATGACTGCTCCAGACCACCGCGGCGAACCTACTGACACGAATCCCACTTCCTCCCTCCCTCTCTCACTCGCTATATACGGAATTGTATGGGGAAAGTGCCGAATTACATGCTTTTTGCACTCGCGTTGCACGGTTGTTGCAAGAAAACTAGCCATCATAAAAGGATCGTTATGGTGTCATTGGAAACTCTGTTTATGCCCTTTCAGGGATAGATACTTGTTTTACGCTCTGGGTCTTATTTAGGCATGAAAATGATCACGTAAACAGCCCTATTTTGGGTAAAAACACCCCGCTGGGCGGTACATATAAATAAACCGCATAGGCCGCTCGTAAGGTGTTAAGGGTCACTCTACTGGTGATCTTCTCTCATATCTTACTAACTTTTGGTTATCCTCCTTTCGGGACTTCAGTGATTTGCGCTGCAAATCGAAATCCTTCGATAGAGTCTAGCACAATTCTCTAATTTCTAAGCTACCTTCTTTCTGTTTCTATCCCTCCATCTGTGCCTTTATCTCTAATTCCATTCTGACCGTTCCATAGCTGCGGTTGTGGACGGCCATCGCTCACATCCTCATCCAATCAACTCCGTTGTTCCTCAGGGTTCTGTCCTATATCCAATTATGTTTCTAATATTTATAAATTATCTCAACTGTACCTTCAGTTCTATCCATTCATATTCTGACGACTTTACCTTACAAAATTCAATTAGTTTTCCAGAACACCCCAGCAAGCAATTCTACAAAAACTCACGTGATGCATCCGTAAAACTCTTATTTTCTGATCTAACAACCATTTCCAATTTGGGCAGAATAATTTGTGTTGCTTTCAATGCTTCCAAAACCCAGTTTATCCATTTATCTACCCGTCAAGAACTCCTAGAGGACTATCCCTTATACTTCAACACTACAAAAATCAACCCCACATCTTCTCTTAGTATTCCTCAGTGTGTCTTTTTCTTCTGATCTCTCTTGGAAAGACCATATTACCACTCATGCTAAAACGGCTTCCCAGAAGCTGGGTGTGCTCAACCGTCTCAGGGACTTCTTCACGCCTGCATAGCTTCTTGCTCTATACAAGGACACAGTGCATCCATGTATTGAATATTGTTCACATGTGTTGGGATGATCCTTATACACAGCACTCCTAGGCAAAGTAGAGAAAAAAGCTTTTTATATCATAGACTCACGTCCACTTACTGATTCTCTGCAATCTCTCTCTTCACCGCAATGTTGCATCTCTCTTGCTATCCTGTTGCTATCACAATAATCAGTGTGCCTCAGGGCTCTCTCAGTGTTTACCACCTCCTCTACATAGGGTACATAGTTTCCGTCTTGCAACACAATCCCACCCCTTCTCTGTGCAGCTCTCCAACCCAAGATTGAAACGATACTCCCAATCTTTCTTCTATTCAACTGCTGAGCTCTGGAGCTCTCCCTGAATCCATCTTTCACTCACCCTATGACTTAAATTGTTTCAACCTTCGTGTGTTCTATGCTTTCTGTCTGCCCTATGAAGATTATAGCCAGGAATCCATACTTCACTATCTTCGTGGTCCTTAATATGTGTTTCTGTGAGAGCTACAAATATAGCATGCCCTTCTTCTAGTAGGCCTCTAATAAATGGTACTTTGTTTGTGGTTTTATTTGTTAATCCTTGTATGTTTGCAAACAGGAGTGGGGAGAGGCCATTTGCCTTGCTTTGCGTACCTATTAATCTTCGGGAGACGGTTGGGGTCGCTCGTAGAGCACATCCCTGTGCCACGCATGGGAGGACAGGTTGTGCTCGAGGTGCCCTATCTGATCCTCCAATATTCTCATTCTGTTCATCTTCTTCTGCCATACCCCTCGTTTCCTTCTTTCTCTGTCTCGCTCTCGCATACCTTGAGAGTTTTTTTGGCTACCATCCGGGCTGTTTACCGCATTCCTCCATGTCTAACATGGAAATCTGGGCATTTGATATCATAACGAGCCTTTGTTTCTAGTGAGGCCTGGCAGAGGGGCGGATGGTGGTATTTGCAGTTTCCACCAAAGCTGCACTTCCCATATCTGACTATATTATTGCAAATTTTTGGATGCTCAAATCTACAAACTGCTCCATTTAATATACCTCTTGGTCCAAAGAAACATTTTCTGTTCACATAGTATCTGCATACTGGAGTAGTTGGCCTTTGTAGGTGTGTGGGAGTAGGGGGGTTATTTGGGACGTGTGTGGAGGTGGGAGTGTTCATGACACAGTCTGGGGAGGCCTGCCCAGGGGTGTGAGTTATTGGAGTGGTATTTGGTGATGTCGCGGTGTTGCGAGGTGGTGTGGAGAGATGACTTGGTGTGGAGGGAGAGTTGGTGGAAGGATTTGTGTGTTACATGTGGGCCGTAGTGTTAAGAAGTGGTGTGGAATGAGAATCAGTAGGTATATTGTGTCGTGGTTGAGGGCGGGGTTTGGGGAGGGGGCTGATGTGGGTTTTTGTGAGGGAGGAGTTGTGGGTGTTTGTTCAGAGGGATGTGTTGTTGGTTGTTTTGGGTGAGACGAAGTAGGAGTAATTGAATGCGATACGGTTGTGGTAGGGGATGTTTGAGGGGATATTCCTGATGTGCGTCTCCAATATTGATGGAATGACACATCATCTAGGCTATATTTAGGTCTATCTTGTACCTCTATTTTTTCCACAGTCTGGATGATTTGCATTTTGAACTCGGCACAGTTGTTGCAAAAATGGAAGTTCTTCCCCTTACTATTATAAGCCTTGTTTATAGGTGGTGAAAGTCCTATGCAGCACCAATGAAAATTGTCTTTGCATATTTGGCATTATGTGCCATGTTTGTCTCTCACTATGTCCTTACAGATATTGCAAACGTCCTTGGTATTCATATCTAACATTATAAGACTATTTCACCTAACTTTCTTGTATGCCCCATACAGCAGGGGAGGGAGGAGGGAGAGAGCGAGAGAGAGAGAGGGGGGGGGGGGGGGTCACTGTTTTGTGGTTAGGACTTGTAGGGGATAAATTTTGTGTTCGAGCTTCCAATCACTAACACTGGCTTTGGTTTTAACTTTAAGTAACACTTTCGATAACGTACGGTGGTGGTAGAGACGCTCACTTACACTGGACCTAAACTTTCTTTTGAAATTGTATGTTCTGTATAAATGCCGGTAGTTTTTTCATGGGATACAGTTTACATACATGAATCGTAATCTAACCACTTTTCACTAATGAAGCAATTTAACTTTGCACACTGGACTAAAATCCTATCGTTCCCTGATCAAGCATTACTTTAGGCCTTGGCACACGCTTGTTTCTGCCTGGCATTGGGGAATAACGTTTTTTTTTTAAATTTCCAAACGCCTTTCCTATATCTCCCAAGATATGCCATCAATTCGATTTGACACTTCATAGAACTGCGACACTAAGTTTGGTTATGTGGATGATTTTGGTTCAGTTTTATCATCAATATCCCGAGGTATGATCGAAAAACTTGGACCGCGGCGCTGGCGACCTCCCCTCTCACTCCCCTGTTTTCCAATCATTAGGGACGCAACCCTGCTGTAGTGATGATATAATGGTCAGGGATTCGCATATTTCTTCTTTTACTTGTTTTACTATCATATTATGGAAATTATCAGGCCTCAGAGTCTTGTTGATATTTAATTTATTTAATTTACATATTTCACTTGCGCTGATAGTAAAGTTTCCTATTTCTTTTGCTGTTACTGCCCTATGTTTTGTATTATTCTTTACTTCGTTAGTAAAAACAGAACAAAAATATTTGTTAAGTTTATTTGCAATATCTATGTCGGCTGTCGCTATTTGATCATCTCTAGTTAATGGGCCTATTCCGCTTTGTATTTCTCTATTGTTATTTACGTAGCTATATAAATGTTTTGGGTTGTCAGTGCTGTTTCTGGCTATAGATACTTTATAATCACGTTTATCGGATCTAATCAGTTTCTTAACATTTCTTCTAGCAAGGTTGTATAATTCCTTTACTTGGTCATTAAACCAGTCATTTTTGTTTAAGCTTGAGCATGTTCTGTCTATTTATTATTGCATTACGGATTTCCCTGTTGAACCATGGTGTTTTTAAAATTTAACTCGTTTGTTTAACTTTTTTGTGTGGTACATATTTGTTGTGTGCCATCATTAACATGTTCTTAAACTTTTCCCAGAGAGAGTTAGTTAAAATAGGACTTCAGAGGCTACCAACCCTAATGGATTATTAAGCCAGCACACTGTAAGTCAAGAATAACGTCCGGACTGGATCCTCATTGCGAGAACTCCAGTCCCTTGTGTCAGAGAGAGAGAGAGAGAGAGAGTTTGTATTTATACATACATACTGAAAGCTTATATTTTACTGTGAACGTGTAATCCTCGCTGTGTGTGTGTGTGTGTGTGTGTACATAAACCTGCAACATTTTTCAGTTCATATTTTATATGAAAAGGAGCTGGAAATTATATTCCAACAACGACGAGTTTCATCTAGTTTTACCTCCCACAGACTTGCTCTATCGCATATTGTTTTTTTTTTTTTTTTTTTTTTTTCCGTTTTCTGACTCTATTCATATACAGCCAAGAGCCTGGTACATTTTACGTTTATACTATTTTTTATATATATTTTATTTATTCGGCATTTTGATTGAAGTTCGTAATATACTGCTTTCTGATTCATCGGGTGTATTTCTATTTTTGTATTGTCCTCGTTCCACCGTATGTTCTATTCAGTGGTTTTCTGAAGTGTATTAATCCATATTGAAGGTAAATACGGGGAAGAGCAAGGTTATGGTCTTCGAAAGGGGTGAAGTCACAGAGTGTGAGGTGAAGCTGAACGGTCAGGCTATGGAGATCGTCAACTCTTTTAAGTATCTGGGCAGTGTGTTGAGTAAAGATGGGACTATGGATGAAGAGGTGCGGGAGAGGGTACAACAGGGGAAGAGGGTTGTAGGAACGCTAAAAGCAGTAACAAGAAATAGGGTGGTCAGTATGGAAGTGAAGAAGTCCTTGCATGACAGTGTGGTAATCCCGACACTGACTTACGGAAGCGAAGCATGGACGTTGGTTGAGAGACTCAGACCAAGAGTGAGAGCAGTGGAAATGTATTACTTAAGGAGTGCGTGCGGAGTTACATGGAGGGATAGACAGACTAATGAGGAAGTAAGAAGGAGGTGTGGTGTGGAGGTAGATGTGCTGGAAAGTGTGAAAAGGAACAACTTGAGATGGTTCGGCCATATGGAACGTATGGAAAGCGAGAGAATGACTAAGAGGGTGTATGAGAGCGAGGTGGAGGGACAGAGGGGGAGAGGTAGACCGAATATGAGGTGGAAGGATGGAGTGAGGAAGTACATGAACGAAGGTGGTGCTGGTTGGGGGGAGGGGCGTCGACTGACTGGGGACAGAGATGCATGGGGGCGGTTCGTTCGTGGCCACCCCTTCGGGGATCACGGCGTCAGGCAATAGATAGATAGATAGATTAATCCATATACTGTATATAATCCATATATATGATTGGCCGACGGACTGACTGACCGAATGAATGACTGACTAATTGACTGATACATTGACTGACTGACCGAATGACTGACAGACTGACTGATTGGCTGACTGGCTGACTGATTGACTGAATGACTGACTGACTGACTGATACATTGACTGACTGACCGAATGACTGACATACTGACTGATTGGCTGACTGATTGACTGACTGACTGATACATTGACTGACTGACTTACTGATTGGCTGACTGACTGACTGGCTGGCTGACAGACTGACTGGGTGATATATTGATTGGTTGACTGACTGACTGACTTATAGATTGATTGACTAACTTGAGTGGGTAACTAAACTAGTTATTGTGGGTAGGGCATTTATACCAGCACTCATGACAGGCAGGCAAGAGAGGGCGTCAGCGTTCGTGTGTAGTTTCCCTGGACAGTAGTGAATTTCAAAGTCAAACTCCTCCAAGGTTTCCCGCCAACGAACGGGGAGGGCACAGTTTGTTTCAGATCTTCGTAGCCATTGTAGGGATTGATGATCCGTAATTATGTCCACTTTTGTGCCCAGAAGAAAAGATCGAATGTGGTTTAATGCCCAGATGGCACCGAGGCACTCTCTTTTAGTGGCAGCATAGTTTCGTTGGGCGGCTTTCAAGGTGGCACTGGCGCATGGTATGATGTGCTCACGCCCATCCTGTACGGCATCCAGGACGGCTCCGATAGCGTACAGAGGTACGTCAGTATATAAACGAAATGGTTGTTTATAATCTAAGAAAGCGACTGTGGGGGCTTGCACCAGGTGTTGTTTGAGGGCGTTGAAAGCCTGGTTCCTTTCCGAAGTCCATTTGAAGGGCTTGTCTTTCTTGGTTAGTTCCTGAAGGGGGCGGGCCAGGGCAGCAAAGTCCTTCACGAACCTTCTGTAGTAGGGGGCTAGGCCCAAGAAGGAGCAAACACCATTGACGGTGGTAGGAGGAGTCTGGGCTGCTATTGCAGAGAGCTTACGAGGGTCTGGTGAGATGCCCTCAGCCGAGATGACGTGGCCGAGCAAACCCACAGATTTCCGGGCCAATGAACACTTTGAGGGCTTCAGTTTTAGTCCGGCTTCCCTGATCCGCTGTAGTACCTGACGGAGGCGCTGCAGGTGCTCTTCCCAGGTTTTCCCATAGACAATGACGTCATCCAGGTACGCCAAGCGGATTTCCCAGTTGAGGCCCTTGAGGACGGATTCCATTAGGCTTGAAAAAGTGGCAGACCCGTTACAGAAACTGAAAGGGAGCACATTAAATTCATAAAGGTGTCCCCCACTGGTGGAAAAGGTGGTCTTCTAATGATGATCTTTCTTGATGGGGACTTGCCAGTATCCAGCTTGAAGGTCCAGGGTGGTGAACCAGGGAGTCATCTGTCTTGGGTAATGGCGTGGCGTCCTTGATGGTGGCGTCGTTGAGTCGTCGATAGTCCACACAAAACCTAGTGGACCCGTCCTTATTCTTGACTAAGACGATGGGGGAAGATCATGGGCTGACTGAGGGGGGGACGCTATCCCTGCGTCAAGCATTTCTTGCACTTTGCGGTCTTCCTCCTGAAGTTGCAAAGGATTTTTTTCTCTGTGAAGGTTGACGGATGGGGTGCTCGACGACTTTGGTCTGTCCGATTTCTGTGGATGTCTGAGCGAACACATCAGCAAAGTCGTGGAGGACTTTTAATAACTATTTTTGCTGTTTGTTTGTTAATTCCTTAGGAATGGAGGGGAGGATGAGTGGGGCTGCAGTTGCAAGAGCTGAGGGTGTGACATCATCAAATGTTTCCAAGTCGCCAATGATGAGGCACTTGGGTAGTGTGAGGGGCACGTCAGAGATATTGGCAACAAAAGCGGCACTTCTGTCAGGGGGCACTATGACAGGTTGCACTCTGCACCTGTCAGCTCGAGGTTGGTGAAGTTGAGGTGTGAAAATCATACACCTGTCTGCTGCGTAACGTAAGGGCATCCACTGCTGATGTTGGGCAGGTATCAGTATATGCTGCGAGGTCACTGCGGAAGCCACTACGGTGATGGAGGCTGATGGCGAAGGTTTTGGAGGCCTCGGGTGGGGGGGGTCTTGTCGAGGTAGGTGGTCTAGTTTGTGGTGTCTTGGAGGCGATCGTAGTTTTAGGGGGTGGAGCCTTTGGGTGGTATTGAGGGCTCCTTGTCTTTTTCAAAGCTTTGTTCCTCGGGATGACTTTAGGTAAGCTTACAGGAATTTTATGTTTTTTTGTTTTTTGTTTTTTAATGTCATAAGTCGTTGGTTGCAATCCAATTGAGCTTGCAGCCGTTGTACCACATTCAGTCCCATATATCCATCATATTGGGTGCACTCTGAATAGAACACCACAAAAGGATGATGGCAGGAGGCTTCTGGGTCTGGTGTGGTAATGTGCAACAGTGTGGTCTCCCCTCGGATGAGTAGGGGCGTGTCACCAGCACTGATGAGGTTTGTGGTCGTAGCGTGCAACATTCCAAGCTTGGCGATGTTTGTTGTAGAAAGTGTTGAACAAACAAGATCTTGCAGCTCCAGTGTCAATCAGAAGGCGTACTGGTATGCCTTCTAATTTTACCAGATGGTAAATGTGGGGTGGTTTGATAATAGTGGACTCCCCCGCCGAATCCATGATGGGCGAGGGAGGTTTTAAAAAACCTGAGGAAGATCTTCTTCCTCTTCGATGTCTTCTTCTTCTTCAATCACGTGAATTGGGTTGAGGTCTGCAGGGGAATATTCCTCATCTTAATATTCCTCCTTTAATTCCAATTCCCGGAATTCTTCCTCTGCTGCGGGGACCCGGTTGTGTGAACTTCTTTGCTTTACTTGATACCTTATGAAATGAAGTGGACAAGCTGAGTTGCATGCCTTGAAATCAAAATGGTTGATAGCTGATAGGGCCATCCCGGCTTCTGTGTGGGGGCATACTTCGTTGAGGCCCTCTGTTGGGATAGCTGGTGAGTGGGTACACTCGGCTATTAGTGTAGTTCCGGTTACCCGAATGTGGGCGGCCCTGTGAATAGGGTTAAGGGTGGCCATGTTGCATATATGGTTGCCTTGATCCATAGTAAGTTGGAGTGTCTGGGTTTTCTGCCTCCTTGTGGATGTGTGGGAAATCTCTTGATGGCTCCCACTGTGGAGGGCTTAGGCCAGGTGTCTAACAACTTGCGAATAGTAATAAGATCCCTGTCGTAACCAAACGGGATGAAGGATGGTGAAATGCCCCTTAACGAAGGTAGGGAGCACTCTCAACAACACACTAAACACTTGTTGTTGCTGTTGCTCGGGGGTTTGGAGAGGATATACGAACTTCACTTGTTGGGTTAGAAGTCCGAGCGTGATGTCCAGGTCTCCCTCGTATCTTATGTCGCCAATTTTGCTTAGGGCGACGACAGAGCCCAATGAAGGTTGCACCGCATTTATTACAATGTCCCGGAATTGATCCCATGTAAGTTCAGGGGCCACTTGTCTGGCTACGAGGGACACGGCTTTTCCCAGGTGCGTTAATAGACCTGCAATCTTTTCACGATCAGTTTGATATGCCAGGCTGAGCACTGGCTTAACCATATCCAGGTATGTACGGATATCAAACGTGTGTGCCTCATACTTAGGTATGGGAATACGTGAACGAGTAGAAATTATGACTTATATTATATTATAACGCTCTATCTCCTTTGATTTATGTGCCGAATGACTTCTTCTTCCCGAATCAAGAACCCCCATTTCCCGCTAGTGTTATGACAGGTTTTTGCTGGGATTAACTGGACTATTAAGGTAGGTTCTTACTCGAATGGAGAAATTAAAACCACATGAACACATGCACAAAGGTAATAAAGGATAAATATAATACAGAGTACAAGCATAGATTATCTTATTCAACATAACTATAATGTTTATACAGAGTTACATTCATACATGGGTTGGTACAGTATATACACAATTTCATAGCACGATCGAGGATCCACAATAAGTTCCAGGGGGATATCACTATGCACTTCCGGTGATGACACTAAGCACTTCCGGTATAGTTGGACTTCCGTGGCACTTCCAACGAGGTTCTTGGGCCGTGGTGGTGGTCCTGTTGTGTGGTGATGACAGCAGGATGGAAGATGTTCTAGAACTCTTGGGTTTGGGGTCTTAAATGCATACGTTACGTTCTACCAGTGTTATACGTAACATATCATTGGATTAACGTGAGGAGAAGTTCTACCAGTGTTATACTGTAACTCTCAACTATCCTTACCTTTATTTTAGTCGTTAATTAAGAACCTTTACAGTACTCTTGAGTTTGGGGTTGTAAATGCGTACGAGTCTGTTCTTCCAGTGCTATACATATTGTATCATCGGACTAACGTAAGAGGGTTGGGATGCCAGTGCTCTACAACTTCACTTAACTGTCCAGACCTTTATTAGAGTCTTCAAGAGACTTTGGATGGGTTTATATTTGGGCCTTTTATGAATATGTACCTTGTCGCCAATGCCTAAGACAGCGTATTGTAAGGACTCTATGCAAAGCGCCGTTATGCCAGTGCTACGGTATCTCGCGAGCCCTGACTTAGAGAGAAACCAACTACCAGTGCATCAACTTCTAACAAGCCTAAGTGGGGTTAGGTTTACTACCATTAGAGCGCACTTCAGTACAGCTTTCTCTAGCGACAGTAATTCCTGGTGATCAAGGTGAGGAATTGTTGTTGAGGTGCCACCATGGTGATTCCACACGAATTCCGTAAAGCCAAGATATAAAGATCTTCGGTAAGTTAACTTAATGCCAGAGCCTTAGTTATCTTACCGAATATAGCCCAATCTTCCAGCTCTCAAAAACCTTCCAGTGAAGTGTATTTAAGAGCTTTCCAACTGTACTGGTCCCTGTTTGGTCTGTCATAGTCTTAGTGATGGTAGCATTTCTCCCGGTGCTCCTTCTCAGGGCAGATGTGCTGGGAGGAGGGCCTGGGGCAGCTGTGGTAGCCCTTCTGGGTTTCCTTGTTACGGTGGTGGTGGTGTGGCTTGGAGAAAGAAGGGCGCGTGGGGGTATAAGACTTATGCAAAGTCTTGCTTGCCTTGCCTGCCTTTCGGTCCTTCTTGGTTGTGTCGCTGCCAGGATTGCTGATGGTGAGGATGATATTCTTTCCTGGTGTTGAGGGAAGTGCGGGTGTGATGGAGGCGACTTGGGCGCACTCTGGTGGTGTGGCGCTTGTGTCTTCTTTCCTCAGTGGTGTGGTGGCAAGGGTGATAATGTTGGCTG
Organism: Paralithodes platypus; assembly: GCA_032716605.1. Lineage (NCBI taxonomy): Eukaryota > Metazoa > Arthropoda > Malacostraca > Decapoda > Lithodidae > Paralithodes > Paralithodes platypus. The sequence goes on from CM064582.1 coordinate 5,275,209, forward strand.
TTGGTGGTGTTGTATTTCAATCATCTTTTTTCGTTATTTCAATATTATATATATATATATATATATATATATATACAGGTATATATATATATATATTTGTTTTTTCTATATTCCAACTACTCCCTCTCGGGCATAGGCTGATAGCCTTTACACTCTACTGCTGAACACGGTGAGGCCCGTGATGTCTTGTTCCAGTCTAGGGAGTGAGACATGCGAAGCACCTATTCACGGCTCGAACCCAACTCCATCCTGATTCGCCCCTGCACTTCACCTCACTCCCCAGGCTCGGACCCTCACTCTCAGAACGCCACCTATTGAGCAATTAACTCACTAGGCATTGCCCCCTGTAGCATATTTTGAATATGGGAATACTCATACAGTGCTATTTAATCAGGTAACAATGAGAGTATTTTGTTTTGGCATTTCGGTGTGCTATGGTAATGCACTGAAACTAGGTACAGCACAAATTCCATCCCAATAATATCTTCCCATTGACATATTGGGATTCGAACCCGGGTCCATTGGATTACCAGTTCAGTGGCAATATATATACTGAATGCATATTGAAAATATTGAAATATTGAAAAAAGTCTAGCACTGGCTGCGTACAGGGTGGGAATAATACCAGCAAGCAGTGTGCGGGTTAAAAGAGTTACTGTCCAGAGGCAATCTACTACTGTTGTACTTAGCCGATATTTAAGATATAGTCTATTCACTGCAAGTAGGCGAGAAATCATGAACTCTAACCTCTGTAGATCAAAAACGACTGAGTAATCGAACTAATATCTAATAGATGTGGAAATGTACAGCCAATTAGCCCTTTGCGAGGTTCAGAGGATAGAGGTCATGATTTCTCGCCTACTTACAGCGAATAGACTATAGAAGTAACCAAAATATTGTCAGGATAAAATTGACGATGGAAAATTTCCCACAAATTGTTCATACGACTTTACCTTAAGGGGAGATTTCCACTTGAGGGATTTTTTTTCTTGACCCCTTTCTCCCTCATGGTTAGCCCCATTGATTTTGATATGTTAAGACGTTTGCCCCATTAGTTTGGCGATTTTAGAACTTTCGCCCCATTTCTCTCAATTTTAAGACTTTTCGTGCCATTTAGGCATTTATTTTTTCCTGGCGAGCGATAGCGAGCCTGTAATTTAAGAGGAATCGGCCTTCGGCCGGGACATTTTTCTACCGAAAAATTTACAAATTTATCTTGAAAGGGGGTCTAGGGGCTTTAATGTTAAGCTTGATGGAAGTCTAGCGAACTAACTAAAAACCTCCCCTTAAACCTATCACCAGCCCCCGCTACAAAACTGTCCCACCCGTTGCTCACCGCCAATAAATTACCTCATGGGTTTCAGAAGAGAAAAAATTGTGTAAAGAAAACGGTGCGGGCTCGGGGGGGAAATGAACGGCTGACATGAGTGACAAACATTCTTCCTAGGGTGTTGTTGGGGGTGTGTGATGCAGAGGAGATATTGGTGGACTTCTGTGATGTGCGAGAGAGGGGAAGAGAAACTGAAAGAGAATGAGAGAGAGAAAGAGAAAAAACCAGAGAGAGAGAGACAGAAAAGGAAAGTGGGAAGGTTAAATTTTGAATGAGGGTAAAAAAGGTCTATTTGTTTGACCACAATATTAACAACTAATTGGTTTGTGTTCATGTGGTTGATGTGTGAGTGTGCTAGGTTCGAGTCCTTGGAGTACCACATATATTCATTACTTTCAGTGATTTCATTAGTTAGGTTTATTTGTAACTTAATTGGTGGGTTGGTGAGAAAAACAAATGAATATACCTAGACGATTTTATTAACGAAAGGAATGATCTGCGCGTGTCAAATTGTTAATCGAAATTAATTTTACCCCCTTGATTGCTAGAGGTGTTTCTTAAGCTGTAATAAATCTTCTAATAATAGCCAGAAGACACTTCTAAAACGAGCCATGACCCTCAAAGGGTTAAGACAAACATTATTATTTCCGGAAGCTTTGTGTAGCTCGGAACTCGCGTGTTTGATCATCAGAGCGGTGGGAGACTCTTACCACACTAGGACCGCCTTATTGTGAGGGGAGAGAGAGAGAAAGATATATATATATATATACAGTATATATAGATATATATATATATATATATATATATATATATATATATATATATATATATATATATATACAGTATATATAGATATATATATATATATATTATATACATACCCGGTATATATATATATATATATACTGTATATATAGATATATATATATATATATATATATATATATATATATATATATATATATATATATATATAGGGTTGGGACTGGGAATCCCACCTCCAGAATTGTTAGGAGGAGGCTATAGACACCAACCGAACAGGGCGGTACTCCCGGGGAGTGCTAGGTGAACGATAAGGACCGCTGGAACTCCTGTTTCACCACCTGGCCTCCCTAGCTGATCCTTCCAGTGTCTCATCAATATTGAGGGCAACCCCAGCCTGCCCTCCAAAACACCTTCTCCTCCTATATAGTTCATTATACTACAAACACCTTACATACTACACTAACTTTTCAAAAGAAAGAAAAATCTGATGAAACCACTGACCAACCTGGTGAACAAGCCTACATCTTTTGTATCTTAAGCGACCTAGAGCAGTTAGTTCAGCAACCCACCCATATCCCTGATCGCTTCGGAGATCGGCCCAACATTCTTGACTTATTTCTAACCTCTATCCCTTCCGCTTATACCGTAAATCTTTTCTCTCCTTTGGGCTCCTCCGACCATAAACTAATATCTGTCACCTGTCCTATCTCTCCAGTACGGCCACCCGATCCTCCCAACCGGCAGCGCTTGTGGCACTTTGGTGCTGCCGACTGGGAGGCTCTTCGGCAATACTTCTTTGAATGATTTTTGCTTCCGTGGCCAGGGACCCTCGGAGAGTGCTGAACTCATTACCGAGGTAATCCTCTCGGGCATGGAAGCATACATTCCATTTTCTTTCTCTCATTCTAATGCAAAACAATCTTGGTTTACTCACACTTGTTCTAATGCTGTCCGCAACAAAGAGGAAGCATTCAAACGGTACCGACGCCTTAAGACTCAAGAATCTCATTCTTCCTATATTTCTGCCCGGAATCAAGCCAAATCTGTTCTTCGACTTGCCAAAGACTCTTTCATCAATAATAAATTCACTGAACTATCCAACTCTAGCTCTTCCCAAGCTTTCTGGCATCTAGCCAAAAACCTCTCCAACAATTTGTCTTCCTCGTCTTTCCCTCCCCTTTTCCACTTTGATGGTACAACCATCACTTCTTCCTCTAACAAAGCTAAACTCTTCGCTCAAACTTTTGCTAGAAACTCCACCTTGGATGATTCCGGTGATATTCCTCCCTCTCCACCCACCTCTTTCCTCCTTATGCCTAATATCCCAATCTATTCTAAATATGTATTTTCTACCCTCTCTGGGCTTAATACTAAGAAGGTGAACGGTCCGGATGTTGTTCCTCCTGTTGTACTCAAAAACTGTGCTTCCGTGCTGACTCCCTGCCTAAGCAAACTCTTTCATCTCTGTCTCTCCTCTAATGTCTTCCCTTCTTGCTGGAAGTTTGCTCTCATTCAACCTGTCTCAAAGAAGGGTGACCGCTCTCAACCCTCCAACTATCGTCCAATTGCACTCATTCTTTTGTATCTCTAAAGTTTTTAAAACTATTCTTGCTTCCAAATTTCTTAAGCATTTCTCTTCTCATAATCTACTCTCAGATCGCCAGTATGACTTCCTTAAAGGTCCCTCTACTGGTGATCTTCTTTCATATCTTACTAACTCTTGGTCATCCTCCTTTCGGGACTTCGGTGAGACCTTTTCTATTGCACTAGACATATCGAAGGCCTTCGATAGAGTCTGGCACACATCTTTAATATCTAAACTAACCTCCTTCGGTTTCTATCCCTCCATCTGTGTCTTTGTCTCTAATTTTCTTTCCGGCCGTTCCATAGCTGTGGTTGTGGACGGTCATCGCTCACTTCCTCATCATATCAACTCCGGTGTTCCTCAGGGCTCTGTCCTATCTCTCATTCTCTTTCTACTTTTCATAAATTATCTTCTCAACTGTACCTCCAGTCCCATCCATTCATACGAAGACGACTCTACCTTACACTACTCTACACTAATAAGGTTTCCTGAACACCCAAGCCAGCAATCCCTCAAAGACAAACTTAATGAAGCCATGCAACACTTATCTTCTGATCTAACTACTATTTCCAATTGGGACAGAGAATTTTTTTTTATTTTTTCTATGTGATTGAGGAAGGCAAAAGGCAGAACTGCCTATAGCGAGTGCCTCCCCCATAGTTGAAAGAGTGACAGGGCCAAAATCAAGGGACGTTCGAGCCAAAATGCCTGGAAACACAGAGTTTGAAGCAATTTAAGTCATAGGAAGAGGGAAAGACTGATTCTGGGAGAGAGTTCCAGAGCTCAGCTGTTGAGTAGGAGAAAGTTTGAGAGTAACGTTTCACTCTCGGGTTGGAGAGTTGCACAGAGTAGGGGAGGGATTGAGTTGCAAGACGGGTACCACGTGCCCTACGTAAAGGAGGTGGTATACACTGGGAAAGCTCTGAGGAACACTGATTATTATAGTAGCGATAGAATAGCGATAGAGATGCAACATTGCAGCGGAGAGAGAGAGATTGCAGAGAGTTGGTGAGTGGACGGGAGTTAATGACACGAAAGGCCTTCCTTTCAACTTTGTCTAGGAGAGCGGTGTGAGAGGAACCTCCCCACACATGTGAACAATACTCAATACAAGGACGCACTATGCCCCCTGTACAGAGCAAGAAGCTGTGCAGGGGAAAAGAACCCCCTAAGGCGGTTGAGCACACCCAGCTTCTGGGAGGCTGCCTTAGCAAGACTGGTAATATGGTCCTTCCAACTGAGAGCAGAAGAAAAAGAGACACCAAGAATATTGAGAGAAGATGAAGGATTGATTGTTTTTATTGTTGAAGAATAAGGGATAGTCCGCTGGGAGTTCCTTACGGGTAGATAGATGGAGAAATTGGGTTTTGGAAGCATTAAAGGTAACAAGGTTTTCTCTGCCCCAATTGGAGATAGTATTTAGATCAGAATTTAAGAGTCTATGGTTTCATTACGTTTGTCGTTGAGGGATTGCTGGCTGGGGCGTTCTGAAAAACTAATGGAGTAGTGTCAGGTTGAGTCGTCTGCGTATGAATGGATGGGAATTGAGGTACAGTTGAGATCATTTATAAAAATTAGAAAGAGAATAGGAGATAGGACATAGCCCTGAGGAACACCGGAGTTTATAGGGTGAGTAAGTGAACGATGGCCGTCCACAACCGCGGCTATGGAACGGCCGGAAAGGAAATTAGAGACAAAGGCACAGATGGAGGGATAGAAACCGAAGGAGGGTAGTTTAGAAATTAAAGATTTGTGCCAGACTCTATCGAAGGCTTTCGATATGTCTAGTGCAATAGAAAAAGTCTCACCGAAGTCCTGAAAGGAGAATGACCAAGAGTTAGTAAGATATGAAAGAAGATCACCAGTAGAGTGACCCTTAAGGAAGCCATACTGGAATCTGAGAGCAGATTATGAGAAGAGAAATGCTTAAGAAATTTGGAAGCAAGAATAGTTTCAAAAACTTTAGAAAGACAAGAGATGAGAGCAATTGGACGATAGTTGGAGGGTTGAGAGCGGTCACCCTTCTTTGGGACAGGTTGAATGTGAGCAAACTTCCAGCATGAAGGGAAGACGTTAGAGGATAAACAGAGACGAAAGAGTTTGCCTAGGCAGGGAGTCAGCACGAAAGCACAGTTTTTGAGAACAACAGGAGGAACACCGTCCGGACCGTACGCCTTATTAGTATTAAGCCCAGAGAGGGTAGAAAGTACATCTTTAGAAGAGATTAGGATATTAGGCATAAGTAGGAGAGAGGAGGGTGGAGAGGGAGGAATAGCACCGGAATCATCCAAGATGGAGTTTCTAGCAAAAGTTTGAGCAGAGAGTTTAGCTTTGTCAGAGGAAGAAGTGATGGTTGTGCCATCAGAGTGGGAAAGGGGAGGGAAAGACTAGGAAGAGAAATTGTTGGAGAGGTTTTTGGCTAGATGTTGCTTTTAATGATTCCAAAACCCAATTTCTTCATCTTACTACCTGTTCAGAACTCCCAGAGGACTATCCCTTACAAATCAACAATACAAAAATACATCGTTCTTCTTCTCTCAATATTGTCGGTGTCTCTTCTTTTTCTGCTCTCACTTGGAAGTATCATATTACCAGCCTTGCTAAGGCAGCCTCCCAGAAGCTGGGTGTGCTCAACCGCCTCAAGGGGTTCTTTACCCCTGCACAGCTTCTTGCTCTGTACAATGGAACAGTGCGTCCTCGTATTGAGTATTGTTCACATGTGTGGGGAGGATTCTCTCACACCGCACTCCTAGACAAAGTAGAAAGGAAAGTCTTTTGTATCATTAACTCCCGTCCATTCACCAACTCTCTGCAATATCTCTCTCTTCGCCGCAATGTTGCATCTCTCTCGCTTTTCTATCGCTACTATAATAATCAATGTTCCTCAGAGCTTTCCCAGGGTATCGTCTTGCACCACAATACTCAGATCCATAAAAGCTACATATGCTTTGTTGCCTTTTTTACAGTATGCTCTAACCGTTTCTTTTAAAATGAGAGTAACATCAGTTGTAGAAGTTCCTCTACAAAATCCAAACTGCCTGGAGTTACACCATATGCTTTCAGTTAATATATCTAATAGATGTAATTCAAACTATTTTAAGATGCATGAAGACAACATTACAGGTCTATAATTGTTAGAATCACTTATATTACCTTATAGGTCTTTGATTATTGGGTTAATTTCTCCTTTTAACAAGTCTACAGGAAGATAGCAGAGATTATAACAAGCATTCATTAACTGAGAGATATATCCTAAAAGCATAGCAGATCCATGTTTGAGTAATACTGAATGTATACCATCACAACCCATTCCTTCATTTAGCCTTATTAATAATAATTTCAAACGTTCTATCGCTATTGTTGGATGACATTTACGTTTATTTGTCCACATCGTTCTTATTCTATTTATCAAGTCCAATTCCTCCACGCCATGATCACCCCTATTGACATTTGCAAAGAACTTGTCATTAAAAATACCTATTATATCATTCTTAGAGTCTGTTCCATCAATTACGTTAGACCATTTTATTCGATTGTTATGGTGCCTTATTTCTTGCCAAAAGTCTGTCATATTCTTATTTCCAAACTTTACTTCGATCGATCTTGATCTTTCATTACATTCATCCTTCTTACATTCTGATAAAGCATCTTTAAATTCCTTTCGACTTTCAACCATTTTCTCATATTCATAGGTGTCTCTTAGTTTACCTGTCCTCCGCCACCCAAGATAATCACTACGAGAGTCAGCATAAAACAACTTAACCCTCCTATTCCATCCAGGAATAACTTTAAATTTATTATTCCTAGCTCTCTTTGCATATTTTGTGAGCACCTACAAATAGAATCTACTAAATTCGTATACATTTGATCAATTTCTCTAATACATTCAGCATTGCGACAACCCAATAGAAAACAACTATTTACCTTTACAGTGAGCCTATTACCAAGACACTGGCTTACGTCATTTTCTATCATCTGTATTGCAGTGGGCTTTAAAGATTTCCAATCTACATAGAAATTACATATAGTGAATATTGTTGTGTATTTCCCTATTGTGTTGGTCATTTAAATAATTTAAAGGATTTATAATTATATTGTTATATATAATGACCAGTCAGTCAATCAATCAGTCATTGGGGGAAAACTCTGTGACAGCACTGAGCCACACTCACATTCCGACTCCACACTTGTGGATTTCCCCATAGTTTATTGGTATAAAATTAATTCACTTTGATACTAACCTTGCCTCTTAGATGTACTGGGACTACTGGATAGTAGTTCATCGTTCCCGATGTCGGCCAGGAAGTCATGGTCGATGGTGTCATCATCATCTTCAAGGTCGAACTCTATGTCACTGTCGGCGCTGGTCTGTGGTGCCACCCACTGCGTCCTGCTTCTGGTTTGCTTGTAGAAGGACCCCACTGGTCTCTGAAAAAGAAATATATAACATCACTATCACTTTCATCACTATATTTATGATGAATAATATGAAAATTGACATATAAATGAATATATTTGGCAAACAATATTATAACTAACATTATGTGGAGTCCATACCAATGAATAGAGTACTGGCCTACCACATGGCCTGTAGCATGTTTAAACACAAATTCACCATAGCTTCACCATCATTTTGTAATTTCTAACATTACTTTTTAGTCAGGAATTGCTCTGTTTCAAGGTTATTTTGTAGGAAACTTATTGCATAGCAGTATAACCATCAATAATATAATCACAATCACTAATCACCATCATACATCCACAATCACCATCATCACTATCAGGCCATACGGTTATATGTGTTGCGGGCCAAAGATCCCCGCAGGGATGAGCGTGGTTATTCGTGATGCGGGCCAAAGATCCCAGGCGGGGGGAAGGTGGCGCCATGCGGTCGCCCGTAACTACGGCGTACATCCTGCGTATACACCATGTTCAGCACCCAACTTTTCGTATTTGCTTTGAAACCACACTAATTTCTTTCATACCAGCATAAAGTACAACTATTCATCTATGTCCTTTCAACTTTTAAGAACCTTACCTCCATTGTGTTAGGCGTGAGGGGCGTGGGAATGGAGCAAACTTGACGCATATATGACCACTACGGCTGCTTGGCTGACAATGACTCTCTTCTCGCCCTGCACCAACGCGCAGGTATAGGGTAGAGGGCTGTGATTGGCTGGAGATTATGACAAAAGGTTCCCCTATTGGCTGGAGCAAAGCCAAGCCATCTATGTCATCAATGGCGCGAAAAACAGCCCACCGAAAACATGCGTTTAAGAATCCTGCGTGGGGTACCTGCCCGTTAAGGGTTAATTAAGCTTGTCTGAGTCATGTTTCCCACATATATCAATTAAAACATGAGTTACTAGGATATTTTTCCTCCAATTAAATACTTGGGAAATACCCATGGGGCATTGTTTCTGGACCACCCCGTATAATATATAAGTATTATATACATGTATGTAAACTGTATATACAGTATATATAATGTGTATATGTGCTAATTAATAACAATATCCTGAGGTTTCAATTTACACCATCAGAGTACTCTACGAAATTAATTTCTGATGTGGGACGAACTGTATTAATAATTACAGTGTTCCCAATGGTGAACAACTCGATAATTAAATAGTACTAGTGCTACCATTCCTAAAGGTTGATGACCCCTCTAGATTATAGCTTCACAATATCAAGATCATTTGCATAATTTCCTCTTTGAGAAGATCATTGCCCTACTATGGTGATCGAGATTTTGGACATACATCTATTTCATCTGCTTTCCAATATTTGCAATTAATTAATTTACTGCCAAACAATAGTATTCTCCTTAGGAAGGAACTGTAGTCGTTCGATGTTTAAGTCTTAATCCCCTAGGGGGTGGCCTCGAATGAACCGCCTACATTTGTTTCCATATGCCAAGGCAACTTCATATGCCAAGGCAACTTGTTCGATTATCTAGCCAGTTCGCAGCAGAGGGTTGCTGAAGCCCAACTGTCCATCAGTGTGTATAGTGTGGGGGTGAATGTGGAATACTAATGTACTGTTGAAACATGTAGATGTAAATGTAAATGTAGTCTGTAACCAAGGTAAACAGCTCACTCATGCTGATCAAGTTCTATGATTAAGGTGCTGGTACCTCCATAATTATTTGGTACACATTGGGGTGCAGCCAGTACATCTTAAGTGAAACTGAAACGACTTGAGTGGGATCTTGTGGTGTCAAGATACCTCGACACCTGGGCTCATGGTTGTGAGTTCATTTCCCACACAGGATGCCTTGTGGGTCCATCAGGATGCCTCAGCAGGACTGTAACAGGATGCCTCGTTACGGGTTATGTTGACAGGATACTTCGTCGCTCATCAACAGGATACCACATGGATTATGGTACCATGCCAGGATGCCTTGACAGATTTTGCAGACAGGATACCTTGCTGACTCCCTACAGGATACCTCGTATAGTAAGCTTGTCTTGGTGAAGGTGGGCTGACAAGGGTTGGTCCATTTGAAGTTTTGTCCTGTTTTCGTTCTACCTAGGTTCTTGGTGTTGTGGGCATGAAGGTCTCCCAGTTCCTTCACCTGTGACCTAACTTTGTGTCATTTTCACTCTGGCGACTCAGGTAGTGGTGAGAGGAATGGCAGCATGACAGGTAAGGCTGGTGGGTGATTCCTGTAGGACCTGGAGGGCGAAGAGAGTGACACAGTGGCTGGGGGCGGGGCTTGAGACGGCAGCTGTACAGAAGAGGATGGAGTTTTCCGTGGTGTCGCTGGTGGTGAGGGCTTCTTTTGAGGTTGAATCGGTCATAGCAATAAAACAATACTTGTGTATTTATGAAGGCTAATGTGTAGTAAATTATATATCAAATTGAACCTCCTTGTACATGTAAGTATATGAAAGGGTAACTTCTTTTAATTATATTTATTTATTTATTCTTTTTCTTTACTTTGTCATACATCATCCAGCTTATAGAATATTACATAAGGAGCATAAACATGTATGGTCTGAAATTCTTGGAAGAAGCCAGACGTGAATGTAACCAATAACATTATTTTGCCACAGTCAGAAAAAACAAACAATAATATACTTGACAGGGTGATCATGCAGGGAGGCTGATAATATAAAAGACGTATCTGCTTACCTGCCATATAATGTGTGTTGTTGTATAATAATAGCAGCCAAAGTTATATTTGAGCTGAATACTACCATTAAAATATTCGTGAAACAAATTACTGTTAATTGTTGTCAATATGATAATATTAATTGAATAATGATCTTGTGACTTTTCTTTTTTATTATAGTTAAAATAGAACTTCAGAGGCTATCAACCCTATTGGATTATTAAGCCAGCACACTGCAAGTCAAGAATAACGTCAGGACTAGAGCCTCTCTGCGAAAACTCCAGTCCCTTGTCTTGTGACCCATACAGAGAGGTTATTTGAAGTGTGTTACTGAAATACTCAGTTGAAATCAACTAATGCAATGTTTATACAAATTTAAACTTTGTAATCACTGTAAAATGGTAACACACACACATAATTTTAAAGCATTCAACTAGGAGACTTTCTTGTTTTTGTTAAACAAAATATATAGTATTTCAAAAGGGAGAATATGAATTATAGTATCCTTAGTAATAATAATAATATCCTTGTATTGAGTATTGTTCACATGTGTGGGGAGGTTCCTCTCACACCGCTCTCCTAGACAAAGTTGAAAGGAAGGCCTTTCGTATCATTATCTCCCGTCCACTCACCAACTCTCTGCAATCTCTCTCTCTCCGCCGCAATGTTGCATCTCTCTCGCTATTCTATCGCTACTATAATAATCAGTGTTCCTCAGAGCTATCCCAGTGCATACCACCTCCTTTACGTAGGGCACGTGGTACCCGTCTTGCAACTCAATCCCACCCCTACTCTGTGCAACTCTCCAACCCAAGAGTGAAACGTTACTCTCAAACTTTCTTCTACTCAACAGCTGAGCTCTGGAACTCTCTCCCAGAATCAGTCTTTCCCTCTTCCTATGACTTAAATTGCTTCAAACTCCATGTGTCCAGGCATTTTGGCTCGAACGTCCCTTGATTTTGGCCCTGTCACTCTTTCAACTATGGGGGGGGGCACTCGCTATAGGCAGTTATGCCTTTTGCCTCCCTCAATCACATAGAAAAAAAATAAAAATAAAAAATAATAATTAAAGTCAGACTCATTTCTACATTAAGAATACAATATTCCATCAACATTTGAGTTTTATACCTGCCGCACAGTGAATCATATAAATTAATAAATTTCCTAATGCAACCACACCAGCATAAAAAAAAGTATATTGCAGCTGTGTTTAATTAATTATAGAAAAACCGTTCGAGAGGATATATGCAAAGCATAATTTGTCCATATGTGTATTGGTGTTATATATGTATATACAGTATATATATTATATATATATATATATATTAAATATTCGGTACAGACAGTGTTCCTCCTGTTGTACTATAAAACCTGTGCTTCCGTGCTGACTCCCTGCCTAGGCAAACTCTTCGTCTCAGTCTCTCATGCTGGCTGGAAGTTTGCTCTCATTCAACCTGACCGCTCTCAACCCTCCAACTATCGTCCAATTGCTCTCATCTCTTGTATCTCTAAAGTTTTTAAAACTAGTCTTGCTTCCAAATTTCTTGAGCATTTCTCTTCTCATAATCTAATCTCAGATCGCCAGTATGGCTTCCTTAAAGGTCGCTCTACTGGTGATGTTCTTTCATATCTTACTAACTCTTGGTCATCCTCCTTTCGGGATTTCGGTGAGACCCTTTCTATTGCACTAGACATATAGAAGGTCTTCGATAGAGTCTAGCACAAATCTTTAATTTCTAAAATACCATCCTTCGGTTTCTATCCCTCCATTTGTGCCTTTGTCTCTAATTTCCTTTCCGGCCATTCCATAGCTACTATACTAATCAATGTTCCTCAGAGCTTTCCCAGTGTATACCACCTCCTCTACGTAGGGTACGTAGTACCCGTCTTGCAACACAATCCCACCCCTACTCTGTGCAACTCTCCAACCCAGGAGTGAATCAGTCTTTCCCTCTTCCTCTGACTTAAATTGCTTCAAACTCCGTGTGTCCAGGCATTTTGGCTCGAACGTCCCTTGATTTTGACCCTGTCACTCTTTCAACTCTGGGGGAGGCACTCGATACAGGCAGTTCTAACTTTTGTCTCTCCTCACTCGCCAAGATTTTTATTTTTATATATACTGTATATATATATATATATATATATATATATATATATATATATATATATAATATAATGAAAAAGCCAAACACCACACCACTACCGCCAAGCAATTTTTCCACACACACCACCACACCACCAAGATACGCCAGAGTCGCCTCTATAACGCCTGCGTTCCCTCCAACACCCGGCAAGGACATCATGGTGACCATCCAGAACCACGATGCTAACAAGAAAAGGAAAGGTGACAAGGAAGTCAAGGCAAGCCGAAACTTGCATATGCACTACACCTCTACGCGCCCTTCTTCCTCCAAGCCTATCGGGCATGGAAGCATACATTCCATTCTCTTTCTCTCAGACTAATGCTAAAAAATCTTGGTTTACTCACGCCTGTTCTACTGCTGTCCGCAATAAGGAGGAAGCATTCAAACGGTACCGACGCCTTAAAACTCAAGACTCTCATTCTTCATATGTTTCTGCCCGGAATCAAGCCAAATCTGTTCTTCGACTTGCCAAACACTCTTTCATCAATAATAAATGCACTGAACTATCCAACTCTAGCTCTTCCCAAGCTTTCTGGCATCTAGCCAAAAATCTCTCCAACAATTTCTCTTCCTCGTCTTTCCCTCCCCTTTCCCACTCTGATGGCACAACTATCACTTCTTCCTCTGACAAAGCTAAACTCTTCGCTCAAACTTTTGCTAGAAACTCCACCTTGGATGATTCCGGTGCTATTCCTCCCTCTCCGCCCTCCTCTCTCTTACTTATGCCTAATATCCTAATCTCTTCTAAAGATGTACTTTCTACCCTCTCTGGGCTTAACACTAATAAGGCGTACGGTCCGGACGGTGTTCCTCCTGTTGTTCTCAAAAACTGTGCTTCCGTGCTGACTCCCTGCCTAGGCAAACTCTTTCGTCTCTGTCTATCCTCTAACGTCTTCCCTTCATGCTGGAAGTTTGCTCACATTCAACCTGTCCCAAAGAAGGGTGACCGCTCTCAACCCTCCAACTATCGTCCAATTGCTCTTATCTCTTGTCTTTCTAAAGTTTTTGAAACTATTCTTGCTTCCAAATTTCTTAAGCATTTCTCTTCTCATAATCTGCTCTCAGATCGCCAGTATGGCTTCCTTTAAGGGTCGCTCTACTGGTGATCTTCTTTCATATCTTACTAACTCTTGGTCATCCTCCTTTCGGGACTTCGGTGAGACTTTTTCTATTGCACTAGACATATCGAAAGCCTTCGATAGAGTCTGGCATAAATCTGTAATTTCTAAACTACCCTCCTTCGGTTTCTATCCCTCCATCTGTGCCTTTGTCTCTAATTTCCTTTCCGGCCGTTCCATAGCCGCGGTTGTGGACGGCCATTGTTCACTTCCTCACCCTATAAACTCCGGTGTTCCTCAGGGCTTTGTCCTATCTCCTATTCTCTTTCTCTCCTTAACCCTCTCCATATGACGCGATTTTGAGCCTATCATTCTAATATTTTGCGTCATATGAGTCTGAAAGGGTTAACTGTACCTTAATTCCCATCCATTCATACGCAGACGACTCAACCTTGCACTACTCCATTAGTTTTTCAGAACGCCCCAGCCAGCAATCCCTCAACGACAAACGTAATGAAGCCATAGAACTCTTAAATTCTGATCTAAATACTATTTCCAATTGGGGCAGAGAAAACCTTGTTAACTTTAATGCTTCCAAAACCCAATTTCTCCATCTATCTACCCGTCAGGATCTCCCAGCGGACTATCCCTTATTCTTCAACAATACAAAAATCAACCCTTCATCTTCTCTCAATATTCTTGGTGTCTCTTTTTCTTCTGCTCTCATTTGGAAGGACCATATTACCAGTCTTGCTAAGGCAGCCTCCCAGAAGCTGGGTGTGCTCAACCGCCTTAGGGGGTTCTTTTCCCCTGCACAGCTTCTTGCTCTGTACAGGGGCATAGTCCGCCCTTGTATTGAGTATTGTTCACATGTGTGGGGAGGTTCCTCTCCACCGCTCTCCTAGACAAAGTTGAAAGGAAGGCCTTTCGTATCATTAACTCCCGTCCACTCACCAACTCTCTGCAATCTCTCTCTCTCCGCCGCAATGTTGCATCTCTCTCGCTATTCTATCGCTACTATAATAATCAGTGTTCCTCAGAGCTATCCCAGTGCATACCACCTCCTTTACGTAGGGCACGTGGTACCCGTCTTGCAACTCAATCCCACCCCTACTCTGTGCAACTCTCCAACCCAAGAGTGAAACGTTACTCTCAAACTTTCTTCTACTCAACAGCTGAGCTCTGGAACTCTCTCCCAGAATCAGTCTTTCCCTCTTCCTATGACTTAAATTGCTTCAAACTCCGTGTGTCCAGGCATTTTGGCTCGAACGTCCCTTGATTTTGGCCCTGTCACTCTTTCAACTATGGGGGAGGCACTCGCTATAGGCAGTTATGCCTTTTGCCTCCCTCAATCACATAGAAAAAAAAACAAAAAAACAAAAAGACGCATTACCACCATGAGAGGGAAATCCGGAGGGGCTATCCCAGCTTCCCCAGGGCCTCCTCCCCGCACAGCTGTCCTTCTTACCCTGAGAAGGAACACCTGGAGAAACGCCAGAAGTGGTAAGCTTATGACAGGCAAAGTTAAGATCTATAACAGTTCTAAAGCTCTTAAAATATACTACACTGGAAGATAGTTTAAGAACTGGAAGATTTGGGCAAATACTGGATAAACTATTAAAGCACTGGGAAATAGAGGTTTACACAGGATTTTTAGATCTTGGCTCATCAAGAGAATTCATTATTGGATCACACTAGTGGCAACCAAATATCAAAATCCTCCGCCTCGATTACTAGGAATTACTGTCAATAAAGAATGCTGTTTTGACATTTGCTTTATTGGTAGTAAACCAACCTCTTATGGACCCTTTTAAAAGTTCATGCACTGGCAATTGGCTTTTAAATGGTAGGGCTCTGTGAGATACCGTAGCTTTAAGCATAACGGCACTTTGCCAAAGAGTCCTTACGGTATGTGATCCCAGGCACTGGCATTAAGACACGTATGCGTTGAAAGCCCAAATAAACCCATCCACCAGTCCCTGAAAGACTCTTATATCGGTCAGGACAGTTAAGAGACGTTGTGTAAAACCAACCCTCTTACGTTAGTCCAATGATATGTATATGTATACACTGGTATAATGGAACGTAACATTCAAGACCCAAACCCCAAGAGTGCTGGAAGGTTCTGCATCAAAACTCTTATAACAGTCATAGTTAAATAGATAGTACAACACTGGTATAACTTCTCTTTACGTTATCTCGATGATATGTATACGTATACATGGTATATTGGAACATAGTCAGTTAAGACCCAACATCCAAGAGTTTTCCATCGACTTCCATCCGCTGTCAACCATCCACGTCAGGACCACCATCACGGCCAAGACCCTCGTCGGAATATTACAGAAGTACCTTTATCAGAGAAATACTCAGTGTGACCTCGAAGAAGTACTAGTGAAGTGCCTTATCGAAGGAAGCACTCAGTGTGACATCATAATAGTGTAGTGTCATTCCTTTGGGATATTTATTGTGGATCCCCGTTCGTGCGTTATTAACTATACATATTTACCTATATCTTGTCTGAAAGTAATATTGATTTACATTGAACAATACAGTTTGTGTGTACTCTGTGTTATATTTATCCTCTATTACCTTTGTGCATTTGTTTATTTGGATTCAACTTCTCCAGTCAAGTAAGAACCTACCTAATTAATGCAATTATTCCAGCAAAAACCTGGTATAACAATACTGTATATATATATATATATTCAGTCATTAATAAAGACTCCCAACACCACATTTCAAACTGTTCCTCGTTCATTTCTCTCGGGTGCTCTTGTATAACCGGGATGAAGGATTGACGTACAACACTTCTGCACCTCAGAAACTTCACCTGCCTTTAATTAAACCCCCTGAAGCAGCAGGACAAGCCGGACTAACGAGGGAGTTATGCAGTAGTGACAAGGCAGGGCTTCTATAATTATATGTGGGGAATATATACTGTATATAGATAGGTTAAATTATTAAATCACTGGTACATAAATTAATCCCGACAATAAGTTAGATAATATAATTACCAATATGAAGAATTCAATGAGTGGTTTCCTGTCCTCTTACACACGGCTAATTCATATGAATGACATGTAGGAATGTTCACATAATACAATATCAATACATTATGAACTTAGCTTAGGGGACTGGTGATGTAGGACTGTAGATATACTGTAGATTAATAGCGGTAGCACATGGTGAATTCTATGTCGAATCAGAGCCGGAGGGAGGAGTGATTGTTACGACTGGTTTGTAGAGACTAAGGGCCAGCGTTCTGTCGCTTCGCGAGGTTACATATTATGACTGCCGGCTCATAATAATTCTAACTTATGATTTGGTTTCATGATACATCTAGAGCTGATGTATATATTTATGCATTACAATTATTATTTAACCTACAATTAATGATAAACTACAGTACATAAGGTACTATCCGAAATCGTACTTACTATACAATACCTCTCCAACAATTTCTCTTCCTCGTCTTTCACTCCCCTTTCCCACTCTGATGGCACAACTATCACTTCTTCCTCTGACAAAGCTAAACTCTTCGCTCAAACTTTTGCTAGAAATGATTCCGGTGCTATTCCTCCCTCTCCGCCCTCCTCTCTCTTACTTATGCCTAATATCCTAATCTCTTCTAAAGATGTACTTTCTACCCTCTCTGGGCTTAACACTAATAAGGCGTACGGTCCGGACGGTGTTCCTCCTGTTGTTCTCAAAAACTGTGCTTCCGTGCTGACTCCCTGCCTAGGCAAACTCTTTCGTCTCTGTCTATCCTCTAACGTCTTCCCTTCATGCTGGAAGTTTGCTCACATTCAACCTGTCCCAAAGAAAGGTGACCGCTCTCAACCCTCCAACTATCGTCCAATTGCTCTCATCTCTTGTCTTTCTAAAGTTTTTGAAACTATTCTTGCTTCCAAATTTCTTAAGCATTTCTCTTCTCATAATCTACTCTCAGATCGCCAGTATGGCTTCCTTAAGGGTCGCTCTACTGGTGATCTTCTTTCATATCTTACTAACTCTTGGTCATCCTCCTTTCGGGACTTCGGTGAGACTTTTTCTATTGCACTAGACATATCGAAAGCCTTCGATAGAGTCTGGCATAAATCTTTAATTTCTAAACTACCCTCCTTCGGTTTCTATCCCTCCATCTGTGCCTTTGTCTCTAATTTCCTTTCCGGCCGTTCCATAGCCGCGCTTGTGGACGGCCATTGTTCACTTCCTCACCCTATAAACTCCGGTGTTCCTCAGGGCTCTGTCCTATCTCCTATTCTCTTTCTAATTTTTATAAATGATCTCCTTAACTGTACCTTAATTCCCATCCATTCATACGCAGACGACTCAACCTTACACTACTCCATTAGTTTTTCAGAACGCCCCAGCCAGCAATTCCTCAACGACAAACGTAATGAAGCCATAGAATTCTTAAATTCTGATCTAAATACTATTTCCAATTGGGGCAGAGAAAACCTTGTTAACTTTAATGCTTCCAAAACCCAATTTCTCCATCTATCTACCCGTCAGGATCTCCCAGCGGACTATCCCTTATTCTTCAACAATACAAAAATCAACCCTTCATCTTCTCTCAATATTCTTGGTGTCTCTTTTTCTTCTGCTCTCATTTGGAAGGCCCATATTACCAGTCTTGCTAAGGCAGCCTCCCAGAAGCTCGGTGTGCTCAACCGCCTTAGGGGGTTCTTTTCCCCTGCACAGCTTCTTGCTCTGTACAGGGGCATAGTGCGCCCTTGTATTGAGTATTGTTCACATGTCTGGGGAGGTTCCTCTCACACCGCTCTCCTAGACAAAGTTGAAAGGAAGGCCTTTCGTATCATTAACTCCCGTCCACTCACCAACTCTCTGCAGTCTCTCTCTCTCCGCCGCAATGTTGCATCTCTCTCGCTATTCTATCGCTACTATAATAATCAGTGTTCCTCAGAGCTATCCCAGTGCATACCACCTCCTTTACGTAGGGCACGTGGTACCCGTCTCGCAACTCAATCCCACCCCTACTCTGTGCAACTCTCCAACCCGAGAGTGAAACGTTACTCTCAAACTTTCTTCTACTCAACAGCTGAGCTCTGGAACTCTCTCCCAGAATCAGTCTTTCCCTCTTCCTATGACTTAAATTGCTTCAAACTCCGTGTGTCCAGGCATTTTGGCTCGAACGTCCCTTGATTTTGGCCCTGTCACTCTTTCAACTATGGGGGAGGCACTCGCTATAGGCAGTTATGCCTTTTGCCTCCCTCAATCACATAGAAAAAAAAAAATACACACATGGCATAAGCTTGTTCAACTAGTAATTAGTTGAAGTGTCTTCTCACTCAAAGATTAACAGTGAACCCAGTACAAGCTTAAGGGGAGGCTTGGGTTTTTCTGGACCCCCTTCTCCCTCATGCTTAGACCTATTATTCTGGCGATTTAAAAACCTGTTTGTGCCATTTAGGTGTCAATTGTTCCTGGTGAGCGAAGCGAGCCAATAATATAGGAGTAATCCTACCGACAAATGTAAAACTTTATCTCGAAGGGTGGTCTTGAGGGTATTTCGTAAAGGTTGATGGAGGTACTGGGAGAAAACTAAACAAAAATAAAAAATAACTGAACAAATGAATACAAATCTTCCGTTAACAATATATGCAAATCTTCACGTAAGTTAAGCCACTTTCACACATTCACGATGTTGGTCCCGATGTACCCCGAGGTACACAAATTGGTACATCGGCAGAGACAGTGACACGATGTACGCGTTTGACGATGAAGCCTCGACGGTGACACGTCGTAGCCATGACGGGCCAGATGGTACCACGGTTGCAACACGAGGGCGCCACGTCAATGCCCTAACGGTCCAAATTCCGGTCAAACCCGTACCCCGACCGGTCAAAACCGTACCCCGACGTGCCACGAGGGGAAGACGACGAGGGGGGATGGACTTACGATGGTGTTACGAGCGTGACATGACAAACACGACGCCACAACGACAGACGGGGTGACAGACACAATTCGATATAAAAGGGGCCGGTTCTGGTACCTGTACCTCACTCTACACACCTCCCAAGCCACGGCCACACGTCAGCACCACTCGCCCTACCCTACACCATGGATGAACTCGAGGTCCTGCAGCTGCAGGTAGATCTGGCAGCACATCAGGCAAGATTAGATGTTGCCCTGTACAGAGCCATGAAGAATGTGCAGGATGCCCAGGGGCCACCCAGGATACGGAGAAGGCAGGTCTGGACCCATAGAGAATAATTATAATAACATTTATTGCATGCCGTGTGTCAGTGGCGGTCGATATAGCCACACAAGAACAAGAACACACACACACGCACACACACTCACTCGACAATTAATCTCCACAGGTAGGCTACACACGTGTTTCGGTAATCATACCGGTACACTGATTTTTCCTTTGAACTTATTAACTCGTTTGATATAAGTTGATTATGATATATTATATACGCTATAGGCCTATACCATATTAGGTATTCATTTATTAATCATGTGCGTATTTATAGTGTTGTCATACGCACATGATGAATAAATAAAGACCTGCTATGGTATAGGCCTATACCGTATATACCGTATATAATATTCCATAATCAACTTATATCAAACGAGTTAATAAGTTCAAATGAAAAATCAGTGTACCGGTATGATTACCGAAACACGAAGTGTAGCCTACCTGTGGAGATTAAACGCACTGTTATATTATATACTATAATGAGATATACCGGTACCAGTATATCGTTTTTTTTATCGTTATTTTTATTTTCATACTAAATCACAGCAATATTTTCCGCTGAACATGATGGCGGTGTTTAGAATAATTATGCTATCATCAATATTGGATTTTATAGAAATCTATAACGATAGTTTTTTGTTTTTATAGAATCCCAGCCGCACCAAAATATTCGCTCTCAATTGGCTTTCACCCATAATATTTTTTTTTTTTTATTTAATTTTTTTTATGAAAGGCAAGAGGAAAGGTTATTATATAAGATTTCAACAAAAAAACAAATACAAATAATAATATGTGGAATTTCACCGTAGGTGAAGGTTATACTGTTCAGTCCGCCCATACTTTCCCTCCCAACCTCAGTTGGTTTTCATCAGTATTTATCGGGTGTGTATATATGGTAATGACGGGGTGGCACTGATATATAGCCTAGGCCTATTAACCCTTAACTGGCGGCACGCGACCTATGTCGAGTGAAATAAATTTGGACTATGTGGCAGTGCACGACATCTGTCGATGCAATTTTCAGCACGTAATGTTGCTGGGAGAGAGAGCTGAGCGGTGGGACGAGCGTAGCAACCCTATGACCGCTCCCCACCACCGCGGTGGACATACTGAACTGTATTCTACTTTCCTCCCATCTTTCTCACTCACTACACAGGGAATTATGTAAAGAAATTACCTTATTGCAGGGTTTTTGCACTCGTGTTGCACGATCGTTGCAAGAGAACCAGTGGTCATAGAAGGATGGTTCGGGTGTCATTGGAAAGCTCTGTTTACGCCCTTTCAGGCATAGATACTTGTTTTACACTCTGGGTCTTATTTAGGCATGAAAATTATCACGTAAACAATCCTATTTAGGGTAAAAAAAAAACGCTGCGGTACGGTCAAATAGACCGCCTAGGCCGCCAATAAGGTGTTAAGACGATTGCACATGTTAAACAAGGGCGAGTGAGGCAGAGGCCTTCCTCGGGGCTGGCTTTATGGACGCGTCTGTGGCTCGTGGATGCAGCGTGGGCCTCGTGAGTACAGCGGGGGGTGCGCGGCATGCTCCATGGGCCTGTCTTGATGGGTGTGGGGGATTTGAAAATGGCCCTTTATCTTTCACGACGTACCCCGACGCCACCACGTGTCGATGCCGATGGAGACACACCAGACCCACGTCAAACCCACGTCATCGACAGGATGTACCCGATGGTACCACGCCAAAAGTCCATCGTGCAACATTTTTGAACAAATCCAAAACTTTGGTGGCCAAGCCCGATTTGCCACGTCCCGCACCGCGGGTAACACGACGCTCCCCGACGACCCTGACACACGTTGGGGATTGCACCACGTTGTGTCCCGATATTCAAATCGGGGTACATCGGGACCAACATCGTGAATGTGTGAAAGTGGCTTTAAAGGGGAGGTTATTATTTGTTTTCTGGACCTCCTTCTCCCTCATGTGTATTTTCATTAGTTTTCAGATCTTAAAACGTTCATCTCATTAGCTAGCCAATTTTAAGACCTATCGTCCCATTTCTTTATCAATATCAAGGCCATTGTTTCGATTTACCTGTCGATATGTTCATGGCGAGCGATAGCAAGCCTGGATTTTTAGAGGGGGCCGGGACATTTTCTTATCGAAATATATATAGGTACCACTAAATCTCGAAGGCGGTTCTCGCGGATAATTTACTAAGCTTGATGGAGGTCTAGATAGGAAACTAAAACAATAATAAATTAATAAATAAATACACAAATAAATAGACCTTACCCTCTCAATACTCACTTCACTTCACCTAATGCTTCCCTTCCCCCTCCTCTCTCTCCCTCCAGTACCTCCTCTGTATGGTTGTCATGTGAAGCTACAACAACCTTGATGATCCTTTCTTGCACAAAGATGTAGAATAAAAGTCCAGAGATAAGTTTATAAGTTCTTATTAGCCAGAGATACAGGGAGGAGGGAGGCACTTGTTAAGCTGAGTGCCGACC
The DNA here is from genome assembly GCA_032716605.1 of Paralithodes platypus. NCBI lineage: Eukaryota > Metazoa > Arthropoda > Malacostraca > Decapoda > Lithodidae > Paralithodes > Paralithodes platypus. The sequence goes on from CM064582.1 coordinate 5,297,912, forward strand.
GGATGTTACTGATGAAAACATATGCAGCGGTGCCGGATATATTTGGTGCAACGCTGCCGATACTACAGAGTACGGTATTTTATCATGGGATATTAAACAATGATAGTATTGCCCTGAAAGTACATGTGTGTATGTTGCAATATGATTAAGGCATGTGTACACTCTGTATATATGTTGTGTGTGCACTTAACCTATATCAACACCTCCCTCCCCCTTCAAGCTCGCAAGACGTTGTCGAGCTGACTCTTTTTCTAGGAGCCTTTCAGACCTACGTGGGGCCATGGGGGAAGTGAAGAACTCTCTTTCTGGGTCCGTGCAAGACACAGGGATCTCAGGGTTATGGGGGAGGGGTTCAACACCAGGGGAATTCACTGGGCGGAGGAAGCGACGGTTCCGCCAATATATCTTACAACTGGGGAGACGAACCTCATAATCCCTGGACCTGCCGCAGCCCATGACGACCCCAACCTTGTCCCAGCGGTGAGAAGTCGGGTCTTGGATCCGCACTGTTGTACCGACTCTCAACCTGGGAAGGGGGCGTGCGTTCTGGTCATAGTTTCTCTGCACCAGCGCAGTGTGGGCGGCTGCACGGCGGTCACAGTCCTCGGCCTTGGCTTGCCACTCTGCTGCAAAGGACTGGGGATGAGCAGAGACACAAGATCGTAGTGGGTGGCCATACAGGATTTGTGCCGGGGAGCGGCCTGTGAAGTTCGGGGTGTTGCGGAGCTCCAACAGTCCACGGTCAAAGTCCTCACAGTCGATGTTGCCTGAGGGAGCCGTCTTCAGTATGAGGTGTTTGACGGACTTGACGGCAGACTCGGCATGACCGTTGGATTGTGGGTAGTGTGGGGAAGAGACCAAGTGATTGACTCCCCAACGCTCCATGAAGTCCCGGAACTCACGGCTAGTAAACTGTGGGCCTCCATCTGTACGTAGGCGGAGGGGTACACCAACTTCCCTGAAGTAGCGGCAGAAGATCCTGATGGTGTTTGAAGCGGTCGTATCTCCTTTGCAGGGTACGACAACGGGCCAGCCTGAGAGTCGGTCTGTTACGACGAGGAAGGATTTCCCCGCCACAGCGAAGAAGTCGGCTGAAACAGACTCGAAAGGCCTAGTTGGGTTGTCGTCGTTGATCATGGGTTCCTGCTGCTGACTAGGCTGTAAGACCTGACATGGCTCACAAGCTTGAACTGTATTGGCGATGTCCGAGTTGATGCCAGGCCAAAAGACAGCCTGTCGCGCCCTACGCTTAGTGGCCTCCACGCCTCTGTGACTATCATGCAGGCGAGCCAAGGTGCGGCAGCGGAGGGCTTCAGGAACCACAACCCTCGCTTCGTACAGGACGAGTTCACCATCTGCTGACAGGTAGTCTCGGAGTTTCCAGAATGGGAGTAGAGAGTTGTGCAGGTCGTAGCGGTTGGTGGGGAAACCCGAAGTAACGCACTCACGCAGGCGGATGTACACAGGATCCGCTCTGGCTGCGTCTCGGAGTTCCTGGAGAATCCTGTCTGCGTCCTGTGGAGGAGAGTTGACGTCGGTGGCGGCGGCGTTGACAGTCACGAGGGACCTGAGGTGAACCGTGGCGTCGGCACATGCTAACTCATCCTCTGGCGTCGGGTGGCTGACAGGGGCCCGTGACAACGCATCAGGGATGCAGAGCAACCTGCCAGCGCGCCAGACGGCTGTGAAGAGGTAAGGTGCGACTTTCTCCTTCAGACGTTGGAGGCGGGGATTTTCAACCGCATCAAGGGTGTAGTTGTTGAAGATGAGGATGAGGGGGCGATGGTCCGTCATGAGGGTGAAGTGTTGCAGTCCGATGAGGTAGAACTTGCACTTGGACATGGCCCAGACCACGGCTAGCATCTCCAGCTCAATGGTGGCATAGCGGGACTCGGGGTCGCTTAGGAATCTCGAGCCACACTGAACTAAGCGGAGACGGTTGTTGCCATGATCCTGTAGGAGGGCGTATCCAATACCGTTAAGGCATCAGTTTGTAGAATCACTGGTAGGGAAGGGTCGAATGGGGCCAGGACGGGTGGACTGAGCAGGGCAGCCTTGACCCGGCGGAAAGCCTCATCATGGTCAGCGGTCCACATAAACGACCTCTTCGGGCTCATCAGGGGGCGCAGGGGCTGAGCGGCAGTGGCGATGTCGGGGGTGAACTCCGCCAGCTGGTTCACCAAACCCATGAATGAGCGAAGGTCGGTGATGTTGGCTGGTGTCGGGAAGTCCTTGATCGCTCCGACTTTGCCAGGGTCAGCCTGTGCAGGTGATGTGGTGGCTGTGAAGGGTAGCTCCTTACACCTGTTGATGTGTTTGACCTGTAGAATTGGCATTGGGAATTTCGCTGAGATGATGGCCAATTCTTGACAGTGGCGTCTGAACACCCTCGCGGACTTGGATTGTGGCCGAACAGGAGCGTTTGCTGATGGTGAGTTGTGCATGAAACGTCCCCAAAGCAGGAGCCATTGCAGAGCCATCCGCGTTGAGCGTTGTTGTCGGAGGCGGAGGTCGTAGGCTGCTGAGAGGAATCCGAAGTATGTCGAGGTGTCGTCGGCCGATCACTGTGATGTCTGCACCTGTGTCAGGAAGCATGTGGAGTTTTCTAGTGGTGCCGCTGTAGGTGAGACTCACGGATGTCAGTGTGGGTGCCTGAACAGGTGATCCCACACGTCGGCAACTTGTGGTCTTCTTTGCTGTAGACTTATTGTGGGAGGAAGCGTCGTTGTCCTGTGTGGCGGGCGTCTTGGAAGATCTGCAGCATTTGTCGTAGTGGCCCATATGGTTGCAGCGACGACACTGGGCGGTGGCAGCAGAGCAAGCAGGAGTCCTAGGCTTATGACCACGACGGCCTCAGTTAGTGCAGGTGTAGTCTTCAGCCGGGCACTTATTCTTGTCGTGCCGGCGAGCACAACGCTGGCAGGCGGCAGCCGATGCCAAGGACTGTTGCGATGTGGAGAACTTGTCGCGTTGCTTAACTTGCTTGTTCTGCTTGTACGCTGACACGGCGTTAACCTGGGACAGTGGGGCACGTATGGCTGACGTAGCGCTTCGAGTGGCCTCATAGGAACGGCAAGTGTTGACGATGTCCTGTAATGAAGGGGTGGCATCGAGGGAAAGCAGCTTCTGTACAAGTTCTTCGTCGTGTATGCCCATCAGAATGACCATCTTGAGTTGGGTCTCCCTGCAGGCTGAAGAGTTCCCTGGGCAGACGTCAATTTCTTCGGCGATGTGGCAGAGGCGGACGTAGAAGTTGTTGAATGACTCGCCCTGTTTTTGCTTGCAACTGAACAGGTTCCTGCGACGAAGAGCTTCATTGCGAGAATTCTTGATGTGCTCCTGAAGTGCATCGAGGACTGCGTCAACGGTCTTGTCGGTGTCAAGGGGTATGCTTAAGGTGTGCTCCAATAGCCGCTGTATCTCCAGGGTTAAGCACATCCGCATCTGGATCAGTTGTTTCTCCCTCGGTAGTTTAGATAAGTCTACCATAATAGAGTAATCGTCCCACCGACGCCTTCATTCTCTGAAAACCTGGAAGGTGGCATCAGCACGAAGGGGCGGCGGGTTCTGGGTGATAGCCTTCTGTGGTGGAGGTGGAGCTGTAGGGGTGGAGGATGTTGTGGAATGGGGTGTTGTCCCCGGTGAGGTAGGTGTAGGTGCGGCGGCAGGTGGGGTAATTTGGGCCAGAGCCTGGGCAAGGGCGGAGAACTTGGCATCGTCCATCTGTCTCCTGTAGTCCTCCTCCGTGCGTCGTCTTGTTTCCTCCTCCTGTCGTCGTCTTGTTTCCTCCTCCTGTCGTCGGTTTTCCTCTTCCCATCTTCTGCGGTCCTCCTCCTGTTGTCTGCGGTCCTCCTCCTGTCTTCTGCGGTCCTCCTTCTGTCTTCTGGTATAGTCGTCCCGTTGTCTGCATTGCTCCATATACTGTATGAGCTGAAGGAGGTCTGCACTTGTGGTAGGTTGTAGACTTGCAGGGTGTGGTGACAGGGGTGGCATCCCCCTATAGTGTAGGGGAGGTAAAGTGGGGGGAGGTTGGGGAGGTGGAGTAAAATGAGGGGTGGTGAGAGGAGAGGTTGGAGTGGAATGAACTGACTGGTACCCCGTACCAGCAACTCCAACAGTATCTCCATCATTATCTCCACCACTATCTCCACCAGTAGCTCCACCATTATCTCCCTCCCCAGTATGGTCGTGTGGGGTGTCTCTGGGCTCCCCATGAATCTGCTCATCTCCCTCCATAATTGGTTGATAGCTGACACACTGTAGTCTTGCAGGAACGATGAAAATGTGCAGTACAACTGGAACAGTTTATTTAATAGTGAGAGAAATTATCTGTGCTAGAGAGAGTGAGTGCGTGAGTGCGATAGGCTTGGCAACACCGTGTTGACTTGGCAACGATGTGCGTGTGTCCGTGCGCGCATGTGCCGGCACAGCTGGAAGGCACTGAGGGCCCAGTGAGGGGTGAGAACTTTAGTGTTGCTGGAGACGTTAGAGGGGGACGGTATGCTACTCCTCGCTCTTGTCCAGCAATGATTCGGCAGCTATAACCCTCACAGCAAGTCGGGAATGGGCACAAATGACATGGGACATATAATAAAGGCACTGCACTACACACTTAAGCACTTCACTGCACTTGAAAGCACTGCACAATGATATATCCAGGGCTGGAGAGGCGAGGTCTTGCAAGATGGCTGGCTGATAATCCGGTCTTGGCTAGTATCTCCTGGCTTTAATACACTGACTGCGCCATGTATGGTTGTCATGTGAAGCTACAACAACCTTGATGATCCTTTCTTGCACAAGGATGTAGAATAAAAGTCCAGAGATAAGTTTATAGGTTCTTATTAGCCAGAGATACAGGGAGCTGGGAGGCACTTGTTAAGCTGAGTGCCGACCGGATGTTACTGATGAAAACATGTGCAGCGGTGCCGGATATATTTGGTGCAACGCTGCCGATACTACAGAGTACGGTATATTATCATGGGATATTAAACAATGATAGTATTGCCCTGAAAGTACATGTGTGTATGTTGCAATATGATTAAGGCATGTGTACACTCTGTATATATGTTGTGTGTGCACTTAACCTATATCAACATCCTCTACTTATGTTTTTACAATATATCATCTATCATCATACTTTCTTAACTTCCCCCAATGCTTCCCTCCCCCTTCTCTCTCTCTCTCTCTCTCTCTCTCTCTCTCTCTCTCTCTCTCTCTCTCTCTCTCTCTCTCTCTCTCTCTCTCTCTCTCTCTGTTCGTTTGTCTTTATTACTTCCCCTCTTTCTTCTTCGTGTCTCTATTACCCCTCCTTCTCTCCTCTTCGCCTCCTGTCACCCTTCACCTTCCCCTTTCTCTTCCTCCTCCTCTTCCTATCCGATAATTCATGTCAGTTATTCCTTTTTATTGTATGTATGTATATACTCAGGTACATACCCTATTGCTGGGGGTGGCCGACTCGAGACAGAGCCCAAACAAAAACATTTATAGTTCCAACTCTTAGGGTCCGGGACTATTTTCGCGTTCCTTTGCCCCTTACTCCACGCCTGAGTTAGCTGGAGGGAGTGGTGGGTGGGGAGGAGCCTTCTGTTGTACTGTCCTTTTGTTTACTTAGTGGTTTGTAGCTTAGCAGTGTAGATATCCAAAGTGCCCAGTGAGGACCAATAGGTATGTTGCAATTTGTAAGTACTTTGTTCCTTGTATATTCCTTACTACACTATCGACCAATCAAACTTCATTAGAAACAATGGTTGTAAGATTATAGGAAAGCGATTTCATTCTATTGAAGCAAAACACTTCTCCAATCATGTTGTGAACATTTGGAACAGACTACCTTAACAAATTGTGAACTGCAATACAATCGAGACTTTCAAGAACCGTGTAAATAAGTGTTTGGCCACTAACCCTCAATTATTATTATATATATATATATATTTTTTTTTTTTTTTTTTTTTTTTTTTTTCAGAATAACTCTGAGTCGAGTCGTAATGCAGAAATACCACGGTTTGCAGTAAAAAAATATATGTTGTGCATGTTCGTTTACTTAAGACCGAAATTATGTTTTTGCTTTTTCATCCAGATTTTAGATGTAGAATGAGCGTAGACTACTAATTGATCTCCTTTCATCCTATCCTTATCCGAAATTCCATATCAGTTTTGCCATGCTGCTTGGTTTAATATTGAAAGTTTGTCCACGCCAGCATAAGCTGGAGGGAGTGGTGGGTAGGGAGAAGCCTTCTGCTTTACATTTTGTTTTTATTTACCTGGTAGTTAGTAGCTTAGCAGAGTAGATATCCAAACTGCCCTGTAATGACCAATAGGTCTGTTGCAGTTTGTAAGTCCTGTGTATTCCTCCTCCTCCTCCTCCCCCTTGCACACCATTATTGCTGTCATTACCATTAATAAACTTAAAAGTCCTATCTCCCAATTATCTTCTCTCGTTTTGTCCGAAAAGTAGGCATGATTTCCAGGGCTTAATTTATTAATGGAATTTTAAGCTATTCACACGGATAAAAATGAGAAATGCAAAACGCAGAAATTACAAACTAGAGAAATCATCATATTTCATATTGGTAATTAACTAAATTTACTTATTGTCAAGATTAAGTCATGTATTAGTGATTGAATAATTTAATTATATATATATAATTATATTCCCCACAATAAGCTTTATCATAGGCAAGATGCTTCAAAACTTGAATTTAAAGGTTCAGAGATTCGAATTGATCTAACTTTATAAATTTAATGCTGAAGACTGTCCTGTACTGTACTGTTCAATTCCATCGTGTCATTACATATAGATCAGTAATCCATATAAACCTATTATGCAAAATGGCTACTCATTCTGCCTACCACCATATGATTTTGTTCAATCAAGGAAAGGCGTTTTAACTTCTCAGAATTAAAGCCGTCATCATTAACACTATCTGGTCCGAGGTCTTGGGAGTCATTATGATATTCTGTTATTGTGGATTTTGCTTGCTTTTGCCATTTTCGAGCAATGTATTATAATTTGTCCCATAGGCTAACAAAGGACTTCCTTCAAACTAAGAATAACTGCTCACCTAGACCCTCTCCAAGCTAAATTTGTAAATTGATACGAAAGGAAAATATTCTGGCCGAAAGCCGATTTCTTCTAAGTCTCCCAGAAAGAAATCAACACCAAAATGTGATTAAGCGTCTTATTATCGCCAAACTAATGGGTTGGAACGTCTTATAATCTCCAAACTAATGGAGCGAAACAGCGGATGTCCAAAAATACCTCCCTCGCACCAAATAGGGTTAAAGCAAAGTCACTAATTCCGAAAATATTTGATCTGTAATGACTTTTTAGTATATTCCTTAGATCTCTTCTACTCCTACGGTTTACTCTGTTCTAATAATATTATATTCATCATCTGTCATATCTCTTATTTTCTTCCACGTTTATTGTCCGACTATTACCTTAGTTTTTTCTTATTTCCTCTTATCTTCCATATCTCTCCTTTTCTTCCACTCTTATTATACAACTATAAACTTAATGTCCTCTTATTAAATTGTTTCTTCCATATCTCTCCTTTTCTTCCACTCTTATTATACAACTATAAACTTAATGTCCTCAAATTAAATCTTATCTTCCGTATCTCTTTTTTTTTTCCACTGTTATCATCCAACTACTTATGTCCCTTCTTACTTCAGCCGTTTATTCCTCCTCCTTTATTCTCTTTTATCCTTATCTCCTATCCTCCTATGATTCTTCGCTTTTCCTCCTCCTCCTCCCCTTCCTTCTTCTCCCCCTCCTCCTTCTCTTCCTCTTCGCCCTCCTCCTCCTCCTTCTCCCCCTCCTCCTCATCATTCTCCCTATCCTTCTCATTCTCCTCCTCTTTCTCCTCCACCTCAATCAGCCAGATTGTCCACCCTCATCACTATTTTTGTTCTCCTAATTAATTTGGTCTTACAGGGTCGTCAACCTCCTACACACATTCCCACCTTCATATCTTACATGTCTTATATATATTCATACTCTTACGCTGACATTTGTGTTCAAACATATATGTATTTTCAGATAATGTATTGTTTTCCTTAGTATTATTATTATTATTATTTGTTTTATTATATATATATATTTTTTTTTAGATTACTCTTATTTTACGTGACTTTGTTTGATGTTTACAATAATTTATCTCATGACTATGAACACTACTGTATATGAGGAGTAACACGTTATGGACAAAGTTTCACAGATAGCTTCTTCAGGTCACTGAAGGGGAGGTGTGGTGGAGTGGTCTTGCCACTGGCCTGGTAATCCAAAGGTCCCGGGTTCAAATCCCGATGTATCAATGGGAAGATATTATTGGGATGGAATTTGTGCTGTACCTAGTATCAGTGCATTACCACAAGCCCACCGAAACGTCAATAAAATACCCTCATTGTTCCCTCATTAAATAGCAGTGTATGAATATTCCCATATTCAAAATATGCTATAGGGGTGCAATGCCTGGTGAGTTATCTGCTCAACAGGTGGCGTTGTGTGTGTGTAAGTGTGAGAGTCCGAGTGTAGGGGTGAGACAGTGAAGCACGGGAACGAGATGGCTTCAGAGATGGGGTCGTTTCGGGCCATGAGTGAGCACCATGCCTCATGTGAAGGCAAGATGGCAGGTGCTCGTTGTACTCTACGTGATTCACATGTCTCACTCCCTAGACTGGAACAAGACCTCACGGGCTTCACTGTTCATTGTAAAGCGGTGAATGTTAAGGCTCTCAGCCTATGCCCGAGAGGAAGTAAGTTGGAATATAGAAAAAAAAAAAAAAAAAAAAAAAAAACTGATCTGAAAAAAGCTATCTGCGAAACCCTGTCAATAAAGTGCTCCTCATACGGTGGTCAAATCCATTCTGTCAACTTTTCAAAGTTATTTCAACAATGTATCTCTTATTTGCGTGCACTTCAGCTGTGCAGTATTATTTGATTTATATTAAGGTGTTCATATTTTTTCCTCTGTCCAATTGCTCTTCTTTCCTATTTTACTCCAGCCAACCTGTCTGGGTTTTAGTGAAGTGACTGGAGTTCTAGAAAAGGAGTTCTAGCCCTGACACTATTCTTGACTTGCAGTGTGCTGGCTTAATAATCCTGAAGGGTTGATAGCCTCTGAAGGCCTAATTTAACTACATTTTACTTCATAATTGTGGTTTCCATTATATTATCTGCTATCTCTTCTTAAGACTTTATACTATTGTTTATGATTGCACCTCCATCTCTTAATTGCATATTATCTGTTGACTTCCTTGTGACCTGTACAGTATTTGTAATTTTACCCATACAATCGTTTCTACTTTCATGTTTAATATCTGAGGTTATTCCATTGTATATTTTCTACACAATCCATTAATCCTCTTTATATTTCCTGCATGTATTTATATTTTTCCTGCATGTATTTATATTTTTCCTGCATGTATTTATATTTTTCCTGCATGTATTTATATTTTTCCTGCATGTATTTATATTTTTCCTGCATGTATTTATATTTTTCCTGCATGTATTTATATTTTTCCTGCATGTATTTATATTTTTCCTGCATGTATTTATATTTTTCCTGCATGTATTTATATTTTTCCTGCATGTATTTATATTTTTCCTGCATGTATTTATATTTTTCCTGCATGTATTTATATTTTTCCTGCATGTATTTATATTTTTCCTGCATGTATTTATATTTTTCCTGCATGTATTTATATTTTTCCTGCATGTATTTATATTTTTCCTGCATGTATTCATATTTTTCCTGCATGTATTCATATTTTTTCCGGCATGTATTTATATTTTTCCTGCATGTATTTATATTTTTCCTGCATGTATTTATATTTTTCCTGCATGTATTTATATTTTTCCTGCATGTATTTATATTTTTCCTGCATGTATTTATATTTTTCCTGCATGTATTTATATTTTTCCTGCATGTATTTATATTTTCCCTGCATGTATTTATATTTTTCCTGCATGTATTTATATTTTTCCTGCATGTATTTATATTTTTCCTGCATGTATTTATATTTTTCCTGCATGTATTTATATTTTTCCTGCATGTATTTATATTTTTCCTGCATGTATTTATATTTTTCCTGCATGTATTTATATTTTTCCTGCATGTATTTATATTTTTCCTGCATGTATTTATATTTTTCCTGCATGTATTTATATTTTTCCTGCATGTATTTATATTTTTCCTGCATGTATTTATATTTTTCCTGCATGTATTTATATTTTTCCTGCATGTATTTATATTTTTCCTGCATGTATTTATATTTTTCCTGCATGTATTTATATTTTTCCTGCATGTATTTATTTTTCCTGCATGTATTCATATTTTTTCCTGCATGTATTTATATTTTTCCTGCATGTATTTATATTTTTCCTGCATGTATTTATATTTTTCCTGCATGTATTTATATTTTTCCTGCATGTATTTATATTTTTCCTGCATGTATTTATATTTTTCCTGCATGTATTTATATTTTTCCTGCATGTATTTATATTTTTCCTGCATGTATTTATATTTTTCCTGCATGTATTTATATTTTTCCTGCATGTATTTATATTTTTCCTGCATGTATTATATTTTTCCTGCATGTATTTATATTTTTCCTGCATGTATTTATATTTTTCCTGCATGTATTTATATTTTTCCTGCATGTATTTATATTTTTCCTGCATGTATTTATATTTTTCCTGCATGTATTTATATTTTTCCTGCATGTATTTATATTTTTCCTGCATGTATTTATATTTTTCCTGCATGTATTTATATTTTTCCTGCATGTATTTATATTTTTCCTGCATGTATTTATATTTTTCCTGCATGTATTTATATTTTTCCTGCATGTATTTATATTTTTCCTGCATGTATTTATATTTTTCCTGCATGTATTTATATTTTTCCTGCATGTATTTATATTTTTCCTGCATGTATTTATATTTTCCCTGCATGTATTTATATTTTTCCTGCATGTATTTATATTTTTCCTGCATGTATTTATATTTTTCCTGCATGTATTTATTTTTCCTGCATGTATTTATATTTTTCCTGCATGTATTTATATTTTTCCTGCATGTATTTATATTTTTCCTGCATGTATTTATATTTTTCCTGCATGTATTTATATTTTCCCTGCATGTATTTATATTTTCCCTGCATGTATTTATATTTTCCCTGCATGTATTTATATTTTTCCTGCATGTATTTATATTTTTCCTGCATGTATTTATATTTTTCCTGCATGTATTTATATTTTTAATTTTCCTACTTATTGTTTCAACCGATTTGTTCTCGTTTGTTCATTAAAGTATACAATATACATCTCACTTTCGCAGCGGTATGTATACATACACTAGTGCCCATGCATTTACTCAAGCCTCAAGAGGACTCCAAAAGGCATCAAATCTGTCTTTTCATTCAATTAAACCCATGTTATGTTATGTTGGTATAATTTCACCAGGGCACGGAATCTGACACCGTGGAAATAGTTATAAAACACGAGAGGCGCTGAGGGTTATACTAGGAAGGAAGCTTAGAGACTTCAATGGAATTAGGAGAGAGAGAGAGGGAGGAGGAGTAAGTGAGTGTGTGTGTGTGTGTGTGTTGACCGTGAGCAGGTAAGAAGAGCAGGTGTGGGAGAAGGAGGTAAAGGTGACCCTGGGGGACTGGATGATATCATAACAGACTAGGATGGTAAACACACCGTGGGAGGATGACAGGGTAAAAGAGCGTAGCAAGATAATACACAGAAAAACAAGCAACAACAGATATATTGATGCTTACGAGGCTGCTTGTATCTAAACTATCGATCCTATGTGAAAACAGGAACGAATAGTACAGTATACCGTGGTGCTATTCGTTTGTAAACGTATACGGTTAAAAGCAATATATTTATCGAAGTGAGTGTTGAAAGTTTGAACAGTACTGCACTCAATGCGTGGGAAAACGGGGAGAAGAGAGGCGATCATTCAGAATACCCCAGGTAAAGTTGCCCCCATAAATTCTGTTCCTCTCTTTGATCCTATACTTTCAAGCCATGGAAATATAATGCGCATGTTTGAATTACGAATGTAGTTTCTTAGGGGGGTGACCTGATTTTTGTTATTTCTCTCCTTTGCTCTCTCTCTCTGGCTTGTATCCATTCGGTCCCATTCAGCCAACTATTTTAAGACGTTTATCCCCATCTAGGTGTCGATTTCTTCTTGGCGAGCGATAGGGGAGCCAGCATTATGTAAAGAAATCCGGCTTCGCCGGAGACATTTTTCTATCGAAAAATGTACAAATTTAGCCTGCTGTCTAACAAAACAAACAAAATGCCAGCTCGCTACCGCTCACCAGTAAGAAATTGACACCTGGATGGGGATACAAGTCTTAAAACAGTAGGCTAAATGGGGCCACATGGATACAAGCCAGAGAAAGATAGAAAAGGACAGAACAAAAACAGGTCAGCCCCCTTAAGCAGTGGTTAACCTATTTGATCAGTCAACAGTAATTAAAATAAACCACACTCGATATTCGTGTGTACAAATTTTACTTTCGTACATAATAATATCATGACGAGGAACAGCACTTATGTGGGCAATTCTACTGTCACTTATACAATTTCGTGGACCCCCCCCCCCCCTCCCACTCCCCAATGTTTTTCTTCATGCAATTAACCCTCTCCGACATATGACGCGATTTTGAGCCGATTAGGGATACTTTAAAGCCTTTGTTACGATCAGGGGTATTTGAGAAACCTTTAGTTTAGTTACTTCAACCTCTGCAGTTGTCTTTGAGTTAGCTGTGTTGAGCCTATTGGGGATACTTTAAAGCCTTTGTTACCATCAGGGGTATTTAGAAACCTTTAGTTTAGTTACTTCAACCTCTGCAGTTGTCTTTGAATTAGCTGTGTTGAGCCTATTAGGGATACTTTAAAGCCTTTGTTACCATCAGGGGTATTTGAGAAACCTTTAGTTTAGTTACTTCAACCTCTGCAGTTGTCTTTGAGTTAGCTGTGTTGAGCCTATTGGGGATACTTTAAATCCTTTGTTACCATCAGGGGTATTTAGAAACCTTTAGTTTAGTTACTTCAACCTCTGCAGTTGTCTTTGAGTTAGCTGTGTTGAGCCTATTGGGGATACTTTAAAGCCTTTGTTACCATCAGGGGTATTTAGAAACCTTTAGTTTAGTTACTTCAACCTCTACAGTTGTCTTTGAGTTAGCTGTGGGCAGAAAACTAATTTTGGAGAGGTAATTATAAGAGTGAGAGAACTCTATTTCTTATTGCTAATCTGGCAACCTCTACGTCATATGAGTCTGAAGGGGTTAATACTAAGTTTGATGTTTGGATGAACCTTATTTTTCAATAAAGAGTATGTTTAGTTTTGTAGTTGATTTATATATTATTATTACTCCTTCGACCCCTTTCACATTAATTACAGTTCTTCTTTATACTGCTCTCAATATCACCTGTTTTCTTTTAATTTGTCTCCCCTTCATATTATTTGTATTCATTATTATCAATCGTTTTCCTTCTCCCTATTATATTACTAGTTCTGTCTTTGATTATCCCTTGTTTTCTCCCAGCTTTATCCTTTTCTGATTGTCATGTCTTCTAACTGTTTCCCCTTGTTATTTCGTCTGATTGTCATGTCTTCTAACTGTTTCCCCTTGTTATTTCGTCTGATTGTCATGTCTTCTAACTGTTTCCCCTTGTTATTTCGTCTGATTGTCATGTCTGCTAACTGTTTCCCCTTGTTATTTCGTCTGATTGTCATGTCTGCTAACTGTTTCCCCTTGTTATTTCGTCTGATTGTCATGTCTTCTAACTGTTTCCCCTTGTTATTTCGTCTGATTGTCATGTCTGCTAACTGTTTCCCCTTGTTATTTCGTCTGATTGTCATGTCTGCTAACTGTTTCCCCTTGTTATTTCGTCTGATTGCCTTCACTTGTATATTATATCATGTGTTGTGCATAATACCATATAACAACTCTACTCAGGTTATGGCACATTTTGACAGTTCATTCTGGCAATTCTGACGGTTTTATACAGCTTAGGAAGGATCTGTGGGAATTTAAAGGGTAAAAAACTAATCTCATCGATTTTATTAACCCTCTGACTTCCATATACCCTTTCTAATCTGAATAAAATCGTCTAATAATAGCCAGTGAACAAAACAAATGCTTAATCGGATCTTGAAAGGGTTGATTTTCACATTGTTTATGTCTCATCTTCATTCGCTGTTCTCGTTTCACGATGACCCTCCCATTGTTTCCCTTCACACTATGTTCTTTAATCGGTGTTAATTTAATGTTATGGCGTTTTCACTTATATATATATATATATATATATATATATATATATATATATATATATATATATATCGTATGAATAAACATATACATTTTTACAATTTCTCTGTTATCTTAATTATTCTTTTCGTTGTACCCCAATGGGATATTGTATCACTTGTTGTAAACCATTCTCTCCGTACCTCTTATATACTGTATACAATATATTCCGCATTTTTCTTATATCTACACTGTTACCGTTTCTTTCACTTACTACACCATTTTTCTGTCTATGTTATTTTTCACTCACTTCGGAGTATCCCACTTTGAAGTGTAGCTATATTTCTTCGTCCAATATTTTTCCTCCCCAGTTTTGCTTCCCAGTTTTGCTATTGTCCGGTATGTCATTGTTGTTTCTTTTAGAGCTGTGTTCTCCATCATGGGGGTGTTTTATTTTGCTCCCTAGACCTCTATTAAACTTAGAAATTCTCCCACAAGACCCCCCTTCGAGAGAAATTTGTAATTTGTTTTCGGTTGAAAATTTGAAAATTTCCTGGCCAAAGGCCGGTTCCTCCAACATTACAAGTTTGCTACCGCTTACCAGGAAAAAATCGACGCCTAAATGGCACAAAAGGTCTTGATATCGATAAAGAAATGGGACAATAGTCTTAAAATTGACAAACTAAAGGGGCGAACGGTATACAATATCCAAACTAACGAGGCTAACAGTGAGGGACAAGGGGGTTCAGAAAATGCAACCACCTCCCCCTTCACCCCTTCTGTACCGGTGACGTCCTTTTATCAATAGTCTAGCTATTTAGACGATTTCATGCAGTTTGAGGGGAAGTTTTTAGTTGATTCCCTAGACTTCCATCAAGCTTAAAATTACTCCCCCTAGACCCCCTTTCAAGATAAATTTGTACATTTTTCGGTAGAAAAATGTCCCGGCTGAAAGCCGGTTCCTCTTATATTACAGGCTCGCTATCGCTCGCCAGGATAAAATCGACACCTACATGGCACGAAAGGTCGTAAAATTGACAGAAATGGGTCGAAAGTTCTTAAAATCGTCAAAATATTGGGGGCGAACGTCTTAAAATTAGAAAAGCAATGGGGCTAAACATGAGGGAGAAAGGAGTCAAGAAAAAAATATCTCAAATGGAAATCTCCCCTTAAGAAGGATCTGCGGAAACGACCTTGGGCAACGTCAGGCTGTATATATTGCGAAAGTCAGGCTGTATAAGTGTATATATTGCGAAAGTCAGGCTGTATAAGTGTATATATTGCGAAAGTCAGGCTGTATAAGTGTATATATTGCGAAAGTCAGGCTGTATAAGTGTATATATTGCGAAAGTCAGGCTGTATAAGTGTATATATTGCGAAAGTCAGGCTGTATAAGTGTATATATTGCGAAAGTCAGGCTGTATAAGTGTATATATTGCGAAAGTCGGGCTGTATAAGTGTATATATTGCGAAAGTCTGGCTGTATAAGTGTATATATTGCGAAAGTCAGGCTGTATAAGTGTATATATTGCGAAAGTCAGGCTGTATAAGTGTATATATTGCGAAAGTCAGGCTGTATAAGCGTATATATTGCGAAAGTCAGGCTGTATAAGTGTATATTGCGAAAGTCAGGCTGTATAAGTGTATATATTGCGAAAGTCAGGCTGTATAAGTGTATATATTGCGAAAGTCAGGCTGTATAAGTGTATATATTGCGAAAGTCAGGCTGTATAAGTGTATATATTGCGAAAGTCAGGCTGTATAAGTGTATATATTGCGAAAGTCAGGCTGTATAAGTGTATATATTGCGAAAGTCAGGCTGTATAAGTGTATATATTGCGAAAGTCAGGCTGTATAAGTGTATATATTGCGAAAGTCAGGCTGTATAAGTGTATATATTGCGAAAGTCAGGCTGTATAAGTGTATATATTGCGAAAGTCAGGCTGTATAAGTGTATATATTGCGAAAGTCAGGCTGTATAAGTGTATATATTGCGAAAGTCAGGCTGTATAAGTGTATGTATTGCGAAAGTCAGGCGGTATAAGTGTATATATTGCGAAAGTCAGGCTGTATAAGTGTATATATTGCGAAAGTCAGGCTGTAAAAGTGTATGTATTGCGAAAGTCAGGCGGTATAAGTGTATATATTGCGAAAGTCAGGCTGTATAAGTGTATGTATTGCGAAAGTCAGGCGGTATAAGTGTATATATTGCGAAAGTCAGGCTGTATAAGTGTATATATTGCGAAAGTCAGGCTCTATAAGTGTATATAGCGAAAGTCAGGCTGTATAAGTGTATATATTGCGAAAGTCAGGCTGTATAAGTGTATATATTGCGAAAGTCAGGCTGTATAAGTGTATGTATTGCGAAAGTCAGGCTGTATAAGTGTATATATTGCGAAAGTCAGGCTGTATAAGTGTATATATTGCGAAAATCAGGCTGTATAAGTGTATATATTGCGAAAGTCAGGCTGTATAAGTGTATATATTGCGAAAGTCAGGCTGTATAAGTGTATATATTGCGAAAGTCCGGCTGTATAAGTGTATATATTGCGAAAGTCAGGCTGTATAAGTGTATATATTGCGCAAGTCAGGCTGTATAAGTGTATATATTGCGAAAGTCAGGCTGTATACGTGTATATATTGCGAAAGTCAGGCTGTATAAGTGTATATATTGCGAAAGTCAGGCTGTATAAGTGTATATATTGCGAAAGTCAGGCTGTATAAGTGTATATATTGCGAAAGTCAGGCTGTATAAGTGTATATATTGCGAGAGTCAGGCTGTATAAGTGTATATATTGCGAAAGTCCGGCTGTATAAGTGTATATATTGCGAAAGTCCGGCTGTATAAGTGTATATATTGCGAAAGTCAGGCTGTATAAGTGTATATATTGCGAAAGTCAGGCTGTATAAGTGTATATATTGCGAAAGTCAGGCTGTATACGTGTATATATTGCGAAAGTCAGGCTGTATAAGTGTATATATTGCGAAAGTCAGGCTGTATAAGTGTATATATTGCGAAAGTCAGGCTGTATACGTGTATATATTGCGAAAGTCAGGCTGTATAAGTGTATATATTGCGAAAGTCAGGCTGTATACGTGTATATATTGCGAAAGTCAGGCTGTATAAGTGTATATATTGCGAAAGTCAGGCTGTATAAGTGTATATATTGCGAAAGTCAGGCTGTATAAGTGTATATATTGCGAAAGTCAGGCTGTATAAGTGTATATATTGCGAAAGTCAGGCTGTATAAGTGTATATATTGCGAAAGTCAGGCTGTATAAGTGTATATATTGCGAAAGTCAGGCTGTATAAGTGTATATATTGCGAAAGTCAGGCTGTATAAGTGTATATATTGCGAAAGTCAGGCTGTATAAGTGTATATATTGCGAAAGTCAGGCTGTATAAGTGTATATATTGCGAAAGTCAGGCTGTATAAGTGTATATATTGCGAAAGTCAGGCTGTATAAGTGTATATATTGCGAAAGTCAGGCTGTATAAGTGTATATATTGCGAAAGTCAGGCTGTATAAGTGTATATATTGCGAAAGTCCGGCTGTATAAGTGTATATATTGCGAAAGTCAGGCTGTATAAGTGTATATATTGCGAAAGTCAGGCTGTATAAGTGTATATATTGCGAAAGTCAGGCTGTATAAGTGTATATATTGCGAAAGTCAGGCTGTATAAGTGTATATATTGCGAAAGTCAGGCTGTGTAAGTGTATATATTGCGAAAGTCAGGCTGTATAAGTGTATATATTGCGAAAGTCAGGCTGTATAAGTGTATATATTGCGAAAGTCCGGCTGTATAAGTGTATATATTGCGAAAGTCAGGCTGTATAAGTGTATATATTGCGAAAGTCAGGCTGTATAAGTGTATATATTGCGAAAGTCAGGCTGTATAAGTGTATATATTGCGAAAGTCCGGCTGTATAAGTGTATATATTGCGAAAGTCCGGCTGTATAAGTGTATATATTGCGAAAGTCAGGCTGTATAAGTGTATATATTGCGAAAGTCCGGCTGTATAAGTGTATATATTGCGAAAGTCAGGCTGTATAAGTGTATATATTGCGAAAGTCAGGCTGTATAAGTGTATATATTGCGAAAGTCAGGCTGTATAAGTGTATATATTGCGAAAGTCAGGCTGTATAAGTGTATATTGCGAAAGTCAGGCTGTATAAGTGTATATATTGCGAAAGTCAGGCTGTATAAGTGTATATATTGCGAAAGTCAGGCTGTATAAGTGTATATTGCGAAAGTCAGGCTGTATAAGTGTATATATTGCGAAAGTCCGGCTGTATAAGTGTATATATTGCGAAAGTCCGGCTGTATAAGTGTATATATTGCGAAAGTCCGGCTGTATAAGTGTATATATTGCGAAAGTCCGGCTGTATAAGTGTATATATTGCGAAAGTCCGGCTGTATAAGTGTATATATTGCGAAAGTCCGGCTGTATAAGTGTATATATTGCGAAAGTCAGGCTGTATAAGTGTATATATTGCGAAAGTCAGGCTGTATAAGTGTATATATTGCGAAAGTCAGGCTGTATAAGTGTATATATTGCGAAAGTCAGGCTGTATAAGTGTATATATTGCGAAAGTCAGGCTGTATAAGTGTATGTATTGCGAAAGTCAGGCTGTATAAGTGTATATATTGCGAAAGTCAGGCTGTATAAGTGTATATATTGCGAAAGTCAGGTTGTATAAGTGTATATATTGCGAAAGTCAGGTTGTATAAGTGTATATATTGCGAAAGTCAGGCTGTATAAGTGTATATATTGCGAAAGTCAGGCTGTATAAGTGTATATATTGCGAAAGTCAGGCTGTATATGTGTATATATTGCGAAAACACCACCTCGTAGCTACTTATATATGCTGCAAACACAAAACATAGTAACCTTAGCGTATAGATTGGGTCTTATTACACTAAATGTGTCAATATCAATCCATATTACTCTACATTTCAAGTGAAACACCACAATATAAGGATCGCTTACTGCCGCGGTAAAGCCTATATGTGTTTGCTAGTAGCTGCCAGCGTCTTGGCCGCGCTACTGGCTGTAAATGGAGAACAGAGAACTGAGAATGGAAAAAATGTCGTCTATTGCGATACCCGCCTTAGGGGAGGTTTAGTTTGCTTGGACGCCCCTTTCTCCCTCATGTTTAGCACCATTAGTTTTGAGATTTTATGACTTATCGGCCCATTTAATTGCCAATTTTAGACTTTTCGTACCATTTAGGTGTCGACCTGCGGCCGGAATATTAAATATATGAACAAATGAACCAATCAACGCAAATCTGTTTTTTACAAGCAGTGAGTTGGCAGAGCTTACGAGCAGAACAACCAAGATTAAGGGGACGTTATTTTATTTATATATTTGTTTTGTATTGTTACAGGTATATATATTTGTTTTATTTTGCTCCCTAAACCTCTATCAAGCTTAATAAAAAACATCCCACAGACCCCCCTTCGAGATGCATATGTACATTTTTCGGTAGAAAAATGTCCCGACCTTCCTCCTAAATTACAGTCTCGCTATCGATCGCCAGGAAATAATCGGCACCTGAATGCCACGGAAGGTCTTATCATTAACAAAGAAATGGGTGAAAGTCTTACCATTTCAAATCAAATGGGGCTAAACCTGAAGGAGAAAGGGTTCAGAAAGAACAAATACTTCCCCATAAACCCAGACTAAAACGGCTTCCTTTGGGCATATTATTAACCCTTTGAAGTTTAGGATGCATTTTGACGGCTCATTGTGGCTATCAGTAGACAACTTTATACAGCTTTGGAAGGATCTGTGGGCATTATAAGGGTTAAGACTATTCCCCTCTGACTTTAATAACTTTATTTTATCCCCCCCCCCCCCCCTCAGTTACTAACCAATCTGTCCCCTACTAACTTCCTAATCCTGCCACGGACATTAGTTCCAGGGCAGTAATTCCCTTTCCAATGTTTCCTTACCCACTCTAAACCACTGTTTGGACACTTGATCCTCAGTGTTTTGGAGGACAAGCAATCTAGAAGGGTCACTAGATCTGTTGTTGCTTGATTTCCTTTGTACTTTAACATACCCTACCTAATCTGACTAAAGTCTTCTAATAATAGCCAGAAAACAGAACAGATATGCATAATACTATTTTAAAACGGTTAAGGGGAGATTTCCACTTGAGGGATTTTTTTTTTCTGGACCCCTTTCTCCCTCATGTTTAGCCCCATTGCTTTTGAGATTTTAAGATGATCGCCCCATAATTAAGAACTTTCGCCCCATTACTGTCAATTTTAAGACCTTTCATGCAATTTAGGTGTCGATTTCTTCCTGGCGAGCGATAGCGAGCCTGTAATTTAAGAGGAAGCGGCCTTTGGCCGGGACATTTTTCTACCGAAAAATGTACACATTTATCTTGAAAGGAGGCCTAGAGGGTATAATTTTAAGCTTGATGGAGGTCTAGGAAACACACTAAAAACCTCCCCTTAATGGGCTACTTTATTTGTTTATTTATGTATATTTTTATTATGTTTCTAGTTTCCTCCCTAGACCTCCATCAAACTTATAAAAACATCCATTAGATCCCCCTTCTAGATTAAGTTGTACGACCGCGCTAATAAGTCATGTCCCAGCTGCCATTACGTTTGGCTCGCTCTGTGCTGTATTAAAGTCTGTCAGATGTTGAATAGGGTGGGTAAGTGTAGGAAAATGTTGGTATATCTCTCAAAAAGAAGAAATCATGTGTAAATATTGCTGATACCAATTATTGATCAAAACATAATTGGTGCAGGGATATCACTTATTAGCGCGACTGTACATGTCCTGGCCAAAGGCCGGTACTTCCAAAATTACAGGCTCACTATCGTTCGCCAGGAAATAATTCGACACCTAAATAACACGAAATGTCTTAATATTGATAAAAAAAATAGGCGAAAGGTCTTTAAATGGACACAGTAATGGGGAAAACATCTTAAAATCGGAGAACTAATGGGGCTAAACAAGAGGGAGAAGGGGATTTAGAAAAACGACCCATCGCCCCTTAACCCTCTCCGACATAGGACGCGATTTTGAGCCTATTGGGGATACTTTAAAGCCTTTGTTACCATTAGGGGTATTTATAAACCTTTAGTTTAGTTACTTCAACCTCTGCAGTTGTCTTTGAGTTAGCTGTGTTGAGCCTATTGGGGATACTTTAAAGCCTTTGTTACCATCAGGGGTATTTAGAAACCTTTAGTTTAGTTACTTCAACCTCTGCAGTTGTCTTTGAGTTAGCTGTGTTGAGCCTATTGGGGATACTTTAAAGCCTTTGTTACCATCAGGGGTATTTAGAAACCTTTAGTTTAGTTACTTCAACCTCTGCAGTTGTCTTTGAGTTAGCTGTGTTGAGCCTATTGGGGATACTTTAAAGCCTTTGTTACCATCAGGGGTATTTAGAAACCTTTAGTTTAGTTACTTCAACCTCTGCAGTTGTCTTTGAGTTAGCTGTGTTGAGCCTATTGGGGATACTTTAAAGCCTTTGTTACCATCAGGGGTATTTAGAAACCTTTAGTTTAGTTACTTCAACCTCTGCAGTTGTCTTTGAGTTAGCTGTGGGCAGAAAACTAATTATGGAGAGGTAATTATAAGAGTGAAAGAACTATTTCTTATTGCTAATCGGCAACCACTGCGTCATAAATGCGTGAAAGGGTTAAAGGCAGTGAGTTGGAAGACCTTACGACATTATACCCAGAGTAAAATGGATCCCGTTGGCCATACTCTTAACACTAGCTGGTGTAACGTATATAGTTTTATTATGTTAGCTACAGTACATTTAGACGATTTTGTGAAGCTTAGGTAGAATATGATAGCTAAAATTATTAATGGAGATATTATGTAGCCTTTTAATGGGTAGACGTCCTTCCTAAGCTGAATAAAATCACCCAATAGACTAATAGTTGCCAGCATACAATGAAAAGGATGTCCCAGGTACTGAATGGGTGAACATAGATGGAGTTAACACTTACAAAATGTTCACAGATTAATGCAGCTAATGTTTCTGGCCAACTACTTTCGGATATTACAAACGGAGGCTAAATTTTTCAGCCTCTTCCCTCTTGTTTAGCTTCCCCCCTAGACCTCCATCAAGCATACAAAACTTGTCTCAAGATCCCCATTCGAGATAAATTTGTACAGTTTTCAATATAAAAATGCTCCGGCCGAAGCCGATTACTCATAAATTGCAGGTTCGTTTTTGTTATCGTCAGGAAATAATCGACACCTAAACGGCACGAAAGGTCATAATATTGGCAAAGAAGTAGGGCGAGAGGTCTTAAAATGGCCAAACTAATGGGGTGAACTTTTGAAATCTGAAAAATAATGGGGCTAAACATGAGGGAGAAAGTGGTCCAGAAAAACTAGAAACTTCCCCTTAAGCCCAGAATATAACTTTACCCATTGGCCAGAGTCTAATAATGCATGCAGGGTCCCATTTGTCCACATTACACAGTAGTTCACCCACAAGCAAGGCTATATTTCAAGGTCAGATAGTTTCGGATTTTAATTAATTACCCATTCAGTACCGGTGACATCCTTTGCATTACAATCCTGCAATTATTAGACGATATTATTCAGCTTAGGGAGAACGTCTACCCAAGTAAACAAAGCAGAGTTAGGTGGGTAGGGGTAAAGTGTTTATTTTTTTATTTATTTTTTTATTATTATTATATATTTTTTTTTCTATGTGTATGGAGGAGACCTATGGCTGGTTGCCTGTCACGAGTTTCTCCCCCAAAGCTAAAAAAGTGACAGCGCCAAATTCAAGGGTCGTTGGAGTCAAAATTCAAGGGTCGTTGGAGTCAAAATTCCTGGGCACACGAAGTTACAACAGTATACAATATACAGTATACAGAATAACAGTACTGGTGGCATATACAGGGTAGTGATAATGACAGAGAGAGGTATACAGTATAACAGTACTGGTGGCATATACAGGGTAGTAATAATGACAGAGAGAGGTATACAGTATAACAGTACTGGTGGCATATACAGGGTAGTGATAATGACAGAGAGAGGTATACAGTATAACAGTACTGGTGGCATATACAGGGTAGTGATAATGACAGAGAGAGGTATACAGTATAACAGTACTGGTGGCATATACAGGGTAGTGATAATGACAGAGAGAGGTATACAGTATAACAGTACTGGTGGCATATACAGGGTAGTGATAATGACAGAGAGAGGTATACAGTATAACAGTACTGGTGGCATATACAGGGTAGTGATAATGACAGAGAGAGGTATACAGTATAACAGTACTGGTGGCATATACAGGGTAGTGATAATGACAGAGAGAGGTATACAGTATAACAGTACTGGTGGCATATACAGGGTAGTGATAATGACAGAGAGAGGTATACAGTATACAACAGTACTGGCAGTATATGAAGGGTAGTGATAATGACAGAGAGAGGTATACAGTATAACAGTACTGGTGGCATATACAGGGTAGTGATAATGACAGAGAGAGGTATACAGTATAACAGTACTGGTGGCATATACAGGGTAGTGATAATGACAGAGAGAGGTATACAGTATAACAGTACTGGTGGCATATACAGGGTAGTGATAATGACAGAGAGAGGTATACAGTATAACAGTACTGGTGGCATATACAGGGTAGTGATAATGACAGAGAGAGGTATACAGTATAACAGTACTGGTGGCATATACAGGGTAGTGATAATGACAGAGAGAGGTATACAGTATAACAGTACTGGTGGCATATACAGGGTAGTGATAATGACAGAGAGAGGTATACAGTATACAACAGTACTGGCAGTATATGAAGGGTAGTGATAATAACAGAGAGAGGTATACAGTATACAACAGTACTGGCAGTATATGAAGGGTAGTGATAATAACAGAGAGAGGTATACAGTATACAACAGTACTGGCAGTATATGAAGGGTAGTGATAATAACAGAGAGAGGTATACAGTATACAACAGTACTGGCAGTATATGAAGGGTAGTGATAATAACAGAGAGGTATACAGTATACAACAGTACTGGCAGTATATGAAGGGTAGTGATAATGACAGAGAGAGGTATACAGTATACAACAGTACTGGCAGTATATGAAGGGTAGTGATAATAACAGAGAGAGGTATACAGTATACAACAGTACTGGCAGTATATGAAGGGTAGTGATAATAACAGAGAGGTATACAGTATACAACAGTACTGGCAGTATATGAAGGGTAGTGATAATGATGGAGAGAGGTATACAGTATACAACAGTACTGGCAGTATATGAAGGGTAGTGATAATGATGGAGAGAGGTATACAGTATACAACAGTACTGGCAGTATATGAAGGGTAGTGATAATGATGGAGAGAGGTATACAGTATACAACAGTACTGGCAGTATATGAAGGGTAGTGATAATGATGGAGAGAGGTATACAGTATACAACAGTACTGGCAGTATATGAAGGGTAGTGATAATGATGGAGAGAGGTATACAGTATACAACAGTACTGGCAGTATATGAAGGGTAGTGATAATGATGGAGAGAGGTATACAGTATACAACAGTACTGGCAGTATATGAAGGGTAGTGATAATGACAGAGAGAGGTATACAGTATACAACAGCACTGGCAGTATATGAAGGGTAGTGATAATGACAGAGAGAGGTATACAGTATACAACAGTACTGGCAGTATATGAAGGGTAGTGATAATGACAGAGAGAGGTATACAGTATACAACAGTACTGGCAGTATATGAAGGGTAGTGATAATGATGGAGAGAGGTATACAGTATACAACAGTACTGGCAGTATATGAAGGGTAGTGATAATGACAGAGAGAGGTATACAGTATACAACAGTACTGGCAGTATATGAAGGGTAGTGATAATGACAGAGAGAGGTATACAGTATACAACAGTACTGGCAGTATATGAAGGGTAGTGATAATGACAGAGAGAGGTATACAGTATACAACAGTACTGGCAGTATATGAAGGGTAGTGATAATGACAGAGAGAGGTATACAGTATACAACAGTACTGGCAGTATATGAAGGGTAGTGATAATAACAGAGAGAGGTATACAGTATACAACAGTACTGGCAGTATATGAAGGGTAGTGATAATGACAGAGAGAGGTATACAGTATACAACAGTACTGGCAGTATATGAAGGGTAGTGATAATGACAGAGAGAGGTATACAGTATACAACAGTACTGGCAGTATATGAAGGGTAGTGATAATGACAGAGAGAGGTATACAGTATACAACAGTACTGGCAGTATATGAAGGGTAGTGATAATGACAGAGAGAGGTATACAGTATACAACAGTACTGGCAGTATATGAAGGGTAGTGATAATAACAGAGAGAGGTGTACAGTATACAACAGTACTGGCAGTATATGAAGGGTAGTGATAATGACAGAGAGGTATACAGTATACAACAGTACTGGCAGTATATGAAGGGTAGTGATAATGACAGAGAGAGGTATACAGTATACAACAGTACTGGCAGTATATGAAGGGTAGTGATAATGACAGAGAGAGGTATACAGTATACAACAGTACTGGCAGTATATGAAGGGTAGTGATAATGATGGAGAGAGGTATACAGTATACAACAGTACTGGCAGTATATGAAGGGTAGTGATAATGATGGAGAGAGGTATACAGTATACAACAGTACTGGCAGTATATGAAGGGTAGTGATAATGATGGAGAGAGGTATACAGTATACAACAGTACTGGCAGTATATGAAGGGTAGTGATAATGACAGAGAGAGGTATACAGTATACAACAGTACTGGCAGTATATGAAGGGTAGTGATAATGACAGAGAGAGGTATACAGTATACAACAGTACTGGCAGTATATGAAGGGTAGTGATAATGACAGAGAGAGGTATACAGTATACAACAGTACTGGCAGTATATGAAGGGTAGTGATAATGACAGAGAGAGGTATACAGTATACAACAGTACTAGCAGTATATGAAGGGTAGTGATAATAACATAGAGAGGTATACAGTATACAACAGTACTGGCAGTATATGAAGGGTAGTGATAATGACAGAGAGAGGTATACAGTATACAACAGTACTGGCAGTATATGAAGGGTAGTGATAATGACAGAGAGAGGTATACAGTATACAACAGTACTGGCAGTATATGAAGGGTAGTGATAATGACAGAGAGAGGTATACAGTATACAACAGTACTGGCAGTATATGAAGGGTAGTGATAATGACAGAGAGAGGTATACAGTATACAACAGTACTGGCAGTATATGAAGGGTAGTGATAATAACAGAGAGAGGTATACAGTATACAACAGTACTGGCAGTATATGAAGGGTAGTGATAATGACAGAGAGAGGTATACAGTATACAACAGTACTGGCAGTATATGAAGGGTAGTGATAATGACAGAGAGAGGTATACAGTATACAACAGTACTGGCAGTATATGAAGGGTAGTGATAATGACAGAGAGAGGTATACAGTATACAACAGTACTGGCAGTATATGAAGGGTAGTGATAATAACAGAGAGAGGTATACAGTATACAACAGTACTGGCAGTATATGAAGGGTAGTGATAATGACAGAGAGAGGTATACAGTATACAACAGTACTGGCAGTATATGAAGGGTAGTGATAATGACAGACAGAGGTATACAGTATACAACAGTACTGGCAGTATATGAAGGGTAGTGATAATGACAGAGAGAGGTATACAGTATACAACAGTACTGGCAGTATATGAAGGGTAGTGATAATGACAGAGAGAGGTATACAGTATACAACAGCACTGGCAATATATGAAGGGTAGTGATAATAACAGAGAGAGGTATACAGTATACAACAGTACTGGCAGTATATGAAGGGTAGTGATAATGACAGAGAGGTATACAGTATACAACAGTTCTGGCAGTATATGAAGGGTAGTGATAATGACAGAGAGAGGTATACAGTATACAACAGTACTGGCAGTATATGAAGGGTAGTGATAATGACAGAGAGAGGTATACAGTATACAACAGTACTGGCAGTATATGAAGGGTAGTGATAATAACAGAGAGAGGTATACAGTATACAACAGCACTGGCAGTATATGAAGGGTAGTGATAATAACAGAGAGAGGTATACAGTATACAACAGTACTGGCAGTATATGAAGGGTAGTGATAATGACAGAGAGAGGTATACAGTATACAACAGTACTGGCAGTATATGAAGGGTAGTGATAATAACAGAGAGAGGTATACAGTATACAACAGCACTGGCAGTATATGAAGGGTAGTGATAATGACAGAGAGAGGTATACAGTATACAACAGCACTGGCAGTATATGAAGGGTAGTGATAATGACAGAGAGAGGTATACAGTATACAACAGTACTGGCAGTATATGAAGGGTAGTGATAATAACAGAGAGAGGTATACAGTATACAACAGCACTGGCAGTATATGAAGGGTAGTGATAATGACAGAGAGAGGTATACAGTATACAACAGTACTGGCAGTATATGAAGGGTAGTGATAATAACAGAGAGAGGTATACAGTATACAACAGCACTGGCAGTATATGAAGGGTAGTGATAATGACAGAGAGAGGTATACAGTATACAACAGTACTGGCAGTATATGAAGGGTAGTGATAATGACAGACAGAGGTATACAGTATACAACAGTACTGGCAGTATATGAAGGGTAGTGATAATGACAGAGAGAGGTATACAGTATACAACAGTACTGGCAGTATATGAAGGGTAGTGATAATAACAGAGAGAGGTATACAGTATACAACAGTACTGGCAGTATATGAAGGGTAGTGATAATGACAGAGAGAGGTATACAGTATACAACAGTACTGGCAGTATATGAAGGGTAGTGATAATAACAGAGAGAGGTATACAGTATACAACAGTACTGGCAGTATATGAAGGGTAGTGATAATGACAGAGAGAGGTATACAGTATACAACAGCACTGGCAGTATATGAAGGGTAGTGATAATGACAGAGAGAGGTATACAGTATACAACAGTACTGGCAGTATATGAAGGGTAGTGATAATGACAGACAGAGGTATACAGTATACAACAGTACTGGCAGTATATGAAGGGTAGTGATAATGACAGAGAGAGGTATACAGTATACAACAGCACTGGCAGTATATGAAGGGTAGTGATAATGACAGAGAGAGGTATACAGTATACAACAGTACTGGCAGTATATGAAGGGTAGTGATAATGACAGAGAGAGGTATACAGTATACAACAGTACTGGCAGTATATGAAGGGTAGTGATAATGACAGAGAGAGGTATACAGTATACAACAGTACTGGCAGTATATGAAGGGTAGTGATAATGACAGAGAGAGGTATACAGTATACAACAGTACTGGCAGTATATGAAGGGTAGTGATAATGACAGAGAGAGGTATACAGTATACAACAGTACTGGCAGTATATGAAGGGTAGTGATAATGACAGAGAGAGGTATACAGTATACAACAGTACTGGCAGTATATGAAGGGTAGTGATAATGACAGAGAGAGGTATACAGTATACAACAGTACTGGCAGTATATGAAGGGTAGTGATAATGACAGAGAGAGGTATACAGTATACAACAGTACTGGCAGTATATGAAGGGTAGTGATAATGACAGACAGAGGTATACAGTATACAACAGTACTGGCAGTATATGAAGGGTAGTGATAATGACAGAGAGAGGTATACAGTATACAACAGTACTGGCAGTATATGAAGGGTAGTGATAATGACAGAGAGAGGTATACAGTATACAACAGTACTGGCAGTATATGAAGGGTAGTGATAATGACAGACAGAGGTATACAGTATACAACAGTACTGGCAGTATATGAAGGGTAGTGATAATGACAGACAGAGGTATACAGTATACAACAGCACTGGCAGTATATGAAGGGTAGTGATAATGACAGAGAGAGGTATACAGTATACAACAGTACTGGCAGTATATGAAGGGTAGTGATAATGACAGAGAGAGGTATACAGTATACAACAGTACTGGCAGTATATGAAGGGTAGTGATAATGACAGAGAGAGGTATACAGTATACAACAGTACTGGCAGTATATGAAGGGTAGTGATAATAACAGAGAGAGGTATACAGTATACAACAGTACTGGCAGTATATGAAGGGTAGTGATAATGACAGAGAGAGGTATACAGTATACAACAGTACTGGCAGTATATGAAGGGTAGTGATAATGACAGAGAGAGGTATACAGTATACAACAGTACTGGCAGTATATGAAGGGTAGTGATAATGACAGAGAGAGGTATACAGTATACAACAGTACTGGCAGTATATGAAGGGTAGTGATAATGACAGAGAGAGGTATACAGTATACAACAGTACTGGCAGTATATGAAGGGTAGTGATAATGACAGAGAGAGGTATACAGTATACAACAGTACTGGCAGTATATGAAGGGTAGTGATAATGACAGAGAGAGGTATACAGTATACAACAGTACTGGCAGTATATGAAGGGTAGTGATAATGACAGAGAGAGGTATACAGTATACAACAGCACTGGCAGTATATGAAGGGTAGTGATAATGACAGAGAGAGGTATACAGTATACAACAGCACTGGCAGTATATGAAGGGTAGTGATAATGACAGACAGAGGTATACAGTATACAACAGTACTGGCAGTATATGAAGGGTAGTGATAATGACAGACAGAGGTATACAGTATACAACAGCACTGGCAGTATATGAAGGGTAGTGATAATGACAGACAGAGGTATACAGTATACAACAGCACTGGCAGTATATGAAGGGTAGTGATAATGACAGAGAGAGGTATACAGTATACAACAGTACTGGCAGTATATGAAGGGTAGTGATAATGACAGACAGAGGTATACAGTATACACAGCACTGGCAGTATATGAAGGGTAGTGATAATGACAGAGAGAGGTATACAGTATACAACAGCACTGGCAGTATATGAAGGGTAGTGATAATGACAGAGAGAGGTATACAGTATACAACAGCACTGGCAGTATATGAAGGGTAGTGATAATGACAGAGAGAGGTATACAGTATACAACAGCACTGGCAGTATATGAAGGGTAGTGATAATGACAGAGAGAGGTATACAGTATACAACAGCACTGGCAGTATATGAAGGGTAGTGATAATGACAGAGAGAGGTATACAGTATACAACAGCACTGGCAGTATATGAAGGGTAGTGATAATGACAGAGAGTGAAGGGTAGTGATAATGACAGAGAGAGGTATACAGTATACAACAGCACTGGCAGTATATGAAGGGTAGTGATAATGACAGAGAGAGGTATACAGTATACAACAGCACTGGCAGTATATGAAGGGTAGTGATAATGACAGAGAGAGGTATACAGTATACAACAGCACTGGCAGTATATGAAGGGTAGTGATAATGACAGAGAGAGGTATACAGTATACAACAGCACTGGCAGTATATGAAGGGTAGTGATAATGACAGAGAGAGGTATACAGTATACAACAGCACTGGCAGTATATGAAGGGTAGTGATAATGACAGAGAGAGGTATACAGTATACAACAGCACTGGCAGTATATGAAGGGTAGTGATAATGACAGAGAGAGGTATACAGTATACAACAGCACTGGCAGTATATGAAGGGTAGTGATAATGATGGAGAGGTATACAGTATACAACAGCACTGGCAGTATATGAAGGGTAGTGATAATGACAGAGAGAGGTATACAGTATACAACAGCACTGGCAGTATATGAAGGGTAGTGATAATGACAGAGAGAGGTATACAGTATACAACAGCACTGGCAGTATATGAAGGGTAGTGATAATGACAGAGAGAGGTATACAGTATACAACAGCACTGGCAGTATATGAAGGGTAGTGATAATGACAGAGAGAGGTATACAGTATACAACAGCACTGGCAGTATATGAAGGGTAGTGATAATGACAGAGAGAGGTATACAGTATACAACAGCACTGGCAGTATATGAAGGGTAGTGATAATGACAGAGAGAGGTATACAGTATACAACAGCACTGGCAGTATATGAAGGGTAGTGATAATGATGGAGAGGTATACAGTATACAACAGCACTGGCAGTATATGAAGGGTAGTGATAATGACAGAGAGAGGTATACAGTATACAACAGCACTGGCAGTATATGAAGGGTAGTGATAATGATGGAGAGGTATACAGTATACAACAGCACTGGCAGTATATGAAGGGTAGTGATAATGACAGACAGAGGTATACAGTATACAACAGCACTGGCAGTATATGAAGGGTAGTGATAATGACAGAGAGAGGTATACAGTATACAACAGTACTGCCAGTATATAACGGTTGGTTCCCTTTGGTGTCGGTAATGGAAGTGTGTGTGTGTGTATGAGGGGGGAAGAGGGGGATGTTGAATGGTGTTTTTGTGATGTAACGTGTTTTTTGTGAGTGTTTGTGTGTGAGCGGAGTGGATGTTGAATTAATGTGTTTGTGATGTAATGTGTTTTATTGGTGACCGGTCAACTCGACCAGTAGACCATTTCAACCAGTAGCTTTCAACCAGTACCAAATCAACCAATACGGTTAGGTTAGGTTAGGTTAGTACTATATTCTGGCACTGGTTTGGTTGGTCTGGGTTAATTTGGCACTGGTTGAGAGCTACTGGTTGAAATGGTCTACTGGTTGAGATGACATGGAACCGTTTTATTGAATGTTTGTGTGTGTGTGGAAGGGGGATGTTGAAATAATGTTTTTGTGGTGTAATGTATTTATGTGAGTTTGCATGTGTGTGGGGGGGGGGGGAGATGATGAATAATGTTTGTGTGATGTATAATGTGCTTTTTTGAGTATGTGTGTGTGAGAGGGGGGATGTTGAATAATGTTTGTATGGTGGTAAAGCCTCGGATTTATTCACAATATTTCCAAGTATTATTTTTAGTTTTACAAATATATTTAGTCAAATAATAATCAGCACACATACCGCACACATACACATGCAACATAATTTTACACATATACAGTAGTGTAGTGTTCACACATTTAGAAATATACACTTAAACAGTATATACATTAAACACCCAAACACAGTTTTTATTCACACATATTACCTACCACAGCATAGGCTAAATATGCATAGTTTCATATACACACAATCATTATTTATTGCCATTTGGTTGTGGCGTCAAGAAAGCCACCGACGAATGGCCGCGAGACCGGCGACCCTCCCTCCACGCAAACACACCCACCCAGATCAGTGCCCAGACCAAACCAGCCACACACTAATAAATACATAATATGCACTCATCAATAAAAAGCCGACCCGATCAGAACACTAACCCAAAAGGACCAACCCGCACAAGGAAACCCGCAAGATCCCACGAACACCCGTCAGTAGCTGCACATACCGGTATACTATATAAATTACATTCATCCTCAGACACACTCATCTCCTCCACCACCATCACTCCAAAAAATACACAAACAAATAACTACTAGTTCCAATTAATTATTGATGTTGATATTGAATTATTAAATACAATTTTAAGGATTTCTTGAAAGATAAAATGTTTGTTTCACTACGAATAGTTTGAGGCACTCTGTTCCAGATCTTGACGCCATGATACTTAATTAATGATTGTGACTGGTTTGAAATCATTAAGGGAACTGCTAGTAGATTGGCATTTCTCAAATTATATCGATTTATACGAAACTGAAACATTTCATAATATGCATGATTAGTTATTGATTTGAAAACATAATTAGCCGAACAGTATGTATTTATATAATTTAACTTTAACATTCTAAGATTAAAAAAACAAATCATTTATATGTTCGTATCTTGATTTATGAGAAATTGTTATTATACATTTTTGAGCGGTTACTAGTGTTTTCATCTTAGTTCTGCATGCATTACCCACACTGCGTGACAGTAAAATGGGGCTAAACATGAGGGAAAAGGGGGTCCAAAAAAACTAAACCTCCCCTTAAATCGGTTCCCCCGTCAACTCGGCCATCTGTACCTCGAGCCGAAATCCCAACTGAACCAAACTTACACGGGAAAATATGCTGACCAGAAATACTAATATGTTACGAAAATGTGTGTGAGAGAGCGAGAGTTACATAGTTACATATATACACAGACTGCACAGACCTTGCGGCCCCTATTATGCAGTCCGGACTTAATTTTAACATAATTTGCTACTGAGTGGAAGGTAAGGCAAGCAGAAGGCTCTACTCCACCCACCAGAGAGCGAGTGAGAGAGTGTGTGAGTGAGTGGGAGACTGAGTGTGTGTGTGTGTGTGTGTGTGTTGCTTTATTATTCAAAGTGTGTTTTCCACTTATTATATTAGACCAAACAGCTGATGTTTTCATAAAAGTAATAGCATGTATTAAGTCAAAACTTTTGTAATTAGGACGTCATTAGCATATTTCTCTAGGTAATTACAACAACCCTGATAGATATTGCTCTTCGGTATTTATCCTGGGAATAATCGATTAAAACATGAGCCGTTAATCATTAGCATTTTAATTGAAGCATAAATAATTGATCACCAAATGAAAGTTATAGACCAATATCCCCTTCTGTACCGGTGACGTCCTTTTAACTTTATTCTCGCTACTAGTAGACGATTTTATTCATTTTATACAGGCCCTCCATCTATTAACTGGCTTCGACCTATCTCACATAACCCATTTATACTATCACAGATCCTTCTTAAACTGCACAACATCATCTAAATATAGCTAGAAGAAATGTAAGATCCGATCTAAACAATATTGCTACCAGTCATGCTACCGTAAACATTGGGATCTATATTTGACCTAGCAATGTGTCAGTCATATATCGGAGCTCATGAAGATTAAGACGCATTTTGACAGTTTTTCTGGCTATTATTAGACTATTTTGTTTAGATTCGGAAGGATCTATGGAAGTCAAAGGGTTAATAGAAAACGTCTTTACCCTTTTAATTCCCACAGGTCCATCCTATATTGTCTATAAATCGTGAGTGAGGGATACAAAAGGCAGAACTGCCTGTATCAAATGCCTCCCCCAGAGTTGAAAGAGTGACAAGGTCAAAATCAAGGGAAGTTCGAGCCAAAGTTACTGGACACACGGAGTTTGAAGCAATTTAAGTCACAGGAAGAGGGAAAGACTGATTCTGGGAGAGAGTTCCAGAGCTAAACAGTTAAATAGAAGAAAGTCTGAAAATACCATTTCACTCTTGGGTTGGAGAGTTGCACAGAGTATGGGTGGGATTGTGTTGCAAGACGGGTACTACGTACCCTACATAGAGGAGGTGGTACACACTGGGAAAGCTCTGAGGAACATTGATTATTATAGTAGCGATAGAATAGCGAGAGAGATGCATCGTTGCGGCGAAGAGAGAGAGATTGCAGAGAGTTGGTGAGTGGGCGGGAGTTAATGATATGAAAGGCTTTCCTTTCTACTTTGTCTAGGAGTGCAGTGTGAGAGGATCCTCCCCACACATGTGAACAATACTCAATACACTGTGCCCTTGTACAGAGCAAGTAGCTGTGCAGGGGTAAAGAACCTCTTGAGGCAGTTGAGCACACACAGCTGGGAGGCTGCCTTAGCCTTAGAGTGGTAATATGGTCCTTCCAAGTGAGAGCAGAAGAAAAAGAGACACCGAGAATATTGAGAGAAGATGAAGGATTGATTTTTGTATTGTTGAATTGTAAAGGATAGTACTCTGGGAGTTCTGAACGAGTATTAAGATGAAGAAATTGGGTTTTGGAAGCATTGAAGGCAACAAGGTTTTCTCTGTCCCAATTGGAAATAGTAGTTAGATCAGAAGATAAGTGTTGCATGGCTTCATTACGTTTGTCTTTGAGGGATTGCTGGCTGGGGCGTTCAGAAAATCTAATTGAGTAGTGTAAGGTAGAGTCGTCTGCGTATGAGTGGATGGAACTGGAGGTGTACAATTGAGAAGATCATTTATGACAATTAGAAAGAGAATGAGAGATAGAACAGAGCCCTGAGGAACACCCGAGTTGATAGGATGAGGAAGTGAGCGATGGCCGTCCACAACCGCAGCTATGGAACGGGCGGAAAGGATATTTGAGACAAAGGGACAGATGGAGGGATAGAAACCGAAGGAGGGTAGTTTAGAAAGTCAAGATTTGTGCCAGACTCTATCGAAGGCCTTCGATAAGTCTAGCGCAATAGAAAAGGTCTCACCGAAATCCCGAAAGGAGGATGACCAAGAGTTAGTAAGATATGAAATATAGTAACGCCATAAGTAACGCGTCATAGTTCACAATATAGTTTAAGGGGAGGTTTTTAGTTTGTTCCCTAGACCTCCATCAAGCTTAAAATGTCACCCCCTAAGCCCCCTTTCAAGATAAATTTGTGCATTTTTCGGTAGAAAAATTTCCCGGCCAAAGGCCGGTACCTCTTAAATTACAGGCTCGCTATCGCTCGCCAGGAAAAAATCGACACGAAAATGGCACGAAAAGTCTTAAAATTGACAGAAATGGGGCGAATGCTTTTAAAATTGCCAAACTAATGGGGCGAACGTCTTAAAATCTCAAAAGCAATGGAACTAAACATGAGGGAGAAAGGGGTCCAGAAAAAAATCTCCCAAGTGGAAATCCCCCCTTAATCAAAAGAAACTATTAAAAAGTTGCCAACATGAATATAAACACCACATGTGGAGTAGCTCTTTATTGACAACATTTCCCATAGAATTTATTCAGTGGTGTAAAGAGAGGAAAGAGGTGGTGTAGGTGGTGTGGAAGGAGGGAAGAGGTGGTGTAGGTGGTGTGGAAGGAGGGAAGAGGTGGTGTAGGTGGTGTGGAAGGAGGAAAGAGGTGGTGTAGGTGGTGTGGAAGGAGGGAAGAGGAGGTGTAGGTGGTGTGGAAGGAGGAAAGAGGTGGTGTGGAAGGAGGGAAGAGGTGGTGTTGCTAATGGTGTAGGTGGTGTGGAAGGAGGGAAGAGGTGGTGTGGAAGGAGGGAAGAGGTGGTGTTGATAATGGTGTAGGTGGTGTGGAAGGAGGGAAGAGGAGGTGGTTTAATGTTATAGAACTTTTAGGTGGTATTGGAAATAAGGAAGGAGGTGTGGTTTGATGGTTTAGGTACTGTGGGAAATAGGGAAGGAGGTGTGGTTGAATGGTGTAGGTGGTGTTGGGAATTGTGGATAATATGTTGACATAATAGTGTAGGTGGTGTGAGGATTTGAGGCTGAAGTGAAGAAATAATGTGGATGAATTGTGGAAAGGAAAGGTGAGGATAATTGTAATATATATCGGCCAATATAGCTGTTATGCTGAAGGAAAGGCAAGCCGTCCACAACAACCAGCCACTTTCATCCCACGGAACATACCAGGGCGCCCCAAGCCGACCACCACACCAACACTAACAGAACCAGACACAACCCTACAGCCAGGGTCGCCTACAGCAGGCGCACCAACGGCCTAAACCCGTACAGCATCACAACAACGAGGGACACCGCCGACCATTGGGGCCTCACAATATCAAAGCTTACCCTCCAACCACTGCCTCTCAAACAGAACGGGCTCGATATAGAAAAGTCCCCCCAAGAACAGGTGTACCAACCACCCACCAACACAAATCATAACGTATTAGCCTGGATTAAGTACAGTTAAAGATATTGTACATATTAGTCAGGGTAAAGGTATTAAGGGTATTTCATTTGTTGGGATTAAGATCTAATTAAGATTATTGTTCTCTTAAATGTATAGATCATGTATAGATATAAAGATTGCGGGCGGCAGTATGTCGAAAGTCGACAGTATTAAGCATTCAATGATTACAGTTTAGTTACCCTTTAATGTATGTTTTCTGTTACATCAGGTTACTCCATTTTCTATTGTATAACCATCCAGTTATATTTAATATATACATAATAACATGTATAAAATAATTTTGTGTATGAATATATAATTATATATTATAAAATAACAGGATATTTGCTTAACATTAGAATACAGTACTGTACTTACACACTGCAATATGTAGCAATTGCTCTTACCAGGTTAAATTATGCATATGCTTATTTTATTCAATATTTAAACAATACAGTCTAATTTGGTTAGTTATAATACATCTGGTCAACGTATATCAATGCCAAGCTATGACTAAGAAATATATAATTAATAACCTAGGTACGTTCCTGGATGTAAGTAACCCACCACTCACTCTCTCACAAGTAAACTCACGATAATCCAGTCCATCCGTCCCTGACCGAATACATCATCAATAATCACAGACATCCAGCCTTCAATAAGCTTCTTTCCTCTACCGAACAGCTAAGATTCTTATGTAGTATTATCACTGGGCCCATATTATGTATTTAAGGGAAGGTTTCTAGTTTGTTTCCTACTCCTCCAGCAATCTTAAAATGTCACCCCCTTGACCCCCTTTCAAGATAAATTTGTACATTTTTCGGTAGAAAAATGTCCCGGCCGAAGGCCGATTACTCTTAAATTACAGGGTCGCTATCGCTCGCCAGGATAAAATCAACACCTAAATGGCACGAAAGGTCTTAAAATTGACAGAATGGGGCGGAAATTCTTAAAAATCACCAAACTAATGGGGCCAACGTCTTAAAATCTCAAAAGCAATGGGGCTAGACATGAGGGAGAAAAGGGTCAAGAAAAAAGTCCCTCAAGTGGAAATCTCCCCTTAAGATCTACTAGACTATGAAATTAACATCAAATGATGAGGTAATGTTCAAGTATTATTTATGCTCCATTTTCATAATTTATATAATTGTTATATCTGAATATAACGTTTGGTTCATTAAGGTGTGGGGTTTGACGGCCATATGAATCACTTGTTTAGTTAGCC
This sequence comes from Paralithodes platypus, assembly GCA_032716605.1. Classification (NCBI taxonomy): domain Eukaryota; kingdom Metazoa; phylum Arthropoda; class Malacostraca; order Decapoda; family Lithodidae; genus Paralithodes; species Paralithodes platypus. The sequence continues at coordinate 5,336,056 of CM064582.1, forward strand.
TTAGATATGTTTGGTTCATTAAGGTGTGGGGTTTGATGGCCATATGAATCACTTGTTTAGTTAGCCTTAGATACGTTTGGTTCATTAAGGTGTGGGGTTTGACGGCCATATGAATCACTTGTTTAGTTAGCCTTAGATACGTTTGGTTCATTAAGGTGTGGGGTTTGACGGCCATATGAATCACTTGTTTAGTTAGCCTTAGATACGTTTGGTTCATTAAGGTGTGGGGTTTGATGGCCATATGAATCACTTGTTTAGTTAGCCTTAGATATGTTTGGTTCATTAAGGTGTGGGGTTTGATGGCCATATGAATCACTTGTTTAGTTAGCCTTAGATATGTTTGGTTCATTAAGGTGTGGGGTTTGATGGCCATATGAATCACTTGTTTAGTTAGCCTTAGATACGTTTGGTTCATTAAGGTGTGGGGTTTGACGGCCATATGAATCACTTGTTTAGTTAGCCTTAGATATGTTTGGTTCATTAAGGTGTGGGGTTTGACGGCCATATGAATCACTTGTTTAGTTAGCCTTAGATACGTTTGGTTCATTAAGGTGTGGGGTTTGATGGCCATATGAATCACTTGTTTAGTTAGCCTTAGATACGTTTGGTTCATTAAGGTGTGGGGTTTGATGGCCATATGAATCACTTGTTTAGTTAGCCATAGATATGTTTGGTTCATTAAGGTGTGGGGTTTGACGGCCATATGAATCACTTGTTTAGTTAGCCTTAGATATGTTTGGTTCATTAAGGTGTGGGGTTTGATGGCCATATGAATCACTTGTTTAGTTAGCCTTAGATATGTTTGGTTCATTAAGGTGTGGGGTTTGACGGCCATATGAATCACTTGTTTAGTTAGCCTTAGATATGTTTGGTTATGTTGATATTTTTGTTTATGTTTTGGGGGTATGAATTGTCCAATAAACTGCCCTTTGCAACACGTACCTATACGCCCACATAAATCAAAGCATGTGAGAGAAAGAATGATTGGCACTGCAACACAGAAACAATGATTGGCACTGCAACATTGGCACTGCAACACAGAAACAATGATTGGCACTGCAACACAGAAACAATGATTGGCACTGCAACACAGAAACAATGATTGGCACTGCAACACAGAAACAATGATTGGCACTGCAACACAGAAACAATGTTTGGCACTGCAACACAGAAACAATGATTGACACTGCAACACAGAAAGAATGATTGGCACTGCAACACAGAAACAATGATTGGGACTGCAACACAGAAACAATTACCAAACCTTTCAACACGGCGGCGATACTTTAACCCGTACAGCCCCAGCGACGCGCCTGACGCGTCGGCGATGTATGTAACGCACAGCCCCAGAGACGCGCCTGGCGCGTCGCCCCAATTGCGCCGACCGTGACCTCAGGTGTAGCCACTCAAGAGGGCTCAGATTTGTATGGGAACTGTGTACGTATCCCACGCAACCGTGCCGATGGTTGAAAACTCTCAAAGTCCACGTGCGTGCGCGCGAGCGCGCAATAACCTGTTTTTTTGGGATAATTGCCTTCAATTTTTTACTCTTGTAAAATCCGTTTTCGGGGTCTCTGTAGGACCATTTTTTAAGCTTTTTGAGCGGTTTTTCGTGGTTTTTCCTTCATTCCTAACCCATTCGCTATTGTTTCTGGAATAAAACCATTTTTTGAAAACCGGCCGGGTTCTGGTGCGCAAACATTACAAAACTAGCCGGGGCTCCACGGGTTAAGGGCAGATTTCCACTTGAGGGATTTTTTTTTTACTCCTTTCTCCCTCATGTTTAGCCCCATTGCTTTTCTAATTTTAAGACGTTCGCCCCATTATTTTGACGATTTTAAGAACTTTCGACCCATTTCTGTCAATTTTAAGACCTTTTGTGCCATTTAGGTGTCGATTTTATCCTGGCGAGCGATAGCGAGCCTGTAATTTAAGAGGAACCGGCTTTCAGCAGGGACATTTTTCTACCGAAAAATGTACAAATTTATCTTGAAAGGGGCTCAAGGGGATGTAATCGCTTGATGGATATCTAGAGACCAAACTAAAAACCTCCCCTTAAGGTGTTCAAGACCGCTTTCAACACGGCGGCGTTACTTTAAGGTGTTCAAGACCGCTTTCAACACGGCGGCGTTACTTTAAGGTGTTCAAGACCGCTTACAACACGGCGGCGTTACTTTAAGGTGTTCAAGACCGCTTTCAACACGGCGGCGTTACTTTAAGGTGTTCAAGACCGCTTTCAACACGGCGGCGTTACTTTAAGGTGTTCAAGACCGCTTTCAACACGGCGGCGTTACTTTAAGGTGTTCAAGACCGCTTTCAACACGGCGGCGTTACTTTAAGGTGTTCAAGACCGCTTTCAACACGGCGGCGTTACTTTAAGGTGTTCAAGACCGCTTTCAACACGGCGGCGTTACTTTAAGGTGTTCAAGACCGCTTTCAACACGGCGGCGTTACTTTAAGGTGTTCAAGACCGCTTTCAACACGGCGGCGTTACTTTAAGGTGTTCAAGACCGCTTTCAACACGGCGGCGTTACTTTAAGGTGTTCAAGACCGCTTTCAACACGGCGGCGTTACTTTAAGGTGTTCAAGACCGCTTTCAACATGGCGGCGTTACTTTAAGGTGTTCAAGACCGCTTTCAACACGGCGGCGTTACTTTAAGGTGTTCAAGACCGCTTTCAACACGGCGGCGTTACTTTAAGGTGTTCAAGACCGCTTTCAACACGGCGGCGTTACTTTAAGGTGTTCAAGACCGCTTTCCTCGCCAACGCTCCCAATGCTAATTATGTCCTTGTTTTTGTAATCGCTCTCGTTGTTTTATTTGGCAGGTTGGAAGAATTAACGAGGCCATCAGGGGTGGGTGGGTGTGGGACGATAACTTCAAGCGTGGCTTTCGTGCTTGTGTGTTAATGTACACTCAACGACATAAATCTGAGCCCAATATGAACTCTCGAACTGCAAAATTAACCTCAGAAATGTAAACATTGGGTAAAATAACTAATGAGAAGATTCAATTGTGTTCGGGATGGGTACGAAAACAATGAGAAGATTCAATTGTGTTCGGGATGGGTACGAAAACAAATCTATGCCCTTGAGTGTATGTGTGCGAGTGTTCTTTTGTCTTCTAATATTATGTTATATATTGTGGTTGATATACAGTCATACGCAAACACGCTTGATGACCTAAAGTTATGTATATACTGTAAAAGTAAATACACCTGCTCTATGGTGAGTTATCTGCTCAACAGGTGGCGTTGTGTGTGTGTAAGTGTGAGAGTCCGAGTGTAGTGGGTGAGACTGTGAAGCACGGGAACCAGGTGGCTTCAGAGATGGGGTCGTTTCGGGCCAGGAGTGAGCATGTGAAGGCAAGATGGCAGGTGCTCGTTGTGCTCTGTGTGCTTCGCATGTCTCACTCCCTAGACTGGAACAAGACTTCACGGGCTTCATTGTAAAGCGGTGAATGTTAAGGCTCTCAGCCTATGCCCGAGAGGAAGTAAGTTGGAATATAGAAAAAAAAAAAAAAAAAAAAATGTGCGTCGTTAAGCATAAAGTACTGTGCATTAAAAATACGAACTACACATTTATAACTAACTCAATTGTTCAATGTTATTTCATCGAGTAGGCATTGAAGTTACGGACCGACACAATTGTGCAAACATTAGTTAAACATAAATTATAAGTTTTTCATGAGTGATCTGTTAAAAAAAAAGAAATTTGTGTTGATGTTCATTCGTTCGAACCTGCGGGGCCTCACTCACTTCCTAAGGTTGTTCGGTGGGGTTATTGGAGATGTCACCCCGAAAACAACTCGCCCTGCATTTGTACGAGGAATTAGGGACAATATATAGTTTATGTAAATAAATTCATCCGTCTATTTTATCATGGCCTATAGCTTTCTTATACCTTGTATTTCTTTCCTTTTACTGATCCTGGAAACAAAAACATCCTATATTATCGCCTACCTCGCATGAGTTGTCGGTCCGCCATTTCTACCTCCTCATCCTCCCTCTCCACCTTCTCTTCCTTCCTCATCCTCCCTCTCCACCTTCTCTTCCTTCCTCATCCTCCCTCTCCACCTCCTCTTCCTTCCTCATCCTCCCTCTCCACCTCCTCTTCCTTCCTCATCCTCCCTCTCCACCTCCTCTTCCTTCCTCATCCTCCCTCTCCACCTCCTCTTCCTTCCTCATCCTCCCTCTCCACCTCCTCTTCCTTCCTCATCCTCCCTCTCCACCTCCTCTTCCTTCCTCATCCTCCCTCTCCACCTCCTCTTCCTTCCTCATCCTCCCTCCACCTCCTCTTCCTTTCTCATCCTCCCTCTCCACCTCCTCTTCCTTTCTCATCCTCCCTCTCCACCTCCTCTTCCTTCCTCATCCTCCCTCTCCACCTCCTCTTCCTTCCTCATCCTCCCTCTCCACCTCCTCTTCCTTTCTCATCCTCCCTCTCCACCTCCTCTTCCTTCTCATCCTCCCTCTCCACCTCCTCTTCCTTCCTCATCCTCCCTCTCCACCTCCTCTTCCTTTCTCATCCTCCCTCTCCACCTCCTCTTCCTTTCTCATCCTCCCTCTCCACCTCCTCTTCCTTCCTCATCCTCCCTCTCCACCTCCTCTTCCTTCCTCATCCTCCCTCTCCACCTCCTCTTCCTTTCTCATCCTCCCTCTCCACCTCCTCTTCCTTTCTCATCCTCCCTCTCCACCTCCTCTTCCTTCCTCATCCTCCCTCTCCACCTCCTCTTCCTTCCTCATCCTCCCTCTCCACCTCCTCTTCCTTCCTCATCCTCCCTCTCCACCTCCTCTTCCTTCCTCATCCTCCCTCTCCACCTCCTCTTCCCTCCTCATCCTCCCTCTCCACGATTAAGGAGCCAATTACATAACATTCTGAAAATGAGGTTTGTGCCCCCTACTGTTGAAATATATGAGGATTTCAATAAATCCTGGGGGCTCAACTTATTATGTATCCCACAGCAAACGGGTATGGCCAATTACAGCTTATTTTTCACTTTTTATCCTCAGTAAACCCCTCATTTTCTCTGATATTCATAGCCCTCCCCAATAGTAGGGGGCGTGTTTTTAGATTGTTGGATATTGGCTAAATGCTCAAATGCGATGATCCTTGGTATATTTAACAACTAAATATCAAGGAAAAAATATAATAAAATAAAACCTTAAAAATCGTGGTTGGGTAAATGGTAATATTGACCCCGTGTTTTATATTTGACAAATGATGGGTAAATATGCATTTCCTACTATTATCACACATCAAAACACCCTTAAAAACCTCTAAAATTTATTTACAAAAAATATATATAGCAATTTAATTACATAAACTTTATATTGACCGGAATTTGTGCTTTTTTGGTTAAGTTAGGTTAGGTTAGGTTAGATTAGATTAGTTTAATAACTATGATAAAACAATAGGCGACTTCGTTTCGGGGCGAGAAAAAGTCGAGTTGTTTTGAGGGCGAGTTCTCCAGTATTGTTTGGTGGTGCCCGGTGTGGCTGAGGTCCCCGAGTTATTTACTGTTTGTGTTTGTGTTTTGTAGTGAGTGAGGCGTTGCTAATGTTCTGTAGAAGGCGCTGCAGAAGGAGGAGACTGAAGGTGAGTGTGTTTATCCTACTTGGTTCATTGATGTGTTTTATCTTTCATCACTCCTCATGAATCGTATCTGTTAACTGGCCTATCTCTTCCAATTCACCCCTTCTCCACCCCACCCCCCTTCCCCACCACCACTCCATCCCTCTTAACCATAGAGTACAGGAGGATAGACTCGAAAGTTTGACGTCACACGGTTATTTTGCCGCGCGTCCTAGGGATTTGGTGGCAGCACTGTTGTAGGGCATACAACCAAAACACCTCAGTCATTTATCCTTATTAGATACTCCTTGATATCTGTGCGCCTGGCTTGTCTGCAGTGTTACCAAAGTTTAGGGAAATTCCGCAAAATGAGGGGGTAATAGATTAAAGAGGGAACATCTTTAAGAGTGATTAAATGTTGGTAAAAACACTTGTACATTATTTAAAATAAAATAGATATATAAAAGCAAGAGGGAAATATTAGGAATACATTATACAATATAAAAAATACTAATATATGATGTAAGCTGTATAACTACAAGCAACACAACAAGAATTAAAATGTAATTATGAATATATATTATTAGTTACATGTTATTCAGGTGTTAATTTATAAAGTTGCACTAAAACAGGACATTTCATGAAATACGTTCGTAGGTTATGCTTATGACATCTAGGGATATTTGGTCCCAGCATGTTTGACGTTGGCAACTCCCCACTCTCACAACAACAATGGAGGGGGTAGAAGAGACGTGACTTTGAACCTCCTCATAAT
>CM064582.1:5349899-5522674 GCA_032716605.1 Paralithodes platypus
CATCCGTACAGTTGCCCAAAATATGTTCGTTGTAGGTGGATTAGTTTGTTCAACAATGTAATATCGTCTGCCAAATATATAATTAAGTAAGGTATTTAACAAAGTCCCTCTCAACATCATAATCAAGGTTTGAGTGTATTGAAGCTAACCAGGCATAAATTAGTAACGCTGCCTTTCTATATAGTTGTATAGCCAATACTAAATAAAGGCAGTTTAGAAAGGCAGTATAGGAAGCATAGAAAGGCAGTGTTACCAATTTCTGCCAGGTTAGCTTGAGTATGTACAGTATGTATGTATGTATGCATATACTCAGGGACATACCCCATATAAGGGGGTGGCCAACTCAAGACAGAACCCGAACAGAAACTACATTTAACCATCCCGTGCACCAACACACGAGTTTTGCCGTTTCTGGGAGATTTAAAATCCTTTGTGACCATCAATATTGTTTAGAAACCTTTAGTTTAATTACTTAAACCTCTGCAGTTGTCTTAGAGCGAGCTGTGGACTGAAAACTAATTATGGAGAGATAATTATGAGATTAAGAAAATTATATTTTTTTTATATGAAACGGCAACCCCTGATGCATGAACAGGTTAATGTTGACATTCTTAGGGTCCGTGACCACTTTCGCGTTCCCTCACCCCTTTCTCTGTATTGTCTAGTAGGTGAATTTTAAAAGGTGAGAAGGATTCCTAGACTCCCGCCCCCGAAGTAGGAAAAGTAGTACAGGAAAAGAGACAGACAGAAATAGCTAAAGTTGGGTAGAGGATGTCAAACCTCACTCTAGACAGGACCAGCCTTGAGTAAAACTTGGTAATGGTATGATGTGATTTATTAGGTAACATTCTGTAACCTACTGAACCCTTACCATTTATAGAATCGCTCATACACATTTGCGGATCCATCAAGCATTTGCGGATCCATCAAGCATTTGCGGATCCATCAAACATTTCACTTTGCTATACCCTGTTCCAAATAAGTAGTCCAATATGTAGGCCAAAACAATTGAACATTAGCCTCTATAACTCACAAACGACTGCAGTAATAGAGCTAATATTTATACCATTTGGAAAGGGTCAGCCAGGAAATAGGTGTGGAAATTTAAAGCCCATTTGTTCTAGCCTATTTGAGTCACAGAGGTTGGGAGTCACGATTTCTGGACTACATATTTGGAACAGGGTGTAGTGCGTCTAAAGGCGATGTCACACGAGCGTTGTTTCCGTCAATTATCGATGAGCATGTTTTTTCTCGAACTATTTCTTGGTATTTTCGCTTTGGAATGGACAACTAGACTGACTTTATATAATTTTGAGAGATTGAAATATTATACAAAATTAACCCAAAAAACGGCGACCGTCCTCAATAGAGGTTTTTCTGGTGCACTGCGACCATCCTCAATAGATCCAGAGCATAAACAAAACTTAGAAAACACCCCAGAGGCACTCAAAACAAAACAATTTGATATTAGGTGAGATCCATTACTTGCTACCACTCCTACATATGTGTCCCCCCCTCCCTTTCCCCTCCTTTTCCCCCTCCTCAACTATCTGCTATTTTTCCTCTTATTCCTCCTTTTATTGGGTAATTTTTGGCGCAAAATTCCCTCTCCAGGTCTCTTTAACACGGGTGAGGCAGCTAGAGATTCTAGCAACACAGAGACTTCTACTGAGACTCATTAGTATCGATCGGATCGAGAGCTTGTAGAGGGAACATATACCCCTCCCCCCCCCCCCCCCACCCGGCCTGCGCTCGCCTCATGATACGACCTTGCGGCAATAATACGTCTTTTTCACCCCCCAAATGCTACTCCCCCTTATATAAGAATTATATATGTATGTTACATATGAACATTTTTGTCAGAATAGAACCAAATATCTTCGATTGGAATTTGATCATTTATATTATATCGTTTTAGTATATTTTCTGTTTCCTCCGTAGACCTCCATCAGCATATAAATACACCCGCCCAAGACCATCCTTGAAGATAAATTTGTACATTTTTCGACAGAAAAATGTCCTGGCCGATGGCCGGTTCCTCTTAATTTACTGGCTCGCTATCGCTCGCCAGGAAAAAGTAGACACCTAAGTGACACGAAAAGTTTTAATATTGACAAACCAATGGGACGAAAGGTCTAAAAATCGCCAAACTAATGAGTCAAACGTCTTAAAATATGAACACTAATGGGGCTAAACATAAGAAAAAGAAAGGGGACCAGAAAGGCGACTCATCTCCCCTTAAATCAGAAGCTACCAGACCACAATTGCCTGGATACAAATTGTCGGAAAAAGCGCTCCGTGTTACATCAGTGTTATCCCATTCATTACCGCTGACATCCTTTGCAATATAATCTGGGAACTATTAGACAATTGTATTCAGATTAGGAAGGATGTCAACCAATTAAAAGGCTACAAACCATCTAAATTCATCCTTTTAGCTTCCATTATACCCTTCCTAAGCTTCATAAAATCGTCTAAAGGTAGCTGAAATCAAATAATAATGACGTCACAGGTACTGCGCAGGTTAAGGAAGTGTGTTAATTAGTTAAGAGTTATATGAATAATAATGACGTCACCGGTACTGTGCAGGTTAAGGAAGTGTGTTAATTAGTTAAGAGTTATATGAATAATAATGACGTCACCGGTACTGTGCAGGTTAAGGAAGTGTGTTAATTAGTTAAGAGTTATATGAATAATAATGACGTCACCGGTACTGTGCAGGTTAAGGAAGTGTGTTAATTAGTTAAGAGTTATATGAATAATAATGACGTCACCGGTACTGTGCAGGTTAAGGAAGTGTGTTAATTAGTTAAGAGTTATATGAATAATAATGACGTCACCGGTACTGTGCAGGTTAAGGAAGTGTGTTAATTAGTTAAGAGTTATATGAATAATAATGACGTCACCGGTACTGTGCAGGTTAAGGAAGTGTGTTATTAGTTAAGAGTTATATGAATAATAATGACGTCACCGGTACTGTGCAGGTTAAGGAAGTGTGTTAATTAGTTAAGAGTTTATGAATAATGACGTCACCGGTACTGTGCAAGTTAAGGAAGTGTGTTAATTAGTTAAGAGTTTATATGAATAATAATGACGTCACCGGTACTGTGCAGGTTAAGGAAGTGTGTTAATTAGTTAAGAGTTATATGAATAATAATGACGTCACCGGTACTGTGCAGGTTAAGGAAGTGTGTTAATTAGTTAAGAGTTATATGAATAATAATGACGTCACCGGTACTGTGCAAGTTAAGGAAGTGTGTTAATTAGTTAAGAGTTATATGAATAATAATGACGTCACCGGTACTGTGCAGGTTAAGGAAGTGTGTTAATTAGTTAAGAGTTATATGAATAATAATGACGTCACCGGTACTGTGCAAGTTAAGGAAGTGTGTTAATTAGTTAAGAGTTATATGAATAATAATGACGTCACTGGTACTGTGCAGGTTAAGGAAGTGTGTTAATTAGGTAAGAGTTATATGGATAATAATGACGTCACCGGTACTGCGCAGGTTAAGGAAGTGTGTTAATTAGTTAAGAGTTATATGAATAATAATGACGTCACCGGTACTGTGCAGGTTAAGGAAGTGTGTTAATTAGTTAAGAGTTATATGAATAATAATGACGTCACCGGTACTGCGCAGGTTAAGGAAGTGTGTTAATTAGTTAAGAGTTATATGAATAATAATGACGTCACCGGTACTGTGCAGGTTAAGGAAGTGTGTTAATTAGTTAAGAGTTATATGAATAATAATGACGTCACCGGTACTGTGCAGGTTAAGGAAGTGTGTTAATTAGTTAAGAGTTATATGAATAATAATGACGTCACCGGTACTGTGCAGGTTAAGGAAGTGTGTTAATTAGTTAAGAGTTATATGAATAATAATGACGTCACCGGTACTGTGCAGGTTAAGGAAGTGTGTTAATTAGTTAAGAGTTATATGGATAATAATGACGTCACCGGTACTGTGCAGGTTAAGGAAGTGTGTTAATTAGTTAAGAGTTATATGAATTAAGGAAATATTTTAATTTGAGGGATTTTTCTGGACCCCTTTCTCCCTCATGTTTGCCCCAATTGCTTTTGATGTTATGACGTTCGCCCCATCAGCTTGGCGATTTTAAGAACTTGCGCCCCATTTCTGTTAATTTTAAGACCTGTCGTACCATTTAAGAGTCCACTTTTTCCTGGCGAGCGATAGCGAGTCTGTAATTTAAGAGGCACTGGCCTTTGGTCGGGATATTTTCATGCCGAAAAATGCAAAAAAATTATCTTGAAAGGGGGTCTATGGGGTGTAACTTTAAACTTGATGGAGGTCTAGGGAACAAACTAAAGAGTTCCTCTTTAATATAACTGTATAAATGCCATATAGTGTTAAACACAATACATCATAAATTGAGCCAGATTGTTGCGTGTCAATACAATTAGCTTAGAAAGTGTTGGTTGTTTTATTTGGCTCCCCTTCTGAAGTGGTTAAGAAAGCAAACTAAATAATTGGCTTTATAGGCAGGTCATTTGAGCATAAATCCAAAAATGTAATCCTAACTCTTTACAATTCCTTAGTCGGCCGCCCTCTCCTGGAATATTGCGTTCAATCCTGGTGCCCTTACTACCAAAAAGATATAGACAAGCTAGAACGAGTTCAACGTAGTTACCAAAATGATATTTTGCCTAAAGAACAAACCATACGAGGCGCGTCTTAGATAATCAAATTTATTTTCCTTAACCCAGCGCAGATTAAGAGGCAACTTAATTCAAGTGTTCAAAATCATCAAAGGCATCGACAAATATGAACTGTAATAAATATTTCACTATCGACCAATCAAATTACACGCAGGGGAACGGTTGCAAATTTGTTGGTAAAACTCACACGTATCTCAGAATTTCAATCGAATCGTCAACTTGTGGAATGGGCTTCCCCGAGATGGTATAGACTGCAGCACTGTTGATTCTTTTAAACATCGCCTAGACAAACACCTTGCCTTAAACCCGTGACTGATTGCATTATAAATTAATAAAGCTGTTATTTATTTATTTGTTTTCTCTATTATATTACTAACAACTGTCCCCTACTAACATCTCCTAATCCTGCCACGGACATTTGTCCCAGGCCAGTCTTCCTTTCCATTTTTCCCTTACCCACTCTAAACCACTGTTTGGACACTTGACCATCAGTGTTTTGGAGGGCAAGCAGCCATGAAGGGTCGCTGGACCTATTGTTGCTTGATTTCCTTTGTACTCCTTTGTACTAATGTTTAACCCCATTTATTTTGAGATTTTGAAAGACGTTCGCCCCATTAGTTAGTCCATTATAAGACGTTTTGCCAGATTTCTTTGTCAATATTAAGACCTTTTGTGCCATTCAGGTCTCAATCTTATCCTGGCGACCGATAGCGAGCCTGTATTTTAAGAGGAACCGGCTTCGACCGTAACATACAGTATATCTTTTTTTTTTTTTTTTTTTTTTTTTTTTTTTTCTATATTCCAACTACTCCCTCTCGGGCATAGGCTGAGAGCCTGTACATTCCACCGCTCAACACGGTGAAGCCCGTGAGGTCTTGTTCCAGCCTGGGGAGTGAGACATGTGAAGCATCCATCATGGCTCAAAGCAGCTCCATCTCTGAAGCGGCTGGTTGCTTCGCTCAAGTGCTTCACCGTCTCACCCTCCAGACTCAGACCCTCACTCTCAGAACGCCACCTATTGAGCAGTGAACTCACTAGGCATTGTCCCCCTGTAACATATTTTGAATATGGGAATATTCATACAGTGTTATTTAATCAGGGAACAATGAGGGTATTTTTTTGGCATTTCGGTGGGCTTTGTGGTAATGCACTGATACTAGGTACAGCACAAATTCAATCCCAATAATATCTTCCCATTGACATATCGGGATTTGAACCCGGGTCCATTGGATTACCAATCCAGTGGCATGACCACTCCACCACACCTCCCCTATCCCCTCTGTCGAATATTGTACACATTTATCTTGAAGTGGGATCTTTGGGGTGTTTCTTTTAAGCTTCAAGGAGGACTAAGGAGGAAATTAAACACATGATAAAAATAAATACATAAAAACAAACAAATACGCCCATCCCCACTTAAGGAGAGATTTTATGTGTTATTTATGCATCTGTATATCTATTAGTGTCCTCCCTAGATCACCCTCAAGCTTATAAAAATACCCCTAAGACACCCATTCGAGATAAATCTGTGCATCGTTGGGTAGAAATACAGCCACACTATAGCTCGGCAGGGAAAATGTCCCTTTAAATGGCACGACAACTGACAAATAAATGGGGCGAATGATCTTATAATAGCTAGACTAATGGGCCAACGTCTTAGAATCTTAAAGCCTAAAAAAGAGGCTAAACTTAAGGGAGAAAGGAGTCTAAAAATAAAACAAAATTTAGAGGTCCATTGATTTGTGAGTGACTGTACCGTATTTCGTGATTGACTGTACCGTATTTCGTGATTGACTACCGTATTTTGTGATTGACTGTACCGTATTTTGTGAGTGACTGTGCCATATTTCGTGAGTTACTGTACCGCATTTCGTGAGTTACTGTACCGTATTTTGTTAGTGACTGTACCGTATTTTGTGAGTGACTGTACCGTATTTCGCGAGTGACTGTACCATATTTCGTGAGTGACTGTACCATATTTCGTGAGTGACTGTACCATATTTCGTGAGTGACTGTACCGTATTTCGTGAGTGACTGTACCGTATTTTGTGAGTGACTGTACCTTATTTTGTGAGTGACTGTACCGTATTTTGTAAGTGACTGTACCGTATTTCGTGAGTGACTGTACCGCATTTCGTGATTGACTGTACCGTATTTCGTGAGTTACTGTACCGTATTTTGTGAGTGACTGTACCGTATTTTGTGAGTGACTGTACCGTATTTCGCGAGTGACTGTACCATATTTCGTGAGTGACTGTATCATATTTCGTGAGTGACTGTACCATATTTCGTGAGTGACTACCATATTTCGTGAGTGACTGTACCATATTTCGTGAGTGACTACCATATTTCGTGAGTGACTGTACCATATTTCGTGAGTGACTGTACCGTATTTCGTGAGTGACTGTACCGTATTTTGTGAGTGACTGTACCTTATTTTGTTAGTGACTGTACCGTATTTTGTGAGTGACTGTACCGTATTTCGTGAGTGACTGTACCGTATTTCATGAGGTGTGTGTAGCTTAATTTATGAGTGACTGTACCATATTTTGTGAGTCATGTGTAACTTTAATGAAAACTTCTTAAGAGTCAAAGCTGCTGTATCTTAAAACTAAAGGTTAAAGCCCTTTTCACAGATATGCAATCTTGACCACGATTGCTACAACAATTAAATCAGCGTTAATCTGGGGAAAATGGGCACAATTTTAGCATGTGACAACAGTGGGATGATAGTGAAAGAACAGTAAAAGGATGCTTAACAACGGTGGTATGACAGATCAACGGCACCACCACGACTGTCAACACAGCGATGCACAACCAGGTACGACCTGAGAAGACAGACCCACGACGACAGACAACGGCGCCATAACGGTGTCACGATGAGCATGACAGACATCGCGAAATGTTCCATGCTAACTTCCCAGTATATAAAAACACACACAACTCACTTACTACTGTCATTTTGGCATCGTTGTACGATCGTGTAGATTTGGCTGCGTCGATGCCAGTCTCCAATGACGTCGTGTCTGACGGTGCCGCAACAATGCCACGACGATAACAATCGTACCAAGACGGTATTACGATGGTGCCCTGACGACACACAACAGTTTAATGCACAACAAGTCAACAACCTGCCAAAGTTTATGATATGTTCAAATATTTGTCTCGCCAAACCCACATGTAAGGACACTGGGAGGGCAGCCCAGACCGTGGGTCGCCTGTATACGATCGCGCTGCTGTTTGCCCCATGTTTGATAAGTCGGGGTCTGTCGTGTCAAAATTGCGTATGTGTGAAAAGGGTTTAAGACTACGTAACTCACAATAGAAGACAGTTAAGACTGAACTGAGCTTACTGGGTAGGGTAGCCTCTTAAGTGCTACCATAAGTTGCTGAGGCTTAAGACCCATTCTGTGGTAAACTTAATATTTGATTGATTCAGATTCAATGTGCTGTCAAGTTATTAGGTTAACAGTTATTGACCCCATGTATGGAGTGTCCACAGCACAAGGTCATGTCAAGAGAATGTTGGAGGGGGCTAATGGGAGCGAAGTATTAAGAGTGAGAGAGAGAGAGGGGGAGGGGGGGGGGGCAGAAAGTAGGATAAAGAGAGAGATGTGTATGTCTAGAGTATATTGGAGGGGGCTACTGGTATGGGGGCGAAATATCAAGAATAAAGTTAAAACAGAACTGAGGAGGTAGAAATGTGAGGCTCCAGGGGCTAATTATTTTAGAGAAAAGTGGGGAGGGAGGAGGGTAGGAGTAGGGGGCTGCCTTGAGGTCTACTTGTACCTCAGCCTCACATTGTCTCCCCCTCAAAGCACCAAACCGTGTCATTACATTAATTGGTCGGGAATATTAAGGTCATTACGTCAGACGGGCTTCAAAGGAGGCTTTAGGCCCAAGGGAAAAAAATGAGTGATGGTTGTAGTTGAGGAAGGGTAGTAGGTATTTTCGTTTACAAGCTATTTCATTCAGTGACTGCTGTTACACATTCAAGGTTTATTTTGCCTCATCACCCTGAAGTTATCTTCGCACAACATATTGTACAATTATGTAACCTTACTTCCATGTCCTAGCCTAACCTAACCTGCAAAACCGGTTCATATACGACAATATTACTTGGAAGGAACAGACGTGAGGGAGAAATGACCCGCATAGCCATTAGGAACTTCAAGAACTAAGGGCTAAGGGTGGAGGTTAACCTTTTCAGCACGATCACGTTATTTTCGTCTTAGTCCATTTTTATTTATTTGTGTAATCCTTCCAGTACAAGCGACATGTTTTATATTTTATTTCAGCTACATTTTGGCGATTTTATGAAGCTAAGGAAGAATATTATGGTAGTTAAATGGACTAATTGATATAGTCTGTCGCCATCAAATTGGTAGACGCCCTTCCTAAGCTGAATACAATTATCTAGTAGTTGCCAGACTAAGAAGAATATTACATCAAAGCGTACTCTCTACTTCTAGGACTGAAAGGAATAAATATTATCTCAATTAGCCAATTAACTTACATAAGACCTTCATAAGGTGAATAAGGGGATACTTTAATGTAATATATTTGTATTTAATTATTATTATTATTATTATTATTATTATTATTATTAGTTAGGTTTCATCGCGTTTAAGAAAATTCCCCCAGAGACCCCTCTTTGAGACCAAATTTGTGCATTTTTCGGTAGAAAAATGCCGTTCTTCCTAAATTGCAGGCTCGCTTTCGTTGGCCATGAAATTTTTGTTTTACCTAATTTGCATAAAAGGTCTTTAACACTCAAAGAGCGGGTGGTGGAGTATATTTGACTGTGCCGCCCAGCGGGGGGTTTTACCGTAAACGAGCTTGTTTCCGTGCTCGGTTTCATGCATAAACAAGAGCCAGAGCGTAATACAAGTATGTATCCCTGAAAGGGCGATAATTCAGCTTTCCAATGACACCAGAACCATCCTTCTACGATCACTGGTTGTCTTGCAACGATCGTGCAACCGAAGGGCAAAATCGGTAAAATACGGTAATTTTCTTACATTATTACGTGTGAAATGAGTGAGAGATGGTGGAGTACAAAGGAGTACATCTCAGTAGCTCCACGGCCACCGTGGCGAGCGGTCATGAGGTAACCTACGCTCCTCCCACCGCTCTGCTCTCTCTCAGAGCACATTACGTGCTCAAAATTGCACTCTACAATAGCCGTGACCCGCCACATGGGCCACATTTATTTCACTCGACAATAGACGGGCGCCGCCAAAGAAGGGTTAAAAGGACAAATAAATGGAGCAAAAGGTTTTAAAACAACCAAACTCATGTTGTTTTGTTTTATGTGGATGAGGGAGACAAAAGGTAAAACTGCCTGTGGCGAGTTCCTCCCCCTGAGTTGAAAGAGTGACAGGGCCAAATAATCAAGGAATGTTCGAACCAAAATGTCTGGACACACAGAGTTTGAAGCAACTTAAGTCTTAAGATGAGGGAAAGATGGATTCAGCGAGAGAGTTCCAGAGCTCAGCTGTTGAATAGAAGAAAAATTGTGAGTATCGTTTCACTCCTGAATTGGAGACTTCCCACAGAGTAAGGGTGGGATTGTATTGCAAGACAGGTACTACGTACCCTACCTACAGGAGGTGGTATACACTGACAAAGCTCTGAGGAAAACTGATTATTTTATTAGCGATATAATAGCGAGAGAGATGCAACATTGCGGCGAAGAGAGAGAGATTGCAGAGAATCGGTGAGTGGACAGGAGTTAATGAGATAAAAAGCTTTCCTTTCTATTTTTTCTAGAAGTGCTGTCTGAGAGGATCCTCCCCACACATGCGAACAATATTCAAAACAAGGACGCATTGTGCCCCTGTACAGAGCAAGAAGCTGTGCAGGGGTAAAGAACCCCTCGAGGGGGTTGAGCACACCCAGCTTCTGGGAAGCTGTTTTAGCAAGAGTGGTAATATGGTGGTAATTACAAGGGTAAAGATTATCTCAATTCACCCTCTGACTTCCATATAGCCTTCCTAATCTGAATAAAATCATTTAATAATAGCCAGAAAACAGAAAAGAAATGCGGGATTCTAGTGGACCCGAAATAGCCGGTACAGTAGCGAATATTAACCCCTTCAACGCGGTGACTTAATTCCCTTCATATTCTGGCTACCATTAGACGAGTTTTTTTTTATTCAGTTTATGATATCCATTTAGGACTCAAAGGGGTAACTATGGTATCAATAAACCTTCTGAACAAAATATTAGCCAGCACATAAAGTAAAGATGCGTCATGGTGCTGAAGGGGTTAACCCTTTCAAGATACGATGATACATTGCCTTTCTGTTTTCGGAATATTATTAGACGATTTTATTCAGATGAGGAAGGGTATATGAAAGTCAGATAATCAATTGAGAACGCATTGTTTTTTTGCCGGCTATTTATATACAATTTTATTCAGATTAGGGAGGGTATAAATTATGGAAGTCTGAAGATTAATTCATCGCATTTCTTTTCTGTTTTATTTTGTTGTTTTGTCTTTTTGCTGTGTTCGTATACGTTTTGGTTTGTTTATTTTGCAAGTTTTACATTACAATTATGTATGTTAATAGACAGTTTTCTTCAGATTAGGCGGGGTTTATGAAAGTCAGAGGATTACTTGAGCTATTCTTTACCCCTATAATTCTCATAGATCCTTCCTAAGCTGTATAAAATCGTCTAATGATAGCCAGCATAAAGTGTCAAAATGCGGCCTATTCCTCAAGTGTTTATTGCTGAGACATCCATTTCCGTAGCTGTTTCAGGTTGAACTGAACTTTTTATTTTGACTTTACCTGATGTTTGTGTGAGGAGGTTCCTTTCAAGCTATTAATACCTGTGGCGAGATTGGTTAGCAGATGAAGAGATAAATAGATATATGGAGGGGTAGATATATAAATAAATGTATAAGTATTACTAGGTTGATTGGCTGAGATAGATATACAATGTAAATGAGACGGTTCACCCCATTCAAGTGTTAATTTATCTCTGGTCGAGTGATAGCGAGCCTGTAACTTAGAAGTTAATTACAGCCCTTTCAATCTGACAATACCTTTATCAATATTTTTTTGTTTACCAATATCCGATTTGATTCAGCTTGTGAAGGATCTGAGTCCAGCAAAGTCTGTTTGGCTGTTTTTGTGCTAGTTGGCGGAACTTACCTGGCACGCACCAAATCCCAGACACAGCAACAAGACTCCTATCTCGACACATTACATGAATGGTGCACTACAAACAGACTCAATTTAGCCCCAGCTAAATCCACTGCAATCCTCCTCACAAGTTGGACAGGAAATCACGATTACGTCCCGGGACTCAACATAAACAACACACCCCTAACACACACACACACACACACACACACACACACAAAATCCTAGGAGTAACATACGACACCCAAATGGCATTCAAACAGCACACCACAAACACGAAAAAGAAACTGACACCCAGACTTAACGCCCTCAGATCACTTGCCCACACAAAATTTTGACACAACAAAGAAACCACCACCACAGTCTACAAACAATACATAAGATCAGTTATGGAATACACAAGCCCGGCCTGGGCTTCTAACCTAGCTGAAACACATCATAGGACCTTACAGACTATTCAAAATAAAGCCCTGAAAATCATCACAGGATGCACAGCTACTACACCCACAGATCACCTACATCAAGAAACCAAAGTCCTCAGAGTCAAAGATCATCTAGACATGAGAGGCACTCAATTCCTGGCAGCAGCCTCCACAAATCAACACCACCCACTACACTACATGGCAACACACCCACAGACACCAAGAAATATCAAAACAACACCCAGCACACACTATCACACACAAATACTGTCTTCTCTCCCTCCCTGCCCACCCCAAACCAACTTCCGGAAGCACATCCATACTCATATCACTCGCCGTTCCATCCACTCACTCATAGACAACACGCAGCTGCAAGCACGACCTCCCGAAATCCATCCTTCTGAATCCCCCCTTCCTCGCGAGGACAGAGTCCACCTGGCCAGGCTGAGATGCGGACACCATCCAGCTCTTCTGAGCTATCAGAAGAGACTGGATGAATCCGTCGTCGACACCTGCCCAGGCTGTAACACAGCACCCCATACCATTAAACACATCATAGAAGACTGCATTTCACACAACCACTTACGCCAACAACACAATTGGGCGGGTGCCCAACGGGCGGGTGCCCAACGGGCGGGTGCCCAACGGGCGGGTGCCCAACGGGCGGGTGCCCAACGGGCGGGTGCCCAACGGGCGGGTGCCCAACCCCGAAAAGGGTTGAAATAGGGGAGCTATCCCCCCGCCAAAGGCGGCTTTCTAGGGCCTTTCCTAGCTGATGCTGAGAGGATTGGGTTCTAGTCATGTGGTGATGGGCTGGTCTATCAGAGTGAGAACTGAGCAATCTCTGCCATATCCATAGCTTACTCTGACTGTTCCTTTTACTTATATATTTTCTAGATCTCAAGTGACAGCGTCTCTAACGTGGATTGACCTCCCAATCTACCAAGATTGGAAGCCAAAGCGTCACATTTTTCCCTTGCCCCTCAACTTTCTCTTCATAATTGCTGAGGGACACAGGGCCCTGGGTGGGGCTTTGGTTTCCCGGGCATTTCCGCACCCTCCTCAGCTCCCCGCCATGGAGTGGCTTCGGTCACCCAGGCTTTATTGTGGTCGACTGGGAGGGTTCTGTGGGGGCGCTCGGTTATGGCCTTGGCCTTGCTCGGGGCCTTGGGGCTGTTCGGCCAGGCAGCTTGGGGAACAACAACAACAACAACAACACAATTTACACTCTTTGAGAGCTCTGTGGGAAAGCCCAACCGTGGCCATGACCCCCATATGGTTCGGAAATGCCAGGACCCCCGTTAGGGGGAAGCAACACATCATCAAAAAGCTGGAAGGTCTATTCCAAACCTGGAAAGACCTAAAACGCTTGAGGGACCGAAGGACACCAGGGCAGGTGAAGGAGGAAGCTTTCCGGGACTCAATGGACGACCTCTTTGATATCGCTCACGCGGACGCTCATTGTCTCTCATTGTCCTTCAAGAGGACAAGGATTTTTTCCTTGCTCAGCGAGAGAAGGGCTGTAGAGCCTTCATGGGGTCCGCGGACAATTCCCTGGCCTCCAAAGAACGGAGAGCTGCGGAGAAGAAAGAGGCTGAGGAAAGGCGTCGGGAGAAGGCCCGTGAAGAAATGAAGGCATCCACCTCAGCGGCCGTCTTTGCTTCTTCAAGCAGCAGTGCTGAAGGAGAGGACAGCAGCAGTGCTGAGGGAGAGGACAGCAGCAGTGCTCAGGAGGCAAAATCCTGCTCTCCACCCAAGCGGCCACGAAGAGCTACAAAAAACATAGTTTCACCATCTCTCGCAGCTGCACTGGATTGTACTCAGCTCTCCGACCGAAAAGCCACCATCGTGCTGACAGAAGCTGCAAAAAGCCTCGGCCATGACACTACGGACCTGGCCATCAACCGCACAACCATTGCCCGGTCTCGACGTCAAGCCAGGAGACGTTTCGCGGAAAACCTCAAAAAGGACTTTCAAGCGGATGTCCCCTTGACTGTCCATTGGGATGGAAAACTCCTTCAAGCCCTGACAACCAAGGAGCATGTGGATCGTCTGCCTATCTTGATATCTGGAGTAGGAGTCAGCCAGCTCCTCGGCGTCTCTAAACTCCCTTTGGGGACCGGTGAAACGCAAGCTCAAGCTGTTTTCCATGCTTTGGAGTGGGGAGTGACCGAGAAAGTGGTCGCCATGTATTTTGACACGGCCGCTGCAATCACGGGACATCGGACCGGCGCATGCGTCCTTCTGGAACAGAAGATCGGAAGGGATCTGCTTTACTTGGCCTGTCACCACCATATCATGGAAGTCATCTTGGCTGTTGCTTTCGGAGCTGTGATGGGAGGAGGGACTTCTGGGCCCGAAGCGCTCCTATTCAAGAGGTTTCAAAGCCAGTGGGATTTAATCGACAAGGAAGCATTTCAACCTGGGACTACGGATGATGCGGTGAACGCGGCGATAACTCCAACTCATCGAGATGAAACAGTGGCCTTTGCGATGGAGCAACTGACAATCCACCACCCTCGAGACGACTACAGGGAGCTGTTGGAGCTCCTGATCTTGTTCCTCGGGCATATACCTCCTCGTGGAGTTCGATTCCGAGCACCTGGTCCCATGCACCATGCACGATGGATGAGCAAGATCATTTATGCTTTCAAGGTTTGGATGTTCAAGAACCAATTCCGACTGACAAACCGTGAGGAGAAGGCTTTGAGGGATCTCTGCATCTTCGGAGCTCTTCTCTACGTCGAGGCATGGATCACCTCTCCTTCTTCAGTCCAAGCTCCTAGGAGGGACATGCACGTCATCAAGGCTCTCGTCGACTTCCCTAACCAAGAGATCAGCAAGGCTACATCAGAGAAGATTAAAAGGCACCTCTGGTACCTTGGAGAAGAAACTACAATCCTGGCCCTTTTTGATGATGCCGTATCCGTTCGAACGAAGAAGGATATGGTCAAGGTAATGTCGGGAGAAATGGATGATGAGGAAGAGCCTCCCAAGCGAGCTCAGCACGATCTCGGATTCTTGAAAGATGCCAACCTCGAAGACTTCGTGTCACCAAGAAGTCGGGGTTTCTTCGAGAACGTGCGACTTCCAACGGATTTTCTCCACTATGACCCTGAGGAGTGGCCAAATCGCGGTGATTATCAGGAGGCCTGCTGTCTCGTTAATGGTTTGAAGGTTGTGAATGATCATGTTGAACGAGGGGTCTCTCTCGTCAAAACATACAACCGGCTCCTCACGAAGGATGAAGAACAACTGCAGTTTCTCCTCCAAGTTGTGAGCGAGCACCGGAAGCTATACCCGGACACCCGGAAGAAAACCCTGGCACAAACCAGGCAACAATGAACGGAATGGTGCCCGTGCCGTGTGTCCTTCACCAGCTAATACCCACTAAGTTTACTGTTTTAGAGTGGGGGGGAACTGGATGACCAGAGCCAAAGTATACTTCCATACGTAGAGGCCACCCAAAGAGTGTCCTTCAAACGCCGTGGACTACCAGTAAATATTAAACAATCTTCGCGAACATTTTACTGAATCATTTTTGGACCAAACTGACTCGATGAGAACCCTGAGAGCGGTAAAAAGAGCAATTTTGACATTTTGCCTATAGCCTATACCCTAGTTGTATATATATGGTATTTGTGTGTGTATGAGTGGTAGTTGTATGTGATAAAATTGTCTATATGTAGCCGAATCATATACCAAATACCTAACCATCCAGTATATGGCTTTATGATCGTTACTGTATATTTTGGCATAGCAATCTGGCTTTGAAGGTTTGCTAAATAATAAAAAAACAAGAGTAATTGTATACACGTGGCTATTGTATGTGTTGGATGTTTGATTGCTGATGACTTTGTGAATGTTTTTGTCTATTGTTGGTTATGTTTGCCAGGTTAACCCTTTCAGTACCGGTGACGTCTGTGTTATTGGATATCAGCTACAGTTGTTGTTGTTGTTGTTGTTCCCTAAGCTGCCTGGCCGAACAGCCCCGAGTCCCTGAGAAAGGCCATGGCCACGATCGGGCTTTCCCACAGAGCTCTCATTGAGTGTAGATTGTGTTGTTGGCGTAAGTGGTTGTGTGAAATGCAGTCTTCTATGATGTGTTTAATGGTATGGGGTGCTGTGTTACATCCCGGGCAGGCGTCGACAACGGAGTCATCCAGTCTCTTTTGATAGCTCAGGAGAGCTACAGCTACAGTTAGACGATTTTATGAAGTTTGGGAAATATTTAGCTAAACGGATTAATTGAGATTTTAGTGTATGTAGGTAGTTAGGTACAGTCAACTCGTATAATCCTCAGCATATTGTTTAGGCTTACGGAAACCTTAAAAGTTAATGAAAAAATAAATTTGCAATATATAAAATGGAAGAGATTAACCCTTTCACGTTTTTATGACGCAGAGTCAAGAACGTGAGAGGGTTAATTAAGAAATGCATAAGTAATACAGCTTCCTACAGCAATCTGACAACATTTAATTGCATAACTATAATTTCCAAGACTGCGGATTAAGTGAGTTCACCCCTTCAGTATCCCTGACGTAATATATATATATTTTTGTTCAGCTACATTTAGACAGTAAAGCTTAGGAAGGCTACATGCTAGGTAAGAGGATGAATTGAGATCATTTGTAGCCTTTAATTTAGTAGACGTCCTTCCTAAGCTGAATAAAATCATTTAATAGTTGCCAGAGTATAATGCTGAAGACGTCACCGGTAATGTAAGGGTTAAAGCCGGTGTCAACGATATCTTCTATTGGATACTAGACTCGGCATCAATGTATCTAATTCAGTACACACTACAATCTATTCGCTGTAAGTAGGCGAGAAATCATGACCTCTAACCTCTGTAACTCAAAACCGACTAGAGTAATCAAGCTAATATTTCTACCAAATTTTGGGAAAAGTCAGTCGAGGATTAGATGTGGACATTTACAGCCAATTTGCTCTAGCCCTTTTTGAGTTACAGATGATAGAGGTCATGATTTCTCGCCTACTTACAGCGAATAGACTATAACTCCTTGAGGATTATGAGGCCTGTTGGTAGTTAATTATGGCTATTATTAAATGATTTTAATAAGCTTAGGAAGGGTATGTGGATGTCAGAGGGTTTCTTGACAGTCTTTACCTTTGTATTCCCGCATATCCTTCCTAAGCTGTATAAAATCGTCTAATGATACCAGGAATATACATTCAGAATGCGTCATGATCCTTTTAAGGGAGGTGACCGGCTTTTTGTTATTTCTGTCCTTTTCTCTTTCTCTGGCTTATATCCATTCGACCCCATTCAACCAACTATTTTAAGACGTTTATCCCCATCTAGGTGTCGATTTCTTCCTGGCGAGCGATAGCGAGCCAGCAATATATGAAGAAATCCGGCTTCGCCGGAGACATTTTTCTATCGAAAAATGTACAAATTTAGCCTGCTGTCAAACAAAAATAAAAAATATGCTGGCTCGCTACCGCTCACCAGTAAAAAATTTACACCTGGATGGGGATAAACGTCTGAAAAACAGTAGGCTGAATGGGGCCAAATGGATACAAGCCAGAGAAAGATATAAAAGGACAGAACAAAAACAGGTCACCTCCCTTAAGGGGTTTTAACAGGAATGATTGTTATTCAACCAATGTTGCTTTTTGTTTAAGTTAGTTATAGAGGTTAGTGGTCAAGGTGTTTGTTAGTTATAGAGGTTAGTGGTCAAGGTGTTTGTTAGTTATAGAGGTTAGTGGTCATGGTGTTTGGTAGTTATAGAGGTTAGTGGTCATGGTGTTGGTTAGTTATAGAGGTTAGTGGTCTAGGTGTTTGTTAGTTATAGAGGTTAGTGGTCAAGGTGTTTGTTAGTTATAGAGGTTAGTGGTCATGGTGTTTGTTAGTTATAGAGGTTAGTGGTCATGGTGTTTGGTAGTTATAGAGGTTAGTGGTCATGGTGTTTGTTAGTTATAGAGGTTAGTGGTCATGGTGTTTGGTAGTTATAGAGGTTAGTGGTCAAGGTGTTTGTTAGTTATAGAGGTTAGTGGTCATGGTGTTTGTTAGTTATAGAGGTTAGTGGTCAAGGTGTTTGTTAGTTATAGAGGTTAGTGGTCAAGGTGTTTGTTAGTTATAGAGGTTAGTGGTCAAGGTGTTTGTTAGTTATAGAGGTTAGTGGTCATGGTGTTTGGTAGTTATAGAGGTTAGTGGTCATGGTGTTTGTTAGTTATAGAGGTTAGTGGTCATGGTGTTTGGTAGTTATAGAGGTTAGTGGTCAAGGTGTTTGTTAGTTATAGAGGTTAGTGGTCAAGGTGTTTGTTAGTTATAGAGGTTAGTGGTCATGGTGTTTGGTAGTTATAGAGGTTAGTGGTCATGGTGTTTGTTAGTTATAGAGGTTAGTGGTCATGGTGTTTGGTAGTTATAGAGGTTAGTGGTCAAGGTGTTTGTTAGTTATAGAGGTTAGTGGTCAAGGTGTTTGTTAGTTATAGAGGTTAGTGGTCATGGTGTTTGGTAGTTATAGAGGTTAGTGGTCATGGTGTTTGTTAGTTATAGAGGTTAGTGGTCATGGTGTTTGGTAGTTATAGAGGTTAGTGGTCAAGGTGTTTGTTAGTTATAGAGGTTAGTGGTCATGGTGTTTGGTAGTTATAGAGGTTAGTGGTCATGGTGTTTGTTAGTTATAGAGGTTAGTGGTCATGGTGTGTTTGGTAGTTATAGAGGTTAGTGGTCAAGGTGTTTGTTAGTTATAGAGGTTAGTGGTCATGGTGTTTGGTAGTTATAGAGGTTAGTGGTCATGGTGTTTGGTAGTTATAGAGGTTAGTGTTTGTTAGTTATAGAGGTTAGTGGTCAAGGTGTTTGTTAGTTATAGAGGTTAGTGGTCAAGGTGTTTGTTAGTTATAGAGGTTAGTGGTCAAGGTGTTTGTTAGTTATAGAGGTTAGTGGTCAAGGTGTTTGTTAGTTATAGAGGTTAGTGGTCATGGTGTTTGTTAGTTATAGAGGTTAGTGGTCATGGTGTTTGGTAGTTATAGAGGTTAGTGGTCATGGTGTTTGGTAGTTATAGAGGTTAGTGTTTGTTAGTTATAGAGGTTAGTGGTCAAGGTGTTTGTTAGTTATAGAGGTTAGTGGTCAAGGTGTTTGTTAGTTATAGAGGTTAGTGGTCAAGGTGTTTGTTAGTTATAGAGGTTAGTGGTCAAGGTGTTTGTTAGTTATAGAGGTTAGTGGTCATGGTGTTTGTTAGTTATAGAGGTTAGTGGTCAAGGTGTTTGTTAGTTATAGAGGTTAGTGGTCAAGGTGTTTGTTAGTTATAGAGGTTAGTGGTCAAGGTGTTTGTTAGTTATAGAGGTTAGTGGTCAAGGTGTTTGTTAGTTATAGAGGTTAGTGGTCAAGGTGTTTGGTAGTTATAGAGGTTAGTGGTCAAGGTGTTTGGTAGTTATAGAGGTTAGTGGTCATGGTGTTTGTTAGTTATAGAGGTTAGTGGTCAAGGTGTTTGGTAGTTATAGAGGTTAGTGGTCAAGGTGTTTGGTAGTTATAGAGGTTAGTGGTCAAGGTGTTTGTTAGTTATAGAGGTTAGTGGTCAAGGTGTTTGTAGTTATAGAGGTTAGTGGTCAAGGTGTTTGGTAGTTATAGAGGTTAGTGGTCATGGTGTTTGTTAGTTATAGAGGTTAGTGGTCAAGGTGTTTGGTAGTTATAGAGGTTAGTGGTCAAGGTGTTTGTTAGTTATAGAGGTTAGTGGTCAAGGTGTTTGGTAGTTATAGAGGTTAGTGGTCAAGGTGTTTGGTAGTTATAGAGGTTAGTGGTCAAGGTGTTTGGTAGTTATAGAGGTTAGTGGTCATGGTGTTTGTGGTGATAGTAGGTGATATGTTAGTGGTCATGGTGTTTGTTAGTTATAGAGGTTAGTGGTCAAGGTGTTTGGTAGTTATAGAGGTTAGTGGTCAAGGTGTTTGTTAGTTATAGAGGTTAGTGGTCATGGTGTTTGTTAGTTATAGAGGTTAGTGGTCAAGGTGTTTGTTAGTTATAGAGGTTAGTGGTCATGGTGTTTGTTAGTTATAGAGGTTAGTGGTCAAGGTGTTTGTTAGTTATAGAGGTTAGTGGTCAAGGTGTTTGTTAGTTATAGAGGTTAGTGGTCATGGTGTTTGTTAGTTATAGAGGTTAGTGGTCAAGGTGTTTGTTAGTTATAGAGGTTAGTGGTCAAGGTGTTTGTTAGTTATAGAGGTTAGTGGTCATGGTGTTTGTTAGTTATAGAGGTTAGTGGTCAAGGTGTTTGTTAGTTATAGAGGTTAGTGGTCATGGTGTTTGTTAGTTATAGAGGTTAGTGGTCAAGGTGTTTGTTAGTTATAGAGGTTAGTGGTCATGGTGTTTGTTAGTTATAGAGGTTAGTGGTCAAGGTGTTTGTTAGTTATAGAGGTTAGTGGATAAGGTGTTTGTTAGTTATAGAGGTTAGTGGTCATGGTGTTTGTTAGTTATAGAGGTTAGTGGTCAAGGTGTTTGTTAGTTATAGAGGTTAGTGGTCATGGTGTTTGTTAGTTATAGAGGTTAGTGGTCAAGGTGTTTGTTAGTTATAGAGGTTAGTGGTCAAGGTGTTTGGTAGTTATAGAGGTTAGTGGTCATGGTGTTTGTTAGTTATAGAGGTTAGTGGTCAAGGTGTTTGTTAGTTATAGAGGTTAGTGGTCATGGTGTTTGTTAGTTATAGAGGTTAGTGGTCAAGGTGTTTGTTAGTTATAGAGGTTAGTGGTCAAGGTGTTTGTTAGTTATAGAGGTTAGTGGTCATGGTGTTTGTTAGTTATAGAGGTTAGTGGTCAAGGTGTTTTGTTAGTTATATAGGTTAGTGGTCATGGTGTTTGTTAGTTATAGAGGTTAGTGGTCAAGGTGTTTGTTAGTTATAGAGGTTAGTGGTCAAGGTGTTTGGTAGTTATAGAGGTTAGTGGTCAAGGTGTTTGGTAGTTATAGAGGTTAGTGGTCAAGGTGTTTGTTAGTTATAGAGGTTAGTGGTCAAGGTGTTTGTTAGTTATAGAGGTTAGTGGTCAAGGTGTTTGGTAGTTATAGAGGTTAGTGGTCATGGTGTTTGTTAGTTATAGAGGTTAGTGGTCAAGGTGTTTGTTAGTTATAGAGGTTAGTGGTCAAGGTGTTTGTTAGTTATAGAGGTTAGTGGTCATGGTGTTTGTTAGTTATAGAGGTTAGTGGTCAAGGTGTTTGTTAGTTATAGAGGTTAGTGGTCATGGTGTTTGTTAGTTATAGAGGTTAGTGGTCAAGGTGTTTGTTAGTTATAGAGGTTAGTGGTCATGGTGTTTGTTAGTTATAGAGGTTAGTGGTCAAGGTGTTTGTTAGTTATAGAGGTTAGTGGATAAGGTGTTTGTTAGTTATAGAGGTTAGTGGTCATGGTGTTTGTTAGTTATAGAGGTTAGTGGTCAAGGTGTTTTGTTAGTTATAGAGGTTAGTGGTCATGGTGTTGTTAGTTATAGAGGTTAGTGGTCAAGGTGTTTGGTAGTTATAGAGGTTAGTGGACATGGTGTTTGTTACTTATAGAGGTTAGTGGTCAGGTGTTTGTTAGTTATAGAGGTTAGTGGTCAAGGTGTTTGTTAGTTATAGAGGTTAGTGGTCATGGTGTTTGTTAGTTATAGAGGTTAGTGGTCAAGGTGTTTGTTAGTTATAGAGGTTAGTGGTCATGGTGTTTGGTTAGTTATAGAGGTTAGTGGTCAAGGTGTTGGTAGTTATAGAGGTTAGTGGTCAAGGTGTTTGGTAGTTATAGAGGTTAGTGGTCAGGTGTTTGGTAGTTATAGAGGTTAGTGGTCAAGGTGTTTGTTAGTTATAGAGGTTAGTGGTCAAGGTGTTTGGTAGTTATAGAGGTTAGTGGTCAAGGTGTTTGGTAGTTATAGAGGTTAGTGGTCATGGTGTTTGGTAGTTATAGAGGTTAGTGGTCAAGGTGTTTGTTAGTTATAGAGGTTAGTGGTCAAGGTGTTTGGTAGTTATAGAGGTTAGTGGTCAAGGTGTTTGGTAGTTATAGAGGTTAGTGGTCATGGTGTTTGTTAGTTATAGAGGTTAGTGGTCAAGGTGTTTGTTAGTTATAGAGGTTAGTGGTCAAGGTGTTTGGCCTAATTACTGTATAAGGGAGGTGACCTGTTTTTGTTCTGTCCTTTTCTATCTTTCTCTGGCTTGTATCCATTTGGCCCCATTCAGCCTACTGTTTTAAGACATTTATCCCCATCCAGGTGTCTATTTTTTACTGGTGAGCGGTAGCGAGCCAGCATATTTTTTATTTTTGTTGACAGCAGGCTAAATTTGTACATTTTTCGATAGAAAATTTTCTCCGGCGAAGCCGGATTTCTTCATATAATGCTGGCTCGCTATCGCTCGCCAGGAAGAAATCGACACCTAGATGGGGATAAACGTCTTAAAATAGTTGGCTGAATGGGGCCGAATGGGTACAAGCCAGATAAAGAGAGAAAAGGAGAAAAATATAAAAAGCAGGTCACCCCCTTAATGAACCCTTTGAAGATTGTGACGCATTTTGACATTATATTATGGCAATCATTACACGATTATAATTATACAGTTTGCGGAGCATCTATGGGAGTTATAAGAGTACAAACTATCTCAATTAACCCTCTGACTTCCTTATCCTCTTCCTAATCTGAATAAAATCGTGTACTCGTGTTGGATTTTGAAAGGGTGAATAGAGTATGGGGTACTGGTTGGTGTTCTTTCCTCAGTAAACCCAGATATTCCCACTTCATCCTTTCTCACCCTATAATGCTTTGTCAAAATAAGGCAATATAGTTCAGTGTTTGGGTTTTATGGTTAGATGGTCAATTGGGTGTTACCGTATTAGTAATGATCAAGAATGTACAGTACATCTTTCTACACACATTCGCACAGACATTCACACTCTCTCTATCTCTCTTTCTCACACACACACACACACACAGACACCCACACACACAATAATATGCACATATAGTGAGTTTAATCATGAACATTCCTGTGTGTGTGTGTGTGTGTGTGTTTTGGCTTCCAATTTACTATTATACGTATTTCATAATATTCAGTATATAATTTGGCTATGGACGTAATAAAGGCCTTGAGGGTTTAAACGATAAAGTGCAGATATATACAGTAAATGGTGGTTGCATTGGTCATGCTTATATCACCTCAGTCCATACTTTCCTCTCGCTCTCTCTCTCTCTCTCTCTCTCTCTCATTGAGAAACTCGAGTCGGTGCAGCGTAGAGCGACAAAGTTGATTCCGTCACTAAGAAATAAATCTTATCATGAAAGACAAAAAAAAAAAAAAAAAAAAATCGCTTATGAAAAGAAGATTGCGAGGTCAATTAATCGAGTGTATAACCCTTAACTGGCGGCGCCCGGCTATTGTGAGTGAAATAAATCTGGCCTATGTGGCGGGGCCCGGCTATTGTCGAGTGCAATTTTGAGCACGTAATGTGCTCTGAGAGAGGGCTGAGCAGTGGGAGGAGCGTAGATTACCTCCTGACCGCTCGCCACGGTGGCCGTGGAGCTACTGAGATGTGCTCCTTTGTACTCCACCCTCTCTCACTCGTTTCACACGTAATAATGTAAGAAAATTACCGTATTTTAGCGATTTTGCCCTTAGGTTGTACGATCGTTGCAAGACAACCAGTGATCGTAGAAGGATGGTTCGGGTGTCATTGGAAAGCTCAATTTACGCCCTTTCAGGGATACATACTTGTATTACGCTCTGGGTCTTGTTTATGCATGAAAAAGAGCACGGAAACAACCCCATTTATGGTAAAAAAAAAACGCTGGGCAGTACATAGAAATTACCGCCTAGGCCGCTCGTTGAGTGTTAAAGATACTAAAGGGATTTCACAACATTGATGTAGATTCACTTTTTAAAATAGATAATAGTTCATTAACTCGAAGAAATGGAATGAACTTAAAAACCAGGATGGCGAATTTCGATGTCACAAAGCACTTCTTCACCTACAGTGTGGTCATCGAGTGGAACCAATTACCTGAGAAAGTGGTACAAATGTAAGACAATTGACACATTCAAAATAAGTATAGACATTCATTTTGAGGAGGTGGGAATAATATAGGTAAGAAAATAAATAATTATAATAATAATATAGATGAAGCATCAGTAATATATAATATTTCGCATCTTCGTTCTTTACTATAAATTTCCCAGTAGAGGTTTTTCTCATTCTGCTGGGGGACTTCTTTCCCCAACTTAATTTCATGCCAACCAACGGTCGCAAGGAGAGGTGGGTTGGGAGAGAGCCTTTTTCTTTGCTATCCTTGCCTTTCACTTGTAGCAAATTCTATTTTAGCATTAAGTCCGGACTACCTAGTAGGGACCGCAAGGTCTGTGTAGTCTGTGTATCTTTGTAACTCTCTGTCTCTCTCTCTTATCACTCACCTCAACCATCAGCGTCCTTCACACCGCTGGTCAGAAGTGCTCTTAAGAGATTACATTCTTCAATAATATGCAAATGTAAAACATCCCCTTTGTCTCCCCCCCCCCCCACACACTCACACACACACACACACACACACACACACACACACACACACACACACACACACACACACACACCGGCTAAATGTATATTGCTGGGTAGAATGGGACGTGGTAGATAGAGTTATATAAATTGTTATTCCTCCAATTCCTACATGAATTGCTCTTCCTTAACTAAAGCTTATTGTATTGAGAATATATATATATATATATATATATATATATATATATATATATATATATATATATATACAATATATGTATATATACAGTTTTTGTGTGTGTGTGTGTGTGTGTGTGTGTGACAGTGAGTGTGTATGTGTGTGTGTAGAGAGTAATTAAATATTTGTTTACACTGATCGTAAATAGATAATGGAAATATTCTCCTTTTAAACCGTGTGTTTCTACCTCAGTCCCTGGGGCCCAGATGGCGTTAGGTTTAATTGGAATATGGTTAATTGATGGTGTGACTAACTAGATAATTGGATTAACAAAATGTCTATATAATCTCTATATAATCTCTATAAATGTCTATATAATCTCTATATAATCTCTATAAATGTCTATATAATCTCTATATAATCTCTATAAATGAATCGGCTAAATATTCATAGATACATATGTATGTATTATTATGTTCTCTCCACTAACCAACTTTACTCCTAAACTCGATTAATGAAATCAACAAACACATGTGGCAGTCCGGGGATTCGAACCCAGGACGTTCACACCGAAAATCAACACACTTATGCATTGCACCACGAAGACAGTTAAAAGAATGGTGGACAAGCCTACGATTTATTATACAGTTTCGAATCCTGCATATCAATCTAAGCATGTACACAATTCCAACTGCACCATCGGAGGCTATGAATATGTGTGAATGGAAATAGTAATTAATAGCTGATTTGAGCTTAGCATCAATCTAATTGGATATGTTTACTTAAGGGGAGATTTTTAGTGTGTTTCCTAGACCACCATCAAGCTTGAAAGTACATTCCCTTGACCCCTTTTCAAGATATATTTGTACATTTTTCGGCAATAAATTTCCCGGCCGAAGGCCGGTTCCTCTTAAATTACAGGCTCGCTGTCGCTCGCCAGGAAAAAATCGACACATAAATAGCACGAATGGTCTTAAAAGTGACATAAATGGGGTGACAGTTGTTAACATCGCCAAACTAATGGGACGAGCGTCTTAAAATCTAAAAAGCAATGGGGCTAAACATGAGAGAGAAAGGGGTCCAGAAAATAATCCCTCAAGTGGAAATCTCCCCTTAAAGCAAGTCGCAAGAGCTCACGAACAATTGTCAGTAGCTGTACGATTATTAACCCTTTGAAGCTCTGACGCGTTTTGGCAGTTTATTATGACTATCATTAGAAGATTTGATGCAGCTTAGGAAGTATCTTTGGGCATTAAAAGGGTAAATACTATATCAATCAACCCTTTGACTTCCATATACCATTACTAATCTGAATAAAATCGTCTAATAGTAGCCAGAAACATAACAGAAACACGTATTGGAGCTTGAAAGGGTTAACTTACAACAAGGAACATGCTTGTCCTGTCTAAGGTGACCGGTCAACTCAACCAGTAGACCAATTCAACCAGTAGCTCTCACCCAGTACCAAATCAACCAATACGGTTAGGTTAGTACTATATTTTGGCACTGGTTTGGTTGGTCTTGGTTGATTTGGCACTGGTTGAGGCTACTGGTTGAGAGCTACTGGTTGAAATGGTCCACTGGTTGAGATGACATGGAACCCCTATCTAACTGTGTATGATTTCCTAAAGTATTATCCTTATCATGTTATATATTTGAAAAGGTATCGGGATAATTAAAGATAGTGTGAATTGCAATAAATATATTTGTTTTATTTTGTGATACAGAATTTGAGCGACTGACAGGTAATGCCATGTTATAATTTATGTATTTATTTATTTGTTTATTTGTCATATATATAGGTAATACATTTAATAAAGGGGCGATGGTACGTTTTGATGGTCCGCCTTCTCCATCATGTTTACCTCAAGTAGGTTTCCGACTTTAAGATGTTCGGCCCATTAGTTTGGCGATTTTAAACCTTTCGTCCCATTTATTTGTCAATATTAAGACTTTTCGTGTCAGTTAGGTGTCGATGTTTTCCTGGCGAGCGATAGCGAGCCTGTAATTTAAGAGGAGCCTGGGCCTTTGCCCGGGACATTTTTCTATCGACAAATGTACAAATTTATGTTCAAGGAGGGTCTTAGGCGGGTGTTTATATAAGCTTGATGGAAGTCTACGGAGGAAACTAAAAATAAATAATAAAAAAGATACATAACCGACCAAATAAATACGCCCATCCCCCCTTAAGGAGGGTGACCTGCTTTTTGTTATTTTTGTCCTTTTCTCTCTTTCTCTGGCTTGTATCCATTCGGCCCCATTCAGCCAACTATTTTAAGACGTTTATCACCATCTAGGTGTCGATTTCTTCCTGGCGAGCGATAGCGAGCCAGCATTATATGAAGAAATCCGGCTTCGCCGGAGACATTTTTCTATCGAAACATGTACAAATGTAGCCTGCTGTCCAACAAAAATATAAAATATGCTGGCTCGCTACCGCTCACCAGTAAGAAATTGACACCTGGATGGGGATAAACGTCTTAAAACAGTAGGCTGAATGGGGCCAAATGGATACAAGCCAGAGAAAGATAGAAAAGGACAGAACAAAAGCAGGTCACCTCCCCTTAACAGTAGATTATAAAGAGCATTTCCTCTTACCCTTATATACCTCTATACCCTGTTCATTGTAGCTAGGCTAAACATCTTAACTATTAACCTCTATAACTCAAACACGACTAGAGTGCTCGAGCTAATATTTCTACCATTTGGGAAGAGTCGGCCAGGGACCAGGTGTAGAAGATTACAGCCCATTTGTTCTAGCCTATTTCGTGCTAGTGTGGTAGTAAAAATGGTTGTTGTTGTTGTTGTTCCCCAGGCTGTCTGGCCGATCAGCCTCAAGGTCCCGAGCAAGGCCAAGGCCATAACCGAACGCCCCCACAGAACCCTCCCTGCTTACCATGAAAGCCCAGGTGACCGAAACCACTCCAATGTGAGGAGGGTGTGGAAACGCCTGGGAAACCAAAGCCCCACTCAAGGCCCTGTGCCCATCAGCAATTATGAAGGGAAAGTTGAGGGGCAAAGGAAAATTGTGACGGTTTGGCTCCCAGTCTGCCAACCTCTAGATTGGCAGTAGGAAGGTCAATCCACGGAAGAGACGCTGTCGCTTGATATCTAGAAAATATTTAAGTAAAAGGAACAGTCAGAGTAAGCTATGGGTAAGGCAGAGAACGCTCAACTCTCACTCTGATAGACCAGCCCATCACCATGTAAATTTCCCTGCGAGATAGTTCGAAGCTTGCTAAATGCTGTAGGCCCTTTTTAAACTGAATAAAGTCGTCAATAAGTAGCGAGAATAAAGTTAAGAAGACATCGCCGGTACAAAAAGGGTTAACCTTTGGAGGATCATGACGCTTTTAGGAGTTTCTTCTAGTTATTATTAGACGATGATTTTATACAGCTTAGGGAAGACCTATTAGCAAAGGAAGGGGTATAGTTGATCTCAATTAACCTTTGACTTCCGCAGAGTCCATCTTTACTCAATATATATATGTCTACTATTAACCTTTGACTTACGCAGAGTCCATCTTTACTCAATATACATGTCTATATTAACCTTTGACTTACGCAGAGTCCATCTTTACTCAATATATATATGTCTATATTAACCTTTGACTTACGCAGAGTCCATCTTTACTCAATATATATGTCTATATTAACCTTTGACTTACGCAGAGTCCATCTTTACTCAATATACATGTCTATATTAACCTTTGACTTACGCAGAGTCCATCTTTACTCAATATATATATGTCTATATTAACCTTTGACTTACGCAGAGTCCATCTTTACTCAATATAATATGTCTATAATTAACCTTTGACTTACGCAGAGTCCATCTTTACTCAATATATATGTCTATAATTAACCTTTGACTTACGCAGAGTCCATCTTTACTCAATATAATATGTCTATAATTAACCTTTGACTTACGCAGAGTCCATCTTTACTCAATATATATGTCTACTATTAACCTTTGACTTACGCAGAGTCCATCTTTACTCAATATAATATGTCTATAATTAACCTTTGACTTACGCAGAGTCCATCTTTACTCAATATATATATGTCTATATTAACCTTTGACTTACGCAGAGTCCATCTTTACTCAATATACATGTCTATATTAACCTTTGACTTACGCAGAGTCCATCTTTACTCAATATAATATGTCTATAATTAACCTTTGACTTACGCAGAGTCCATCTTTACTCAATATAATATGTCTATAATTAACCTTTGACTTACGCAGAGTCCATCTTTACTCAATATATATATCTACTATTAACCAGAGTCCATCTTTACTCAATATATATATGTCTACTATTAACCAGAGTCCATCTTTACTCAATATATATGTCTACTATTACCCAGATAAACTGTCAAAATGCGTCATTATCCTTAGGGCGTTCACTTGTATCAAGATCTATATACACAAGGTCTGGCGGCGCGCGCAGGCCAGGGCAGTTGGGGTTAAGGGGAGGTATTTAGTTTCTTCCCTAGACCTCCATCAAGCTTAAAATTACACCCCCTAGACCCCCTTTCAAGATAAATTTGTAAATTTTTCGGTAGAAAAATGTCCCGGCCGAAGGCCGGTTCCTCTCAAATTACAGGCTCGCTATCGCTCGCCAGGAAAAAATCGACACCTAGATGGCACGAAAGTTCTTAAAATTGACAGAAATGGGGCGAAAGTCCTTAAAATCGCCAAACTAAAGGGGGCGAGCGTCTTAAAATCTAAAAAGCAATGGGGCTAAACATGAGAGAGAAAAGGGTCTAGAAAAAAATCGCTCAAGTGGAAATCTCCCCTTAAATTAACATCTGTCAAATGACGCACTCTGCGCCCCTCCTGTGGCACCTAGGCTCAACTCAAAAGGCTTCTCCTGAATACTAAGTGGGTTCATGTAGGCGTACAATATATATTAGAATGACATTCTTAGTTGATGTGCCCCATTGCCTTTTTATGTTTCAAAAAATTGAAGAATTGCGTCACTTGTGGATAAATGTCTGCCGACGTGCAGAAGTAATCAACCCAAACCATGCTGTGATTTGCTCCATTCATTTTGACGATAACGACTTGAAGGATGATATAAAATAACGTCTGCTCGGTACTAAGAGGGCTGAAAATGACCGGCCACTGAAAGACGATACTGTACCTCCACTGTTTCTGCCACATGGTAACTTTGAAAGAATATAGACATAGGGATATTAGTGGAAGTGGATATGGATGGTAACAAGTAGACCATATAATGTTAGTGATAGTATGTTTAGGCCTACGTGAATTGTTGTTGTTGGAAGTGATTGTGGAGTATAGTTATTGGTGATTGTGGGAGTATAGTTATTGGTGACTGTGGGAGTATTATTAGTGGATGCCTGTTTAATTGTTGTTGTTGGAAGTGATTGTGGAGTATAGTTATTGGTGATTGTGGGAGTATTATTAGTGGATGCCTGTTTAATTGTTGTTGTTGGAAGTGATTGTGGAGTATAGTTATTGGTGATTGTGGGAGTATAGTTATTGGTGATTGTGGGAGTATTATTAGTGGATGCCTGTTTAATTGTTGTTGTTGGAAGTGATTGTGGAGTATAGTTATTGGTGATTGTGGGAGTATAGTTATTGGTGATTGTGGGAGTATCATTAGTGGATGCCTGTTTAATTGCGTATCTTAATGATAGTATTTGTGTTATTATAATTGATTGTGTAAGTAGATATGCTAAATTGTGTTGATGGCAGTGCATTTGTGTATACTGTGTATGTTGTGGATGTGTGTGTGAGTATTATGGGTGGAAGCAGTGTATATAAGTGAAAATGGTTAAAACGAGTAATGTTATATCTTATAAGTAAATGTTAAGTGCTATATTCGTTGGTGTGGGTGCTCATTAGTTGTGTTGTGTGTGATAATGATTTTGTGAGTATTGTAATTATTTCATTGTAGTTAGGAGCTGTTTCTAAGGGTGATTGTATTATTGTGTGTTTGTGATTGTTATTATATAGTTGGCGAAGGTGGGTGGATATTCCGAGTATTAATGCTAATGATGAAGTATTTCTGCGATTATTGTTGCAAAATATGAATTTTTTTCTATAGTATTGATGTTAGCGGACGTGTATAAGAAAGACTTCTATTGCTAGGGGTGGTGACCATAGTAGTTTTGTAGAGGTGTGTATGTGACAATTTTTGGGTGTATGTTTGTGTGATCCTTTATGGTTGTCGGAGGTACTTTTTGTTCATGACTGTTATATGTGTGATAATTGTTGTTTTGTGGATATGTCTGTGATCATTGTTGTTTTGTGGATATGTCTGTGATCATTGTTGTTTTGTGAATATGTCTGTGATCATTTTTGTTCATGACTATTATATGTGTGATCATTGTTCTTTTGTGGATATGTCTGTGATCATTGTTGTTGTTTTGTTGTTGTTGTTGTCGTTCCCCAAGCTGCTTGGCCGAACAGCCCCAAGGCCCCGAGCAAGGCCAAGGCCATAACCGAGCGCCCTAACAGTACCCTCCCTGCCGACCACAATAAAGCCTGGGTGATCGAAGCCACTCCATGGCGGGGAGCTGAGGAGGGTGCGGAAACGCCCGGGAAACCAAAGCCCCACCCAGGGCCCTGTGCCCCTCAGCAATTATGAAGAGAAAGTTGAGGGGCAAAGGAAAAATGTGACGCTTTGGCTTCCAATCTTGGTAGATTGGGAGGTCAATCCACGGAATCTGTGATCATTGTTGTTGGTGTTTGTATGCAGGGTGCCTCGGAATTTTTAGATAGTATCTCTTTCATTTCTGAAAGTAGTTCAACTTCTTTCAAAAAATAAAGGGTATGCCATTCTAAATCTAATAAAGGGTATGCCATTTTTTCGTCCATTTAATTCCATTTTGCTTCCAAATGAAAGGGATAAGAAACCCAAGTTGTACATAGTGCAGCATTGTGAAAATAATTTAGAATGACACCATAAACTCTTCATACACTGTTTAACTTTTTACCAATTCCTTAATTAGAGCGGGTTAAGAATGACAAACTGCAAAACATGCCGAATTTAAGGGGCCGTGGTTGCAAAAATATGCAGTAAGAAGGTTATGCCTATAGAGTTTTTACAACTCAGATTTTCATTCTTTCCTTTCTGGAAGTATCTAAGGTGAAATAAAACTTGCGAGACACCCTGTATTTGTGCGAGAAATTTTGTTAGTGGTTGTGTGTGTGTGTGTGTGTGTGTGAGTAAAATCGTCTAAAAGTAGCCAAAAACAGAGAGGAGAGAATGAGTGAAACTTATAATTAAATATTCTATACTAGCTAAAACACAATTATAGACCATAGTTTTGGAAATCATAGATATTTCAAGAACCAGTGCACAGAACATTTGGATTTTTGTGTAATTACGAATCACATCAATGGATTTGTCGTGATAGAAGCCTAAACTAAGATATTAATACAAAATATTGCTGATTGTCAGAGAATATAGTATTAGGGAACTCATTTACATTAGCGTTATAGCATAGTGGAGAGACGTTTGTGGGAAATACGAACTGTAGAAGGGACATAAGGAGTGATGAATGTAATACAAACTATATGACACAATCTCTAGGGACGTGAATCAGCTTGGTTTAGGTTATGACCATTGTTGTGGTTGTGGGTGTGACGGTTGTTGTGGCGGTTTGGGTGGAGATGTTGGGATGATATGGGTGGTCGTTGTTTGTTGTGGAAGCCAGAGGGTTGTCTTCTCTTTCCCTTCCTAGCGTAGCGGGTGAGCACGTCCCTAACACAGGCCCGGAAGTTGTGGGACATGAAGGAGTAGAGGATGGGGTTGAGGGCTGAGTTGAGGTACATTAGGAGGTGGGATATAGGGGTAAACATTATTGCAGCATCTGTGTTGGGGTTATAAGCAGGGTGATAGTACGTCAACATCTTCCGCAGGTGGAAAGGTAGGTTACAGATAGCAAAGCAGGAGACCACTGCCACCAGGAGCTTAACAACTTTCCGCCATGTCCTAATGAGCCGTTGAGAGTGGTACGGTCCCAGGGGCATGTCGGCGGGTTGTCGCCAGCGCCTTCGTCAGGTAGTGGTAAAGTAGCAGCCGTGGGAGCTACTGGAGGGCCCACCGCCCCCGCTGCCCCCTCGGCCGAACACCACTCTAGGGATGTCCTCCTGTGGCCTGGCATTCTCCTTCAGGATATCCTCCTTCAAAGCCGGTATGCAGCAAGGGGACTGACTTGGGTGACAGGAGGTAGTGGAGTGACAGGGGTTGGTAGGGTGACAGGGGGTGGTAGGGTGACATGGGGTGGTAGGGTGACAGGGAGTAGTTGTGGGTGGATGACAAGGTGTGGATGGATGACCAGATGTGGATGGATGACATGGTGTAGTGGGATGACATGGGGTGGTAGAAAGACATGGTGTGGTTTGAGGACATGGCGTAGATGGATGACACGGCGTAGTGGAAGGACAGGGTGTGGTTGGAATACACGGTGTGACTGGATGACAGGGTGTGGTTGGATGACAAGCATGTGTGGCGTGACAGTTTGACTGTGGTGAGTGGCAGCTCTGGTGTGTGGCTTGACAGGATGGATGAGGCGGGTGAGATGATAGGCAGTTAGGCTGATTGGTGGCCTGAGCAGGATGTCTGGAGGTGGTGGACGCTTTTTGAGACATTCGGTGAGAGTTTGATGTCCTGGCTTCCTCAATCTGTCTACCGTTGACCCAGAGGTACCGACCGATGCGCCAATAAAGGAGAGAGATGATGGTGAGGGGCATGACGTACAGCAGGAGGAAGTTGATGGTATCAAAGGTGCGTGAGTCATACAGCTCCCGATCTGCCAGACATATGACCTCTGTGGCGCCAGGGAGCTCGTGGGCGCCAGCACGGAAGTAAAGTAGACGGGGGCAACAGTATACTCCACTGCTAACCCACACTATCACCAACAATACCTGTAATATGTAAGAGTATACTGTACAGCAGGTGAGGGCAGCAGTACACTCCACTGCTAACCCACACTATCACCAACAATGCCTGTATTGTGTGAAAGTATATATTAGTTAAGCAGGTGAGGGCAGCAGTACACTCCACTGCTAACCCACACTATCACCAACAATGCCTGTATTGTGTGAAAGTATATATTAGTTCAGCAGGTGAGGGCAGCAGTACACTCCACTGCTAACCCACACTATCACCAACAATGCCTGTATTGTGTGAAAGTATATATTAGTTCAGCAGGTGAGGGCAGCAGTACACTCCACTGCTAACCCACACTTTCACCAACAATGCCTGTATTGTGTGAAAGTATATATTAGTTCAGCAGGTGAGGGCAGCAGTACACTCCACTGCTAACCCACACTATCACCAACAATACCTGTAATGCGTGAGAGTATATATTAGTTCAGCAGGTGAGGGCAACAGTATATTATAGCAGTATATGGTAGCAAATAATTACACAGAAAACTAAGCAAACGGCAGACATAGAAGGCAATCACAGTCATTTAGGTCTCCCTTTCCTACGCGGTTTAGAATGCTAAACTTGCATTTAACCCAACATCTCTTATCTCCAGTCAATAAATATGGAGACATATGTTATGTGTTGTTCATCAGATCATAATTATTCGTTAGTGGTTCAATCTCTTTGTATCTATTTGTTTCGTTTTCAAGTCGATCATTTTGTTCACTCTCGTTGTATAAATTTCAGGCTGAATTGTAACTTAATCACATTAGTGTATATTCATATCAAGCATATTTCTTCGCACATCAATTAGATAATAATTCGCAATGTACTGTATACACAAATACACTATTATACAGTATATATATATATATTTGGGGTTCTGTCCTGACTCCAATTATCTTAATAATATTCATTAATGATCTACTCAACTGTACTTCTAATCCTATCCACTCATATGCTGACGACTCTACCTTACAATATTCAACTAGTAATTCCCATCAATCCAGCATGCAAACACCCCTAAACAAACGTTACGAGGCCATAGAACACCTATCTTCTTATCTTTTATTTATTTCTGATTGGGGCAGAGAAAATCTTGTTACTTTCAATGCCTTCAACACCCAATTTATCTCTCCATCACAATTGTCCACAAGACTATCAACTATTCTTCAACACTACACAACTCAATCCTTCATCTTCTCTGAATATTCTTGGTGTATCTTTTTCATTCGACCT
The DNA here is from genome assembly GCA_032716605.1 of Paralithodes platypus. NCBI lineage: Eukaryota > Metazoa > Arthropoda > Malacostraca > Decapoda > Lithodidae > Paralithodes > Paralithodes platypus. Next base: position 5,384,921 of record CM064582.1, read on the forward strand.
TTCTTGGAAAGATCATATTACCACTCTTGCTAAAACAACTCCCCAATAGTTAGGTGTGCTCAAACGTCTCTGTGGGTTCTTCACCCCCGCACAGCTTCTTGCTCTGTACCGGGCACAGTGCGCTCCTGTATAGAGTATTGGTCGCATGTGTGCGGAGGTTCCACCCATACCTCTCTTCTCGAACAAGTAGAATTAAAAGTATTTCGCCTCATCAACTCACCTGCTCTTACTAGTTCCCTACAATCTCTTTCTACACGCCACAATGTTGCATCTCTTTCACTCTTCTATCCCTATTACAACAATCAGTGTTCTTCAGAGCTCTCTCAGTGTATACCCCCTCCCTTGCGGCGAGTGTGAGGCACCCGCCTTTCAACACAGTCCCACTCCTATTCTGTTCATCTCTCCAACCCAAGAATTGGCAAATTTTCTCAGTCTTGCTTCTACTCAACAAGTGAACTCTGGAACTCTATCCCTCAATCAATCTTTCCTTCATCCTATGACGTAGATTGCTTTAAACTTTGAGTGTCCAGGCATTTTGACTCCAACGTCTCTTGAATTGGGCTCTGTCCCTCTTTTCGTTTTGGGGGAGACACTCGTTACAGGCAACCTGCCTTTTGTCTCTTCCATACACAGAGGAAAGAAACACAAATTATATATATATATATATATATATATATATATATATATATATATATATATATATATATATATAATGTGTTTATAATAGTGTACCCACCAGCAGGTTCCTATGACTGAGGATGGTCTTGGCTCTGAAGGGACACATGATGGCCACATAACGCTCCACACAGTTCACTACCAGTATCATCACAGAGGCGGTGTAGCTCAGGTAATGAACAAAGTTGTACATCTTACACAGGAAGTCTCCGAACACCCACCTACCAAATAAAAGGTATGGAGTTAGAAGCCGGTGAGTTAGGTGAGATGGTGATGAATAGTTTAGCAAGAAGGAAAGGTATGGTATTAGAAGCTGGGATGGTGGTGAGAGGGTGATAAAAACTGACCTCTTCAATACCCGTGACATCGCTTAAATGTAGCTGAAATCCAATGCAAAAAGACATCACCGGTACTGAAAGAGTTAATAGCTTCACACTATCATACTTACTTCTATTGATGGTGAGATGGTGATGGATATTATTATTATTATTATTATTATTATTATTAACAATAACTAATAATGTTATAATAATTTACGCTGACGATGTTTGTAATTTATGTACAGTATATATTCAGGCACATACCCCATAGCTGTGGGTGACCGACTCGAGAGAGAGGTCGAACAGAAGCAATGAAATAATAAAAAATATATAATTCACACACATCTAGGTCGCCCAGGAGAAGACCTAGATACCAAGGCCCATTTGGGGTCCCCAACAAAAGACATAATAACGCTAAATATTTTAGTCGTTTATGAGTTATAATGGTTAGTGGTCAAGATGTTAGGCCTACCTACAGGATAATAAATTGACTATAGATGCATTTACTTCTATGTATTAGTCAGAACAAAGCAGTACATTTGGCGGTGATTTACGTTATGCCAGGTAGAGTGAGAGGTACATTTAGCGGTGACTTACGTTATGCCAGGTAGAGTGAGAGGTACATTTAGCGGTGACTTACGTTATGCCAGGTAGAGTGAGAGGTACATTTAGCAGTGACTTACGTTTGTGCCAGGTAGAGTGAGAGGTACATTTAGCGGTGACTTACGTTATGCCAGGTAGAGTGAGAGGTACATTTAGCAGCGACTTACGTTTGTGCCAGGTAGAGTGAGAGGTACATTTAGCAGTGACTTACGTTTGTGCCAGGTAGAGTGAGAGGTACATTTAGCAGTGACTTACGTTTGTGCCAGGTAGAGTGAGAGGTACAGAGAGGTACATTTAGCAGTGACTTACGTTTGTGCCAGGTAGAGTGAGAGGTACATTTAGCAGTGACTTACGTTTGTGCCTGGTAGAGTGAGAGGTACATTTAGCAGTGACTTACGTTTGTGCCAGGTAGAGTGAGAGGTACATTTAGCAGTGACTTACGTTTGTGCCAGGTAGAGTGAGAGGTACATTTAGCGGTGACTTACGTTTGTGCCAGGTAGAGTGATAGGTTCTGGTAGACACAGAAGATGGTAACACAGAAGTCAGCAATGGCCAGGTTAGTGAGGAAGAAGTTAGTGGTGGACCTCATCCGGGGGTGAACCCACATCACCAACAACACCACCAAGTTACCTGAGGAAATATAACGTTTGGGGTACTGCTAAATGTGGGTTAGTACTAGCAGTCATAGTAGTAGTAGTAGAAGAAAGTAGTAGGGTATTGGTAATTATGAAGCGTTACAGGGTGGAGTGGAGAGTCAATGTGGTGGTTGTTGTTGTTGCTGTTCCCCAGGCTGTTTGGCCGTGCAGCCCCATGGTCCCAAGCAAGGCCCAGACCATAACATTACGCCCCCACAAAACCCTCCCTGCATACCACTAATAAAGCCCAGGTGACCGAAACCCCTCAAAGGCGGGGAGATGAGGTGAGTGAGGAAACGCCCGGGAAACCAAAGCCCCACCCAAGGCCCTGTACCTCAGCAATTATGAAAGGAAAGTTGAGGGGCAAAGGAAAAATGTGACGCTTTGGCTCCCAATCTGCCCACCTCTAGGTTGGCAGTAGGGAGGTCAATCCACGGAAGAGACGCCGTCACCTGAGATCTAGCAAATGTATAAGTAAAAGGAACAGTCAGAGTAAGCTATGGGTATGACAGAGAACGCTCAACTTTCACTCTGATAGACCAGCCCATCACCAGCCGAACAGCCCCGAGTCCCTAAGGAAGGCCAAGACCGAGATCGGACTTTCCCACAGGGCTCTCAAGGGGTGTAGATTATGTTGTTGATGTAAGTAATTGTGTGTAATGCAGTCTTCTATGATGTATTTAATAGTATGGGGTGCTGTGTTACATCCTGGACAGGCGTCACCGACGGAGTCATCCAGTATCTTCTGATAGCTCAGAAGAGCTGGATGGTGCCCACATCTCAGTCTGTCCAGGTGAACTCTGTCCTCGCGAGGAAGGGAGGAATCAGAAGGATGGATTTCGGTAGGTTGTGCCTGCACTGCGTGTTATCTTTGAGTGATTGGATTGAACGGCGAGTGATATGAGTATGGAAGTGCTTCTGGAAGCTGGTTTGGGTGGGCAGGGAGGGAGAGATGATAGTATTTGTGTGTGCAATCGTGTGCTGGGTGTTGTTTTGATGCTCTTTGGTGTCTGTGGGTGTGCTGCCATGTAGTGTAGTGGATGGTGTTGGTTTGTGGAGGCTGCAGCCAGGAATTGATTACCTCTCATGTCCAGGTGGTCTTTGACTTTGAGGACTTTGGTTTCTTGATGTAGGTGATCTGTAGATGTAGTAGCTGTGCAGCCTGTGGTGATTTTTATGGCTTTGTTTTGAATGGTATGTGAAGAGTTACAAAGGAAATCCAGTACAAACTAGTTTTCTGACTCTCACTAGGGCAGTTATAATAGGATATAGCAAGCACAAGCAGGTTGAGGGTATGTTAGCATGAGAGGTGTCAGAATGATGTCGGCGTGTATTCAGTCCCTTGTTATGTATGCTGTCAGGATAAATAGGTTCAGTTCTTCTAGGCCTTGCTCTGCAAGGTATTTTTTTCGTATTTGGAATATCATGTTATGTTTCAAGTTTCTTTATACCTGTATTGCTACGTGGAGGCCACATTTTTAACAAAGTAATCTAAAACAATTCAGGTATTGTATATAGAGAGGATGACATGTATTTATTTGTATAACAGAAATCTAACAATTAAGACATTGCTTTTTCTTTTAGTTTTTTAAAGTATACTTGTTATGAACTATCGAAGTATACATAACAATTTCCAGAAGGAATAAGCATGACATAATAAGCATAGCAGAATAATTATTGTTCAACAAACAAAATAATACATTTTTTACACAGAATGATCCTAAGGTACACGTGGAAACGGATGTTGACGATGAAGGATAAGACAGTAGTGGAACGAAAGTCATTGATTGATTATGTATGTGTGGATGAACGAATGAAGAAATCTGTGATGGATGCTAGAAGCCATGAAAAGAGTGAAATTGGGGAAAGCACCAGGAACAGATGGAGTGTGTGGGGACATGTTGAGGTATGGTGGTGAGATAGTGATAGAATGGGTATGGAAAATGTGCAAACTAGCATGGGAGAAGGGGAGTGCACCCGATGACTGGAAGACTGGCATAATAGTCCCCCTATATAAGGGCAAAGGGGAAAGAGGAGTGTGTGGTAACCACTGAGGAATATGTCTTCTAAGCGTAGTTGTTGTTGTTGTTGTTGTTCCCCAAGCTGCCTGGTCGAACAGCCCCAAGGCCCTGAGCAAGGCCAAGGCCATAACCGAGCGCCCCCACAGAACCCTCTCCGCCGACCACAATAAAGCCTGGGTGACCGAAGCCACTCCATGGCGGGGAGCTGAGGAGGGTGGGGAAATGCCCGGGAAACCAAAGCCCCACCCAGGGCCCTGTGTCCCTCAGCAATTATGAAGAGAAAGTTGAGGGGCAAGGGAAAAATGTGACGCTTTGGCTTCCAATCTTGGTAGATTGGGAGGTCAATCCACGTTAGAGACGCCGTCACTTGAGATCTAGAAAATATATAAGTAAAAGGAACAGTCAGAGTAAGCTATGGGTATGGCAGAGATTGCTCAGTTCTCACTCTGATAGACCAGCCCATCACCACATGGCTAGAACCCAATCCTCTCAGCATCAGCTAGGAAAGGCCCTAGAAAGCCGCCTTTGGCGGGGGGATAGCTCCCCTATTTCAACCCTTTTCGGGGTTGAGCACCCGCCGAGCGTAGTAGGGAAGGTATACAGTAGGGTAGTGATTGAGAGAGTGAGAGTGAGAACAGAGAAATGGATAGGCGATGAGCAGGGAGGTTTTAGGAAGGGAAGAGGATGTGTAGATCAGATTTTTACCCTGAATTGTGTTGTGGAGAAGTATCTGGAGAAGAAACAAAAGGTGTATGTTGCCTTTATGGACTTGGAGAAGGCCTATGACAGAGTGGATAGAGAAGGTTTGTGGAAAGTACTTAGAATATACGGAGTAGAGGGCAAGTTGCTAAAAGCAGTGAAGAGCATGTATGAGGGTGCAAAGGCGGCAGTACGTGTGGAGAGTGAGCAGAGCGAGTTCTTTGACCTGAATGTTGGTTTGAAACAGGGGTGTGTGATGTCCCCGTGGTTGTTTACTGTATATATGGATGGAGTCATGAAAGAAATACTATCAAGAGCAGTGGATGTTGGTGTATCACTGAAAAGGGAGGGAATTGAGTGGAAGCTACCTATACTGCTGTTTGCGGATGATACAGTTCTGATGAGTGATAATGAATGGGAGTTGCAGGGTCTGGTAAATGAGTTTGGAACAGTGTGCGAAAAACGGAATTTGAAGGTAAATGCGGGGAAGAGCAAGGTTATGGTCTTCGAAAGGGATGAAGTCACAGAGTGTGAGGTGAAGCTGAACGGTCAGGCTATGGAGATCGTCAACTCTTTTAAGTATCTGGGCAGTGTGTTGAGTAAAGATGGGACTATGAATGAAGAAGTGCGGGAGAGGGTACAACAGGGGAAGAGGGTTGTAGGAATGCTAAAAGCAGTAACAAGAAATAGGGTGGTCAGTATGGAAGTGAAGAAGTCCTTGCATGACAGTGTGGTAATCTCGACACTGACTTACGGAAGCGAAGCATGGACGTTGGTTGAGAGACTCAGACCAAGAGTGAGAGCAGTGGAAATGAATTACTTAAGGAGTGCGTGCGGAGTTACATGGAGGAATAGACAGACTAATGAGGAAGTAAGAAGGAGGTGTGGTGTGGAGGTAGATGTGCTGGAAAGTGTGAAAAGGAACAACTTGAGATGGTTCGGCCATATGGAACGTATGGAAAGTGAGAGAATGACTAAGAGGGTGTACGAGAGCGAGGTGGAGGGACAGAGAGGGAGAGGTAGACCGAATGAGAGGTGGAGGGATGGAGTGAGGAAGTACATGAACGAAGGTGGTGCTGGTTGGGGGAAGGGGCGTCGACTGACTGGGGACAGAGGTGCATGGGGGCGGTTCGTTCGTGGCCACCCCTTCGGGGATCACGGCGTCAGGCAATAGACAGATAGATAGACTATATTATGTATGATTGTAGGGAAGAAGATTAACCCCTTGAAGATTATGACACATGTTGACAGTTTATTCTGGCTATCATTAGGCGATTATATGCATTTTGGGAAGGTTCTCTATGAACGAAAAGGGTAAAAATTGTCGTAGTTAACATTCTGACTTCCAAAATGTCTTCTTAAACTGAATAAAGTGGTCTAATAATAGCCAAAATATACTATTAAAATGCATCTTAATCCTCAAAGGGTTAAATAGGGTCCTGTCCTGGCCACCAGTCAACTGATAGATGATCTTTGATATAATATTATGTACATGGAAGGAATGCTTCACATGATCAATAAACCCGAAGACAAATTACCCAACACCCGTCTCAGTTGTCAAATATTGACTGGGAAGTATATATATATATATATATATATAATATATATATATATTTATTTATTGTGTGAATAAAGGAGACAAAAGGCAAACCTGTCTGTAACAAGTGTCCCCCCAACGTTGTAAGAGTGATAGAGAGCCAAAATCAAGGTACATTAGAGGTCATTTAAGTGTGTTGAAAAGAAGTCCGATGTGTTTGTTAAGTGTAGTGAAATTAATAGGAGGAAGAGGTGTTTGTGAGAGTTAGCTGGATTACTCTCTGTGTAGGTGAGGCACAAATATAAGCAGTGGGGAAAGCCAGACAAATGAAACAGGAGCTCCAGCAACTAAACAACCGAATTATGTAGCAATCAAACATAATATCTGTTCCATTACAAAAGTGGGACAACCCATTGACCTCCAAATGGAACATGCTTTATACAATAGTTTGCAAGGGTATTCAATGGATCAGGTTGTCAAATCCCAACACAAGACACAAATGTTCGCGAACATCTGTATCTTAACCCTTTGAGGATCTAGAACGTACTTCTTCAACATTATATGGCTATAAATAGACGATTTTATTTATATTAGGAAAAGTTAATGGAAGGCAGGGGCATAATTTAGATAGCCATTACCTATTTAGCGACCACATATCCTTCCTACGCCGTATAGACTCGTCTAAGAATAAGCCAGAATAAACTGTCATGATCCTCAAGGGGTTAATTATTTAGTCGATGGGCCAGACATTCTTCTTTGTAATGCATAAGTGTGTTGATTTTCGGTGTGAGCGTCCTGGGTTCGAATCCCCGGACTGCCACATGAGTTTAGGAGTAAAGTTGGTTAGTGGAGAGAACATAATAATTATATTATTCTGGCTGCTACTAATCGATTGTCTACAGTTTAGGAAGGATCTCTGCGATTATAAGACTTCGAACTATCTCAATCAACCCATTTAACTACCACAGACCCTTCCTAAGCTTCAAAAAATCGTATACATATTACTAGAATAAAATATAGCATATGAAATATTACTAGAATAAAATATAGCATACGTCGCTGGTACAGAAAGGCTTAAAACTTTCCTATCCCGTGTCCTTTACTCACCCACTAATCCCGTGATGAAGACGAGGGTGTAGAGGGCGATCAGCGTCCCCCTCACGTCTGCTCGGTCAAAGAGGAAGGGCTCGTCGTCCCCCCTTCCCGCCCCCCACCCGCCACCAGCCCCCTCTCCATCATAATCTGAGAGTAGGGTGGCGTTACATCCAGGTAGCAGGGGCGAGAGGGTCGTCCCATTAGTATTATTCCCTGCAAAGTTTGTTACAACTTGCTCCAGACAGGCAGGGAGAGGGGAAGGGAGGTTGACAGGGTAGGGGATGTTTGTAATGCCGGTGGTGGTGGTGGTGGTAGGGGAGAGGAGGGTGGTCGTATTAGGTTGTGGGAATAGGACATCGATAGTGGTAGTGGTCGTGGATTTGGAAGTGAGGGTCTTTAGGATGTTATTATTAAGTGGATTGGTGGTTGGAGCAGAGATTTGGTGTTGGTTGTTTATGGTGGTTGTTAGGTACTCCAGGATGGTTGTTACACTCCGCCGGGTGTAGCTCACGCTCCGGAAGTCATCTGGGGAGGTCAAGAGGTCAAGTTGGTACCCCTCATCACCAATCAGAGGCCCGATATCAACACCATCACCCCTCCCCTGTTGGTGGTGATGATGTTGGTAGTGGTGATAATGGTGGAGATAGTGGTGGTGGTGGCGGTGACTAGGTATGGTGTTGGTAGTGGTGGTGGCGGTGGCAGCAAGGCCCGAGGTGTCTTGTGTTACCAGAGAGACCGCGAGGGTGAAAACAGTGGCCACGTTCAAGCTCAAGTTTGATCTCCGGGCGTCTGCTAAGTCATCCCGTCGCAACATAACGACCTACAACTACCTGTACTGTACTTGTATCAGTTGTCCATACTCAGTCCCTTGCAGTTCGATGTCTATGGTCTATTAACTTCCACTCATACAGCCCACATAGTTCATCACTTATAGTTCACTAAGCCTCTTAACCTGGATCACTTACTTACTCTATCCAAGCTGTTCACCACATTAAGAGTACAAAATCATTTAATCAAGGGCCAGTGACGTCAATGTTGTATATCCGATTTTTCAATCCAGCACACAGCACTCGTATGATGTAATCTGGTGATTAGAGTTTCACTTCACCTTCTCATCCTGCCACATTGCAAAGCAAGGATCGCGTCTAGAAAAGCTAATTGAGACGACGATGTTGAAGGCTGCAGTGACTCTACCACCTACAGAATATTGTCTTATAAAACAGCAAGTGGGATTCCTTTTTTCCGGTCCTCGGTCTTATTTTTCATTTACTTTAGGGATATAATCCAAGAAGTCAATAAACCTGGTAATATTTACATCAACAAACAATAATCTTACGTCTCTGTTTAATATTTAGCTCTCTTACCATTCAACGTCTCACAATCCAACGTTACAAATTCCTGAAAGACGTGTATTGCAATCTAGTGAGGTGATGTAGAATACGGCACTAACCCTCCACAACTTCCATTTTCTGTGTGTGTCCTTGAGTCTCCCCTTCCCAATCTAGTCTTTTGGCTGCATTTTCTTTGAGTTTCCAAAGCGGTCGTCGAGCCTGGTGAAAAGAGAAAGGTGAAATATTACACCCTGTTCAAAATAGGTGTAGGCCCAACGTTAAGGGGAGATATCCACTTGAGGGACTTTTTTCTGGACCCCTTTCTCTCTCATGTCTAGCCCCATTGCTTTTGAGATTTTAAGATGTTTGCCCCATTAGTTTGGCGATTTTAAGAAGTTTCACCCCATTTATGTCACTTGTAAGACCTTTCGTCCCATTTAGGCGTCGATTTTTTCCTGGCGAGCGATAGCGAGCCTGTAATTTAAGCGGAACCGGCCTTCGGCCGGGAAATTTTTCTACCGAAAAATGTACAAATTTATCTTGAAAAGGGGTCAAGGGGGTGTAATTTCAAGCTTGATGGAAGTCTAGGAAACACATTAAAAACCTCCCCTTAAGCGTTAAGGGGAGGTTTTTAGTTTCCTCCCTAGAACTCCAGCAAGCTTTGAACAAATGCCCCCAAGACCCCTTTTCGGGATAAATGTGTACAATTTTTGGTAGAAAAAATTACCCGGCCGAAGGCCGGTTCCTCCTAAATTACAGGGTCGCTATTGCACGCCAGTAAAATATCGACACCTAAATGGCCCTAAAGGTCTTAAAATTGAAATAAATGGGGCAAAAGGTCTTAAAATCACCAAACTAATGGGCTAAACGTCGTAAAATATCAAAAGTAATGGGGCTTAACATGAGGGAGAAGAGGATGCAGAAGAAAAAAAACCCGTAAGTTAAAATCTCCCCTTAATCTCTATAACTCACACATGACTAGAGTAATCCAGCTAATATTTATACCATGTGGGAAGGGTCAGCCAGGGAATAGGTGTGGACATTTACAGCCCATTTGCTCTAGCCCTTTTTGAGTTACAGAGATTTGGGTTCACGATTTCTTGACTACTCATTTGGAACAGGGTTATAGTATTAACCCTATTTGGTCCAACGGCGTTTTCTTTGGACCTCCCCTGTTACCTTACATTAGTCAGGGTATTTGTAGATGTTTCAACCCTTTCGTTTAACGATAAAAAGACGCTTCACCCATTGTAAGTGCCGATTTTGTTTGACCTAAGCGAGCGATGGGGAGCCTGTGACTAAAATAAAATCGGTCTTCGGCCGGGACACATTACTATTAACAAATGTACACATTCAGCTTGAAGGGGATCTGGGTGGACAATCGGGAGACACCTCGACGACGTATACAGACTAACAACACACACAACAAAGCCACTCCAACAGCTTACTCTCTCTCTCTCTCTCCAACATTCCTTCTCCCCTCTCTACAGTCTTCAGAACAAAAAAAGTAGCTACGAGGTGCCGTTGTAAAGGCTTCTCCCTGATACCTTCACCTGACCTGACCAATTCTGAGTATGAAGGATGTCTGGGAAGGCGGTTTTATTAGCCTGCTGGACAAAGTATTATACATTACTCGAAAATGGCTAACAGTTGTGTGTATTTTGTCGAATGTCACCGATCAACATGATATAGGGACTTTTAACCCTTTCAGTACCGGCGACGCTATCGCTCGCCAGAAAAAAATCGACACTTAAGTGACACGAAAAGTCTTAATATTGAAAAAAAAATGGGGCGAAAAAGTTCTTAAAATCGCCAAACTAATGGGCCGAATGTCTTTCAATTTGAAATATAATGGGGCTTAACCCTCTCCGACATATGACGCGATTTTGAGCCTATTAGTTAATATGAGGAAGAAAGGGTACCAGAAAAACGACCCATCTCCCCTTAACCTTTAAATTGCGAGCTATATGTAGTGATCACCCTACTGCTGGGCGACAATATTAGGCTTCATTCCCGCCTAAAATCGTCATTTTACGATAAATATCGTTATTACATATTCATATGCGCCTATTTTACGTTGAATATGAAGATATTAACATGTAACAGCAATAAACCAAGTGGGAATAGTATTTGAGGGGTGAAAATAACGAATTATTGCCGACCGCCCAGTAATGAGGTGAGAGACACGCGAGCCCTACACCCTCCTCTCTCGAAGCCTAGAGGCAGACTGAAGCCTGACTCTCACTCTCTCTCTCTCCCCACGCACTAGATACATGCAGGAACACACCTTGGATCCGGGTTGGAGATATTGGCGTGGTAAATACACTGATAAACAAGGGAATAAGAGGAAAAATAGGTGATAATTGAAGGGAAGGGGGGAAAGGACACATGTGGACACATGTGGAGGAGCGATAGGAGGTATGGAAGGGAATTATCTCACTTAAGCACATATTCCTTTGTTTTAAGTGCTACTGGGGCCTTTCTTTCTTGGGTTAAAGGTTCACTTCAATACCAAGTAACCTATCCAATATTGCCCAGCTGATATATTTTCATAGATTATTTATTAACTACCTCAACTATTAACCCCTTTTGTACCGGCGACGTCCTTCTAACTTTAGGATGGCTACTATTAGACGATTATATTCAGTTTCGTAAGGGCCTCCAACAATTACCAGGCTTCAAACCATCTCACCTTTTTTACTACCACAGATCCTTCTAAAACTGCACAAAATCCTCTAAATTTAGCTAGAATATAATGAAAAAGACGTCGCTGGTACAGAAGGGGTTAATACTACATGTACGAATTCCAAAAGTTGAAAGTATATTGTGTACGTGTGAATGTATGTATGTGTGAATGTATGTATGCGTGAATTTATGTATACGTGTGAATGTATGTATGTGTGAGTGTATGTATGTGTGAATGTATGTATGTGTGAATGTATGTATGTGTGAATGTATGTATGTGTGAATGTATGTATGTGTGAATGTATGTATGCGTGAATTTATGTATATGCGAATGTATATATGTTTGAATGTATGTATGTGTGAATGTATGTACGTATGAATGTATGTACAGTACGTGTGAATGTATGTATGTGTGAATATACAATAGGTTCCAAGGTTGTGTTATGCAGTTTTAAGTTCAGTGATTTAAGGGGAGATATATATTTATTTGTATTATTGTGTTCAGTAATAATTTGTATATTATTATTAGCTTCCTACCAAGACCTTAATCAAGCTTTACAAATTATCCACAAGATACCTCTTCGAAATATGTTTGTAATTTTTTCGGAAGAAAAATGTACTGGCCAAAGCCCTGTTCCTCCTAAATCATCGCTCGATAGGAAAAGATCGACACCTAAATGGCACAATAGGTCTTAAAATGTCCTATTGGATTGATCAAGTAAGATAATGTATGACCATGCAGAAAGTATGATAATGTTTGATAAAGTACGATAATGTATGGTAATATATGGAAATAAAGAAAGTAAAATAATGTATGATAAAGTACGATGATATACGATAACACATGGAAATGAAGACAGTATGATAATGTATTATCAAGTATGATCATGTATGATAACATAAAGAAATGAAGAAAGTATGATAATTATATTTGTGTGTTGATGAGGGAGACAAAAACAAAACTGCCTGTGACGAGTGCCTCCCCCAGAGTAGAAACAGTGACAGGACCAAAATGTATGATATAGTACGATAATCTACGATAACATATATAAATAAAAAAGTATGATACTGTATGATAATTATATAGATATAACGAAAGTTTGACGATGTATGATAAAGTAGGATAATACAAATATATCCGACAATAATGAGAGGAAAATGGAGGAAGCAATATAAACTTTGATAGGAAAGTGGTTCGAAAAGAAAAATATTATATATTGGAAAAGTTAAACAAAATCACCGAGGAATTTGAGAAACCGAGCTTTGATGTAAAGTTTTGGAAAATGGGGATGGAGAGAGCGAGAGAGAGAGTCAATAAATACCTAGCTAAAGATCAGTGACAAATAATCACAAACACACAAACACGCATACAACAGATAGATAGAAAAATAGATAAATAAATAAATATAAAGATAGCTAGATAGATAGATAGCTAAGTAGACTCTACACAGGCAAACAGAAGGAGGAAGGCAAAACTCCAACAAAGCTAATAGTGTGGCAGCCAAGTGAGAGACTTTGTGAGAATTGTGCGTTTCTTGATAAAAGTGTCAAAATTGGCACACACAATAATAAATGCATTATAATCAAAATTAGATATAGGGACATCATAGGTTTAGCCTATGTTGGCTTTGGCAGCCCCTTTTCAATTAATATCATTAGAGTACTGAAACACAAATATTTACCCTAAACTGTATACTGTGGTAGAGATGTCAAACTAGTTTCAAATGGCTCGTCTGGACAAGGGAAACAATAAATGTTCAGACAATGTTTATAGAAAGTTTGTTGTTGTTGTTGTTGTTCCCCAAGCTGCCTGGCCGAACAGCCCCAAGGCCCCGAGCAAGGCCAAGGCCATAAACGAGCGCCCCCACAGAACCCTCCCTGCCGACCACAATAAAGCCTGGGTGACCGAAGCCACTCCATGGCGGGGAGCTGAGAGGGTGCGTAAACGCCCGGGAAACCAAAGCCCCATCCAGGGCCCCGTGCCACTCAGCAATTATGAAGAGAAAGTTGAGGGGCAAAGGAATAATGTGACGCTTTAGCTTCCAATCTTTGTAGATTGGGAGGTCAATCCACGGAAGAGACGCCGTCACTTGAGATTTAGAAAATATATAAGTAAAAGGAACAGTCAGAGTAAGCTATGGGTATGGCAGAGATCGCTCAGGTCTCACTCTGATAGACCAGCCCATCGCCATTGTTTATAGAAAGTTGACCATTTGACTTGTACTGGTCCTTGTAGTTGTTGTTGTTGTTGTTGCTGTTCCTCAGGCTGTCTGGCCGAGCAGCCCCAAGGTCCCGAGCAAGGCCAAGGCCATAACTGAGCGCCCCCACAGAACCCTCCCAGCTTACCACTAATAATGCCCAGGTGACCGAAGCCACTCAAAGGCGGGAAGCTGAGAAGGGTGTGGAAACGCCCGGGAAACAAAAGCCCCACCCAAGGCCCTGTGCCCCTCAGCAATTATAAAGGGAAAGTTGAGGGGCAAAGGAAAAATGTGACGCTTTGGCTCCCAATCTGCCAGGGTTGGCAGTAGGGAGGTCAATCCACGGAAAAGACGCCGTCACTTGAGATCTAGAAAATATATAAGTAAAAGGAACAGTCAGAGTAAGCTATGGGTATGGCAGAGAACGCTCAACTCTCATTCTGATAGACCAGCCCATCACCACTGATAGACCAGCCCATCACCACCGATAGACCAGCCCATCACCACCTTGTAGTTCAACAAATTAGTGGCAATTGGCATCAGTTTTTACCAATTCGTAGCATGATGATAAACTACAGGAACCAGTACAAGTCAAACGGTCAACATTAGCCAAATATTCTCTGAATATAAGTTGATTCCCTTGCCCAGACGAGTCATTTGAGACTAGTTTGACATCTCTACCATGGTTTGGGGAAAATATCAGTGTTTCAGTACTCTAATGTAAATATCAGTGTTTCAGTACTCTAATGTAAATATCAGTGTTTCAGTACTCTAATGTAAATATCAGTGTTTCAGTACTCTAATGTAAATATCAGTGTTTCAGTACTCTAATGGAAATATCAGTGTTCAATACTCTAATGGAAATATCAGTGTTTCAGTACTCTAATGGAAATATCAGTGTTTCAGTACTCTAATGTAAATATCAGTGTTTCAGTACTCTAATGTAAATATCAGTGTTTCAGTACTCTAATGTAAATATCAGTATTTCAGTACTCTAATGTAAATATCAGTGTTTCAGTACTCTAATGTAAATATCAGTGTTTCAGTACTCTAATGTAAATATCAGTGTTTCAGTACTCTAATGTAAATTAATTGAAAAGGGGCTGCAAAATCCAATATAGGCTAAACCTATGATGGCCCAATATCTAATTTTGATTTTACTGCGTTTAGTATTGTCTGTGCCAATGCTGATACCTTTATCAAAAAATGCAAAAATGTTCTACCTAACTGCTTCGCTATAAGAGAACATAGGCAGAAAAAAATGTGTATTAATGTTTGAGTCCATGACACAATGTGGTCGTATATAGCTATTTGCCCATATGGAGAATTTGGCTATTGTGCTTAACATTTATATTAAACTTGGAATCGTAAAACAAATGATTGCTAAATTTGAAATAAATTATTATCTTAGCCTGTGTCATGGATAAATGGTCACCATGCACTTGAAGTATTTTTCACTTGTCTAATGCAAAATAGAGAAACACCACCTATATTTATTATAGGTGGGCGAAAAATCTTATTCCCTAGCGTCTATCACTCAAAATGCAGCTAGAGTAATCCAACTAGTGTATCACCCATTTGTCAAATCAGGAAGGGATTATTTGTGTACATTTACAAGCCCTTTGTGTTAGCCCTTTATATAATAAGTTACTGAGGTTAGAGTTTACAGTTTTGGCCAACCTATAATGCATGGACTATAGCTATTATACTACTACCAAAAAGGCAATACTCTGCCCTCTCCACTTGCGAAAGTGTCGTAGACATTATGTCTTTGCCGCCCTCCACCAATCGACGACGCAAGTAAGGTTCGTATTCTACAATAACATATTTAATGTCAGCAACCGTGGTCATAAAGCTGACACTGAATCATTCAAACTGTAGCACCTAATGGACTGAATTCGCTTTGAATGTCACATTCTGTTATGGCTCAATATTTTGTTCTTACGTAGTTAAGTTGTTAGTTATTAGTTATAAATGTTAGTTGAATCTGCAATCCAAATTATATATTACGTGCTTACAATCATATAGTGAATCATATTCATCCCAAAATGTCCCCATATTTATTTATCGCCTCTCATATTCGGGCTATATATAAAGTGAATGCACTTTGAATCACTGATGATATAATCTGAAGAACCATCATTGTGTCTGAGATGACGGGTTTGGAACGTATGCCAGAACCAACGGTGCATCGAATGGCCAGCATAACCACACAGGCCACATCTACGCACCAGAGAAGACAGCGAGGACATCTACCTGAGTCCTCCCTCCGATCACACCTACATCTACCTAAGTTGGTCATGCCCAGCAGTTTGCCCAGCAGTTCTCTCTCACGCCAGCAGCCCTCAAAGAGAATGGAGTGCTCTCCCAGCCAGTCACAAGCCGTGTTCCTCAGCCAAACACAACCGCCCTGAAACAGCCAATTAGAACCATCCTTCTACGTAGCCTCCACCAGGAGTGACACCCCCTGTATTGTTCAACCAGATTTGGAGTATACAGAACACTCCCTTATGCAATCTACTCACCAGCGCCCAGAATATTACAGGGGCAAATGGACCTGAACAGTGCCTGACAAACCTATATTCACGATGATACAAGCACAATCATCTAGATATATATAATAAGATAATTAGAAGACCTCCAACACCATTGTTACACTACAGGTTATAAGAGTTATATATTTTTTACAGCAACCCAGGACCTTACAGTTGCCCCAATGAATATTATAATAATACCTTGGAACCAGGCCCATGTTATAATACCTGAATTCCAAGGCTAGAATGTGTATGTACCTCACAACAACCACTTTTCCTCTTTTCTCAATACCCCTATAACCCCGAGTTTATTGACACCTGAATCAAGAATAATTTAGAATAGGATCTCAGGAAAACCTGAGGAAAGTATGCAAACCACACTGCACTAGAGTCTTTAGCCTGCGGGTCCGGACTTCACGTAACGTGTCTACCTTGATTCAACCTCCCCCACCCCTCGAGAGCTGTCTACCTGCTACCTGACACCCTGGACCTGGGACCACCTGCTACCTGACGCCCTGGACCTAGGACCCCTGCTCGAGTGACGTCAACAGCCCTGCAGTGCTGTCCACTACACTCTACGTCGGCCAGACCAGACTCTCGTCCCCTGCCCTCCCAAATACTTAAGTGTTTCTGTGTCTCTCTGTGTTGGTTATTGTTGTGAGGTATTGATTATGTAAATATGTGAAACGTGTGGTGCTCTGATTTAATTGTGATCTGTGCCCTAGATCACGTACGTGTAACAGATTCATCCTTCTGAAACTATATTATTCTGTGTTAATTTTGTCTTTAAGCTTTGATCCGTGTTCAAGACGGTTTGCTAATTTATAACTTACGCATACGTTACATACCAGTGTTACTAAAATATATTCTGGCCCCACCCTCAGAGATTTACTGACTACGTGTATATTGATTTATTATTTGTGAGTTGAAGTCTTAGTGTATTCCGTAATCAATCAATTAACATATTCCCCATTTACCTAGAACCTACGCCCAATTTTCCAACGCGTACATAGTGTAATTCCTTTAACCTTTCGCTAATTAGGCCCTAATCGCATGTGAAATATATTTTATAAACGTGCTTTTGTGCTTGCAAATCTTGATGTTGTGATAATTCGAATACCGTGTTTAGGATCTTTCCTCCTTGTTTCGTCTCACTTTCATCCACCATACACTAACTACACCTGTGTATTTTATTCCCATCGCTGTTAACTCGTTCAGAACCGATACTGATATTGCTTTAAATATCAATGAGCTAAACTTCGTCATTAGCGCCAATTTAATTGCTATGATTGCGATCTATCGATCGATATCTGTTAACCTGTTCAGATCTAATTATTAAGATTAATTTATAGTGTTCATTCAAGTCTGAGTCTAGTGGAACTCAGTTAGTTATTTTGTCTATCTTAACGTACTGTCTTAATTACGAATATTGAAGATTACATTTTGACATAATTAATACCATCAAGTAGAAATAATAAACTCTATTTTCACTCTTGTCGAATTAACGTTATTACCTTGCATTACATAAGAAGAATATAGAAAGACAATTCCTAAGCTTGGGTCGTTATCGTAGCATATGTTCAAGTAATGTAATTCCGTGATAACATATAAATTCACTTTTTGAGTTATTTTATACTGCTCGTTAATTACAAATAATAATCTCTTTCCATTTCTATATTAATTGACATCGCATTCCTACTAAGAATATAGTTGCACTAACTAGAAAAAGTATTTATCACTATCACAGTCCAACTAGTGACCTTCCCAGTGACTTGACCTAAAGGCAAGTACACGCGGTCATATTTAAGACTCAACCTGAGCTGTACGTGTGACTCCTCCAAACCCCGAGTCAATATTTATAACATCAACTCTTTCAGCTGTAACTTGAGGATCATTTCCTGAAGTGCATTGAAGTCTCTTCTCGATTACGGAAGATACTAGACTCTCATTTATTATTGTATTGAAGGTTTATTCATATTTACGTGTATTATATCTTTAGGTGTACTTTCCTATTTTACATGATTAAATACTAGACTCTCACTATTGAGTTACTCTACTGTAGTATCAGTAACCTTATTCTGAAGCAAGAATAATATATATTTGTTACTATTGTTGGATCTCCCTTTATGATCTTTATTATTGTGGTACAACCGATGATATCTTCATAGTCAGGCAGATACAGGAAGGATACCTACTAAAAGGCAGGGATCTTTACTTTGTGTTTGTGGACCTGGAGAAGGCCTTTGATAGGGTACCTAGAGATGTTGTACAGTGGGCTATGAGGAAACTTGGTGTGGAAGAGTGGCTGGTGCATGTGATAATGAAGATGTATGAGGATTCGCGAAGTTCGGTGAGGGTGAAGGGTGTACTGAGTGATGAGTTCGCAGTCCGTGTTGGAGTCCATCAGGGTTCAGTGTTAAGCCCCCTCCTCTTTATTATGGTCTTGGAGGCGCTGTCTAGAGTTTTTAGAGGAGGACTCCCGTTGGAACTGTTTTATGCAGACGATTTAGTCCTAATAGCCGACAGTATGCAGGATGCTGAGGCCAAATTCAGAAAGTGGAGAGAGGGCATGGCGAGCAAGGGTTTAAGAGTCAATATTAACAAAACCAAGGTTATGCATTGTAGTTTGAGACGAGGCAATGTGGAAAAGAGCGGTGCATACCCATGTGCAGTGTGTGGAAAGGGAGTGGGCGTTAACTCAATTCAATGTAGCATCTGTCGATGTTGGGTATACCATGGGAGTAAGCGCTGTAGTAGAATAAAGGGGCCCCTGCCGAAGGATAAGTCAGAAATAGAGAAATTTGAGTGCGTAGTGTGCAAAGGCGAGCTTGTGTTAAGTGATGATCCTGTGGCTGTGAATTTTGGAAATGAGTCTTTGGAGCTGGTGAACAAGTTTTGTTACCTAGGAGATACCATCTCTGCCGGTGGTGGGGCCGAGGCTGCCACTGTTGCTAGAATTAGGTGTGGCTGGGGGAAGTTCAGAGAATTGATGCCAATCCTGACCATGAAAAGAATGCCTCTCCCCATGAAGGGAAAGGTGTATGCCTCATGTGTTAGAAGTGCAATGACGTATGCCTCAGAAACATGGGCCGGCCGTTAAAGTAGAGGATGTCAACAGAATGGAGCGTAATGAGATGAGAATGGTGAGATGGATGTGTGGGGCCAGGCTACAGTATAGAATAACAAATGTTGAGCTGAGGAGACGTTTAGGTATAAAGAGTATTAGCGAGGTGATGCGTACAAGTAGACTGGGATGGTATGGACATGTGGAGAGAATGGATGAACAAAATTGGGTGAAAAAATGCAGGTCTGTGATTGTGGAGGGAGCTGCACCAAGGGGTGGACCGAGGAAGACCTGGGATCGGACTATACGCGCCGATCTCAAATCCAAGAACTTGACAAGTGAAGCAGCCCCTTAACAGGGTTGCCTGGAACGCCGCCATTAGGACAAGAGACTGAAACTGCACTTATGTGTGGAACACTCAGTCTTAAAATTTTATGTATGTATGTATGTATGTATTATGCTCATATCATGTTTATTAAATAAAACCTTCATATATGTTCTTACTTGTGTTGTTATTGAGTACTACATTGACCTATTGAATACCAATTTTATTGCATGTAGAACCTACTCGGTACGTTCCTGTCAAGTATATCTAAGTCCATCAAACCATTGTTGGATTGTTTTACGGACTGTATCAAGGGAACAAATGTATTAAAACCCGGCATAACCGTGTCTATGTAAGAAACTGTTGTGTGGTAGTAAGGCGTCCATTATGTGGGTTGCTGAACCAGTAGTTATGAGTATACTGTCAACCCTACAGTGCCAATGGTCATGTAAACAATAGAAACAGTTATTTAGCAAATAAATGATCTCCATGTTAATAGCGCATGCATCGATAATAATATTCCTGACTATGGTTCCTTCTGCTGATTGTTTATTGGCTACCGCTAGACAGTTTTAATGTAGCCTTTGTTAGAAGCTATAATTCAGAACTGGAGAGGAGTTAAACACTATCTCGTTAAAGACAGCTGCAGACATGAGATTGAACATCCTCCTTGTGCTACTGTAATAAGCGAATACCAATTAAAATATTTACATCCCTATCACTATCTTTCGCTAAGTAATTATTTAATGTTTATGGGAAGCGTATGTGTGGTGGGCGAGAAGCGAATTCAACACACATACACACACACACACACACACGTTTTAACTTGGAAATGGACAGCCCTGAAGGTAAGAGAAAATATTTGATACGGCTATATAATTATGTGATCCTGACTCACCCCCCCCCCCAAAAAAAAAAAATAATAAATAATAATAATAATGATAATAATAATAATAATAATAACAATATTTGTTCTTATTTAAATTAATCACAGCAATGTATAATGTTACTTCGTGATGCTACTTCAAAGTATGTTCTTCTCAAGTTCACATCACATTAATGCATGATTTCCTTAATGTTATTCTTTGATATAAACAATATATGGACATAATTAATGGTGTATCATTCAACATATTGTATACCTCTGTAAATCGAGAGAGAGAGAGAGTGAAAACAAAATCGTTTCAGCTTCTTAAGGAGGGAATCTACTATTAATATCACAAATTGGTTTCGGGAACAATATTATATGAACAAGTAGACGTTTATATGTAGCTTCCTTCACTGCATGTTATAAAACGTCATTAATACTGTAGTAACTGTCAGGGAATGGGCACTAACAGCATATATAACTTGTTGATTTTAAACAACCAAACATTGCCACGCGCTATTCTCCCATCAGTTCCTACCCTTTCAATACTACGACAAGGTCCCTTTCCATTTCCATCGGTGACCACGGGATTGGGCCCATACGGGATTGGGCCCACTTAGGTTAAGTTAGGTTAGGTTAGGTTAGGTTAGGTTAGGTTAGGTTCCAATACCGTGGGCCCAATCCCGTATATTTCGTATGGGCCCAATCCCTATGGAACCATTTCCATCATTCTGCGCCATCAATGGAACAGAATCTTCGACTGATTCAGGGAGAGGAGTGCGAGATCTTACTAGCCTATATTGAGGGAGAGGAGTGCGAGATCTTACTAGCCTATATTCAGGGAGAGGAGTGCGAGATCTTACTAGCCTATATTCAGGGAGAGGAGTGTGAGATCTTACTAGCCTATATTCAGAGAGAGGAGTGTGAGATCTTACTAGCCTATATTCAGAGCGAACAAACTACACAACGAATTTACCTAAACCTTACGACTAGGTGACCCACGCGGAATTGCGGTCGAGTGTACAGTTGCAATCCCTAAAAGTTAGCCCCCCTGAGTTGACCTTCTGGTTAGGGCCGGATATCTTCTAGGTCTTTCTGCACGCCAGGTCATGGTAGTTTAAACGGCAACGCACACAATAACTCACAACATATCAGAATGTCGATTACTAACTCGAACAATGTTCAGACCATATTTTGTATCTTTCCCCACTGTACATTTATTTTTGTTTATCAAAATGTGCTAATATATGCTATTGTTATACAATAGTAGACATAATGCATTAGTTAATGGTGTATCTCATACGAGGTTGACACATCCGTATTCATATGAATATATCTCTTAGCTTTAACTGGTTCGAACCATTTTACATACCACCAATGAAACATGTTGTTTATATAATTACGAAATTAATTATATTGAATGACATAGTATGACATTTCTTTGCTTAATTTGAATCTGAATTTGTAATATATATTTTTTTGTTTCAATTAATACATGATGTCCGAAATAATGATTAACATTATTATAAGTATTCTTCTTATCATTATTTGTATTATTGCTAGTAGATGTAGTAGTAGTAGTAGTAGTAGGAGAGAGAGAGAGAGAGAGAGAGAGAGAGAGAGAGAGATTACTCCTCACAATTTTCATTAACATTTGTTATACGGACTCTAATATATATTGACTTAAAGGAACTAATATATGTATAGCAAATTAAGTAAAATGTAATGCCAAAGTCTTTAACTGGAATAATGGGTAGCATTCAAGGAGACTACTGCAGGACTCTTCTTCTTCTTCTTACCTCTGACCGGGTATTGGCTATCCTAGTGTTTACTAGCCTATACCCCTTTGAAAGGACATTAGCCTAACCTAACAACTTTACCTAACCTATCCTAGTATTATAGGTGGGGGCTGCCGCCCCCACACCCCCGCTTTTACTTAGATTTTTGGTGTATTTGTCTGTGAAGTGGGTATTTTTAATTTTGTTGATAACGAAAATCCTCCATGCGGACTATATGGAGAAATATATGGCGAATCTACGGGTGCCTATTTTCCCTAATAAATTTTTTCTCATAACGTCGCACTAGTGTCCTTGAATATTATCGAATAATGTATTGTAAACAAGGGTCAAGGCGAGCAGGCTGGCAAGACGAGAGGTGGTCTAGACCGATGGATGGTAAAACAAGCGGCTGGAAACGTTGACAGCCAGGTGGAAACTAAGACAACACTTTGAAATGAGAGATAAGAAATTAGAGTAACAAGGAATGTGATTGAAATTTTGGAGGCCCATTTTATACTGAATAAAATCGTCTAATAATAGCCAGAATAAAGTTAAAAGAACGGCATCGGTACAGAAGGGGTTAAACTTGCTGATATCACCCGACAAATTTATCGGCAGAAGTATCGGAGTCTCAGTATCCAAGTAATACAGGTACCGAATATGGCGTCTACTGTATGACATTTATAGCTTTCATTTTAACTATATATTGCATCGTTTGCAGTCCAATCTAACCCCATATATACTGGCCACGTCTTTTTAAATTGTATTTTATTCTAGCTATATTTAGACGTTTGTGTGCAGTTTAAATATAGGGCCTGTGGTAGTGAACAACATATTAAGTGAGCTAGATCGAAGCCTGTTAATTGACCCTACAAAGAATTCTTGAAGTTGCCGCCTGAGACACGTTGTTTTGTACTGTAAGCGACCTGGGCCCTTT
Source organism: Paralithodes platypus (assembly GCA_032716605.1). Lineage (NCBI taxonomy): Eukaryota > Metazoa > Arthropoda > Malacostraca > Decapoda > Lithodidae > Paralithodes > Paralithodes platypus. The sequence continues at coordinate 5,408,226 of CM064582.1, forward strand.
AACACTCATAGAGCGGGTGGTGGAGTATATTTGACTGTGCCGCTCAGCGTTTTTTTTTTACCGTAAACGAGCTTGTTTCCGTGCTCGTTTTCATGCATAAACAAGAGCCAGAGCGTAATACAATTATGTATCCCTGAAAGGGCGATAAATGAGCTTTCCAATGACATCAGAACCATTCTTCTACGATCACTGGTTGTCTTGCAACGAATGATCGTGCAACCGAAGGGCAAAATCGGTAAAATACGGTCATTTCCTTACATTATTACGTGTGAAACGAGTGAGGGAGGGTGGAGTAGGGCGGAGTACATCTCAGTAGCTCCACGGCCACCGTGGCGAGCGGTCATGAGGTAACCTACGCTCCTCCCACCGCTCCGCTCTCTCTCAGAGCACATTACGTGCTCAAAATTGCATGCGACTATAGCCGGGCCCCACCACATAGGCCACATTTATTTCACTCGACTATAGCCGGGCGCCGTCTTTAAGGGTTAAATGTCGATATCCCGCAGTTCTCCACCCTCCCTCTACATCCATAATTCTTAATTATAAGCTACAGTACATGTCCTTTCTATAGCTGACACATATTAGTCATTGCAATATTGATGCTAATTATATTTTAGTCACCCATAATATTAAATAACGTATATTTATATGGAAGAAGGTATTTTCGTGCTTTTTTGTTATGATGGGTAATCATCCTTATAATTTTGCTTTTAGTAATTTCTTGCTACATATGGACATTCCCACGACTACCATATTATATAAGCACTTAGTGTAGGCATCTAGTATATAGTAAAAACACGCAGAATCGTAAGAAATCGTGATAAACTTTGTATAGCCTAGGTGTTGAATCTCGTTTATGTCTAAAGTCGTAGCTCTGGCGCTACCTCGGAAGCGTCCACCAGCTCCGGTGAATTCTTGGTAGCGATAATTGGTGGAATCCCTTTTTAAACTGAGTACAATCGTCTAATAGTACCCGGAATAATGCTTAAAAGACGTCATCGGTAGAGAAGGGGTTACCAATATTCGCTTTCATTATTTCTGCTTGTTTGCATCGTAGAACTCCTAATAGTGTACAGTTCAATTTAATATAAGAATAAACAGCACAATCAATCCAAATAATATGATAACTGGTAGCGGATTCCAGGCGCCGATACATGTGGGGACCGGACAAAAACTCACCGGACAAAACTCACCGATTAAAATACAAAGGGGACAAAAGCTCACGGACTTGGACAAATTATATGACACCTGATTCGAATGCAAACGAACGAGGAATAAACCTCACCAGATTAATGTTGGTCGAACTTTAGAAACATTATGAAACTTTCTTCGAAACATGCTATGAAATTTGATCCGTTAGTGTAATAGTGTGTGTTCTGCGGTTCATGTATCAGTAGCCATGGAGATCATCACAAACAACAAGGGTGGCCAAAAGCTGTGTTATCAGGGATATAATTATGTACGCCAGAAAAATATCTAAACGTGATTGGATCCGATGGCTGTGTTCACGGCAATCAAGCTTGAAGTGCAAAGGAGCCTTAACTACAGATAGCAATGTGAGGACTTAACTTAAAATTAATGTGTCAATGTGAGGACTTTACTTAAAATTATACATACTTTCCTGTCTATAGTGCCTGTTTGTAGCTGTGTACACTCGGATACCATAGTCTCTAGCCCACTCATGCAACTTTGTGGACTTAACTATTTCTAATTATGGAAGTATATCTCTGAAATCGAATTTATGAATATAATTTTCTATAAATCAATTACAAAACTATATATACATTTTATTGAAAAGCAAGTTCAATCTAAATATCAAGCCAGATAGTTATACTGGCATAATGAATAACGTAAGGGGACCACACATTCTTATGAGGGGGCTAGAGACTATGGCATCCGAGTGTACATACAAATAAAAGGGGGTTTTAGAGGGTTGGTGGGAGAGGGGGTTGAGGGAGGGTGTCAAGGTGTAAGGTGTCATTCTGAATGTTTTCCATTTATTTTATTCGTTGTTCTAGATTCAGAGTTCGAGTTCGTTTGTCGAGCACAACCAATAACCAGATGAGGATGTAGTTGCTGTTACAAAACTTAGAACAACCCTAAAAAGGCAGGCAAGAGAGACTAGGAGTCGACCAAACCAGCTGCTTGCCCAGGGATTGCAGTCAGCAAGTGATGAAGTTCGCGCCAACATAGGTCAGTTGGATACATGCAGACGTGATCTTCGACGGCAGAGGCGAGGTGCGTTACCGAAGGAACCTCCAAACTGTCGCGAACTAGTTATTACAGATGACTGAAAATCTACGTCAGGTGAACATCCACAACGATTCTTGCTGCATGATAGTGGTCCTAATGCTGGTAACAGAGTGGTTGTGTACGCCACTGACGAGTGTTTGAGATTGTTATGCCTACAGGACAACACCCCTGAGGAACTTGTAGACCTACTTTCATACTTCGACAGGACATATCTTACAGGTACATTTCGTCATATCCGACTTCCTCCAAATGATGGATGCATAGAATCAATGCCAGTCAACATTGGGCGACTTCCACCTTCCTTTCCACCTGTCACATGGAATGTACATAGTAATACACAGAATGGTGAGGCTCGAACGAATAACATGAGTGAAACTTGGAATAACTCATATAATAAGCTAGTTGGTCATTCCCATCCATCATTCTACACAGTTAATGATAACATTAGGAAGGATGAAACCCTAGTCAAAACAATTATGCTGCACAATGAAAGAGGCCAACCTCCAAAGAAAAGAGTCAAAAGACAGTATGTGAATCTTCAGAAGCGTCTAAAGAACCTATGTGAAGATTTGGTTGCCGGCAAAAAATCTATAGAGGAATTCCTTCGAGCTGTAGGACAATGTATCCGTTTTTAAATGTAGCCTAATGGCATCTAGAACGAAGAGAGTTTGTACTCCTATTATGTTATCAGTCAAATATTATTCAAATAAAGAGATTTTGTTTTAGTGTTTAGTGTTTTTTACCCTTTTTATAAATTATTTTTATAAATTATTTTTATAAATTACAAACTTTTGTTTTATCTTGGTGAGTTTTGTCCTCCTTTGCATTTACTCGGGTGAGTTTTTGTCGTACACTCATACATGTAGCCGATACACTTCCTCGCCTGACGCCGGCTGTATGATTGTATTGACTGTCACCGAATATTAGGGTTTGAAGGGGAGGTATTCGTTTTTTCTGGACCACCTTCACCCGCCTGAGTAGTCCCATTAGTTTAGAGATTTTTAGACGTTCGCCCCACTAGTTTGGCAATTTTGGGACCTTTCATCCCATTTGTGTTTCAATATTAGGAACTTTCGTGCCACTTAGGTGTCTATTTTTTCATGGCGAGCGATAGCGAACCTGTAATGTTAAAAGGAATCGGCCTACGACCGGGATATTTTTCTGCCGAAAAATGTGCACATTTATCTCGAAGGGGTGTTTTTATAAGATTGATGGAGGTTTAGGGAGAATACTAAAATAATGGGGTTAGTATTATTGTAAGGAACATGTTGGCACGATCTTGCAAGGTTGTTTGTTGATTATTGCGTATATATATATATATATATATATATATATATATATATATATTACTAAGACGTTACTCTCTTTTTCCCAGATATACGAAAGATCGCGTATAACTGTGTTATGTTACTAACTCATCTGTCTTCTAACAACTTCCTAATCCTGCCATGGACATTGGTTCCAGGGCAGTAGTTCCCTTTCCAATGTTCCCTTACCCACTCTAAACCACTGTTTGGACACAGTGTTTTGGAGGACAAGCAACCTAGAGGGGTCACTATATAGTGTTGTTGCTTGATTTCCTTTGTATTGGCGACATTTTTTCAATTTGGTTAGTATGATAGTTCTAAGCCTTTTAGTTGCTGGAGGCCCTTTTGAAACTGAAGACAATCATCTAGTAGCAGCAAAAGTAAGATTAAAGAGACGTCATCGGTACAGAAGGGATAAATATTTATGTTCGCTTTCAATATAAATATATGTGTGTCCGTACTTTGTTTTGAATAGTACTAATATTAACCGTATGTAATGTTACAACATTACAGTTAGTCATTCACTATCAGTCAAATTTCCTGTTGTGTTTATTGTTGTCAATTGTTTAATTTTCTTGTTATTCTATGTTATGGTCACTGCTTCATTATATAATAAACATATTTGTTCACTGTCAGAATATACTATATATCTAAATAGTTCCTACTATTACTGTCATTAAGCACTATCGGTAAATAAAACTGTTTCTTCTTACGCGAGTGAGAGATTGAGTGGCAACAAAGTGAGTGAGCAAGTGAACGAGTGAGAGCCCTGGAGAGGCTGACGGACGCGTGCTGTCACGGTGGCGGGTCAACCTACACTGGCTAGACTACACAGCCAGGTTACTAAATGATCGTGCAACTCAAAACACAGGTACCGCCTCGCTACGAATTACTCCTGAACCTGTATCAATTAATACTATCACCAATCCACCAAATAACTTACAAATAAAGCTACTTAATGAAACAGTAACAGAGATCAGCCAACCTCCGTCGTCTTGGTGCCACTGGGGTCTCTTAAACCTCTCCGACATATGACGCGATTTTGAGCCTATTGGGGATACTTTAAAGCCTTTGTTACCATCAGGGGTATTTATAAACCTTTAGTTTAGTTACTTCAACCTCTGCAGTTGTCTTTGAGTTAGCTGTGTTGAGCCTATTGGGGATACTTTAAAGCCTTTGTTACCATCAGGGGTATTTATAAACCTTTAGTTTAGTTACTTCAACCTCTGCAGTTGTCTTTGAGTTAGCTGTGTTGAGCCTATTGGGGATACTTTAAAGCCTTTGTTACCATCAGGGGTATTTAGAAACCTTTAGTTTAGTTACTTCAACCTCTGCAGTTGTCTTTGAGTTAGCTGTGTTGAGCCTATTGGGGATACTTTAAAGCCTTTGTTACCATCAGGGGTATTTAGAAACCTTTAGTTTAATTACTTCAACCTCTGAAGTTGTCTTTGAGTTAGCTGTGGGCAGAAAACTAATTTTGGAGAGGTAATTATAAGAGTGAGAGAACTCTATTTCTTATTGCTAATCTGGCAACTCTGCGTCATAAATGCGTGAAAGGGTTAAGGGCAGATTTGTGTTTGTCTGTTCATTGATAGAGTTATATATTATTTTCTTTGGTTTCCTCCCAGGACCTCCATCAAGCTTAAACAAAATATCCCAAGACCTCCTTTTCCGTTAAATGTCTACATATTTCGGTAGAAAAATGTCTTGGTCGAAGGCCGGTTCCCCCTAAATTACAAGATCCCTATCCATAGCGATATAGACTTAAGGGGAGGTTTTTAGTTGATTCCCTAGACTTCCATCAAGCTTAAAATTACTCCCCCTTGACCCCCTTTCATGATAAATTTGTACATTTTTCGGTAGAAAAATTTCCCGGCCAAAGGCCGGTTCCCCTTAAATTACAGGCTCGCTATCGCTCGCCAGGAAAAAATCGACGCCTAAATGGCACGAATGGTCTTAAAATTGATAGAAATGGGGCGAGGGTTCTTAAAATCGCCAAACTAATGGGGCAAGCGTCTTTAAATCTCACAAGCAATGGGGCTAAACATGAGGGAGAAAGACATTCAGAAAAAAATCCTCCAGGTGGAAATCTCCCCTTAATGGCCTAACAAAAAAATAGTCTTAACATCGCCAAACTAATGGAGCGAACGTCTTACATTCTCAGAACTAATGGGGCTAAACATGAGAGAGACGGGGATCTATTAAACCCCGAGCTCCCGTTAACCTCCCTTTACACTCCAATATCTCCATCCATACCCACGCCAAATACACGCATCAATAACAATAACAACAACAACATACCCACAACAATAACAATAACAACAACAACATACCCACAACAATAACAACAACAACATACCCACAACAATAACAATAACAACAACAACATACCCACAACAATAACAACAACAACATACCCACATCAATAACAATAACAACAACAACATACCCACAACAATAACAACAACAACATACCCACAACAATAACAATAACAACAACAACATACCCACAACAATAACAATAACAACAACAACATACCCACAACAATAACAATAACAACAACAACATACCCACATCAATAACAATAACAACAACAACATACCCACAACAATAACAATAACAACAACAACATACCCACAACAATAACAATAACAACAACAACATACCCACAACAATAACAATAACAACAACAACATACCCACAATAACAATAACAACAACAACATACCCACAACAATAACAATAACAACAACAACATACCCACAACAATAAAAATAACAACAACAACATACCCACAACAATAACAACAACAACAACAACATACCCACAACAATAACAATAACAACAACAACATACCCACAACAATAACAATAAGAACAACAACATACCCACAACAATAACAACAACAACATACCCACAACAAACCAATGGGGATCACTATATACCCTGTTCCAGTAGGTAGTCCACATATCGTGAACCCTGACGTCTCTAACTATTCAACAGCTGAGCTCTGGAACTCTCTCCCAGAATCAGTCTTTCCCTCCTCCTATGACTTAAATTGCTTCACACTCCGTGTGTCCAGGCAGTTTAACTCGAACGTCCCTTGATTTTGGCCGTGTCACTCTTTCAACTATGCTATGGGGGAGGCACTCGCTACAGGTAGTTCTGCCTTTTGTCTCCCTCACCCACATAGAAAAAATACAAAAATACAAAATGGGCTACAGCAAATGGGCTGTAAATTCCCACACCTATTCTCTGGCTGACCCTTCCATAATGGTAGAAATATTAGTTGGAGTCCTCTAGTCATTTGTGAGATATAAAGGTTAATGTTCGAGAGTTTTGGCCTAGCTATTTGGAACAGGGTATAGACTAGGTTAAGGGGAGATGGGTCATTTGTCTGGTCCTCCTACTTCCTCATGTTTAGTCCCATTGATATTCAGATTATAAGACGTTCGGCCCATTAGTTTGGCGATTTTAAGACCTTTCGCCCCACTTCTTTGTCAATATTAAGATTGTTCGTGTCATGTAGGTTTCGATTTTGTCCTAGTGAGAGATAGCGAGCCTGTATTTTAGGAAGAATCGGCCGGGACAAAATGTACAAATATATCTTGAAGAAGGGTCTTGAGGGGGAGTTTTTTTAAGCTTGATAGAGGTCTAGGGAGGAAAGTAGAACCATAATTAAAACATACATACAGTAAATGAGCAAATAAATACGGCCATAGGTTACGATAATAGGCTCTGTTAACCCCTTCAGTACCGATGACGTCCTTTGCATTATATTCTGGCAACTGTTAGACGATTATATTCAGCTTGGGAAGGACGTCTACCCATTAATAGGCTACAGATCTGCTCAATCAATCCTTTTAGCGACCATATATCCTTCCTAAGCTTTACAAAATCGTCTTAATGTAGATGAAATCCGATAAAAAAGACGTCCGCGGTACTGCAAGCGATAACTATAGAGGGTATCACACGAGAGCTTCAAGGGGAGGTATTGGTTGTTTTTCTGGACCCCTTTCTCCCTCATGCTTAGTCCCATTATTTATGAAATATTAAGACGTTCACCCCCTTAGTTTGGCGATTTTATGAACTTTCGCCCCATTTCTTTGTCAATATTTTAGACCTTCGTGCCGTTTAGGTGTCGATTTTGTTTCCCGGAAAAATTTTCTACCAAAAATATGTACAAATTTACCTCGAAGGGGGTAATGGGGGGGGGGGGTTAGCTTGTTAGAGGTATAGGTAGCAAACTAGAAGAACATGTACAACAATACGAAAATACAAATATATAATAATAGAATGACCTCCCATTAATCGTCAAATTGGATGGTCAACATATTTCCAGCAAAATTATGAAAGGGGTAGGGTTTATATAGTAGTTTATCTATGTATCTATTATTGTTATAGTTAAATTATGAAGGGGGTAGGGTTTATATAGTAGTTTATCTATGTATCTATTATTGTTATAGTTAAATTATGAAGGGGGTAGGGTTTATATAGTAGTTTATCTATGTATCTATTATTGTTATAGTTAAATTATGAAGGGGGTAGGGTTTATATAGTAGTGTATCTATGTATCTATTATTGTTATAGTTAAATTATGAAGGGGGTAGGGTTTATATAGTAGTTTATCTATGTATCTATTATTGTTATAGTTTCCTCCCTAGACCTCCATCAAGCTAAACAATTATACATTTTTCGGCAGAATGATATCGCGGCCTTCAACATTACAGGCTCACTATCGCCACTTAAGTGGAACGAAAGGTTTTAATATTGACAAAGATAAGGGGCGAAAGGTCTTAAAATCGCCACACTAATGGAACGAATGTCTTAAAATCTCAGAGCTAATGGGGCTAAGCATGAGGGAGAACGGGTCCAGAAAAGTCAACTACCTCCCCCTCAACTGTCACCTTTAGATGGTCACCAATATATTTCCAGCCAAGTGATTAACCCCTTGAGGACCATGACGCATGTTGACAGTTTATCCTGGCTAGCATTAGACCATTGTATACAGCTTAGGAAGGATCTGTGGGAATAGAAAGGATAAAGACCGTCTCCTTTAAGGGGAGGTATTTAGTTTGGTCTCTGGATATCCATCAATCTTAAGATTACACCCCCTTGAGCCCCTTTCAAGATAAATGTGTACATTTTTCGGTAGAAAAATGTCCCGGCTGAAAGCCGGTTCCTCTTAAATTACAGGCTCGCTTTCGCTCGCCAGGATAAAATCGACACCTAAATGGCACGAAAGGCCTTAAAATTGACAGAAATGGGTCGAAGGTTCTTAAAATCGTCAAAATAATGGGGCGAACGTCTTAAAATGAGAAGAGTAATGGGGCTAAACATGAGGGAGAAAGGAATAAAGAAAATAATCCCTCAAGTGGAAATCTCCCCTTAAGGGGGGATTTCCAGTTGAGGGATTTTTATTGTCTGGACCCTTTTCTCCTTCATGTTTATCCCCATTGCTATTGAGATATTAAGACGTTCGCCCCGTTAGTTTGGCGATTTTAAGAACGTTCGCCCCATTTCTGTCAATATTAAGACCTTTCGTGCCATTTAGGTGTCGATTTTTTCCTGGCGAATGATAGCGAGCCTGCAGTTTAAATTAATCTTGAAAGGTGGTCTAGGGGGTGTAATTTTAACCTTGATGGAAGTGTAGGGAACACACTAAATGCCTCCCCTTAAACCTCTGACTTCTATATATCCCTCCTAATCTGAATACAATGTGCTAATAGTAGCCAGAATAAACTACCTAAACAATTGTACAAACCCCCTCTTCCCCCCCCCCCCCATGTTATACCGGCGTTATGGGAGGACAAAGAAAACAAACAACAGCTCTATTGCTCCTTCCGAGGCTGCTTGTATCTAAACTACCTAGTCAATGTGGACAAACACAAATGTTGGGAGGCTATTCATTTGTAAAAGCAGTGAATTGGGGGTTTATTAAGGGCGAGATATTTATCAAGTCGGTTTTTGAACGATTGAATAGTACAACTTTCCCTAACATTTCTAAGTAGGTAGGAGTTGCCATATGTGGAATGATCAGACCCGGGTTACGTAAAATAGGCTTGCTAACAGACGCGGTAAACGGAGCGTGTGCGGAGAGGAATAAGCGGATCACGGGAAGAGTGCCATTATAGAGAGTTACAAGGAGTTACAAGGAATAGTTAGTACCTCAGAGACCGTGCGGTCCATTCCGAGGAGATATTCGAAGTAGAAGGAGAGAGACTGTTTAGTGTACTACACTAGTCAAGAATATCGTCAGGACTGGAACCTCTCTGTGAAAACTCCAGTCCCTTGCTACTCTCTTCTTGAACTGCTCTACTAAAGAACTGTTTAGGTATGCGCTCTACCGAGTACCCTTCTAGTTAGTAGTATTTCTGTTTTCTTTTTGTCATACAATTGTGCGGCTGAATAGGTAGGATTCATAATTTTACACACCCACGAAACTCATTTCTAGGATCCCCGATTACAGTAAATTGAATCATCGATCAGTTCTTTTGTTGCCTAAATTGTGCCAATCAATCCATTATATTATCCGTGCTGGTGCAGTGTGTGTGTGTGTGAAAATAAGAATATTATATGATTAGTTCCATCATACACTATATTATACGGAATTTATTATAAAGCCTACCATTATTTAATACAATACATCACTGGACGTATAATACAAAATAGGCATTACTGAAATATATAACTATTATATTCAGATTATGAAAGGTATATGGAAGTCGGAGGATAAATTGAGATAACCCTTTACCCTTTTAATTACCGCAAATTGAGATAACCCTTTACCCTTTTAATTACCGCAAATCCTCCTTAGAAGATACAATTACGGTATTTGTTGATTTTTTCTGACTATTATTAGACACATTTATTCAGATTCTGAAAGATATGTGGAAGTCAGAGGGTTAACAGGTACTGAGATAGTCCTTATCGTTGCAAGTCCCACAGATCTTTCTTAAGATGTATAAAATCGTCTCAAACTGTCACAATACTTCATAGCTAAACGAATTTTGAAAGAAAAAAATACAAAATTAATATATATATATATATATATATATATATATATATATATATATATTGAAATCCCTTACTTATATCATTAATAGCATAATGCCGTGATCGGCCATGTGCTTTCTTTGTCTCTCATTGTGAGGTTTTCTTTTTTCTTTACTTTTCATACCGATCTTGCTGTATATCACTTAATGCCTTCACTGTGAATTTTGTTTTGTTTAAGGGAGTTCCGTGGTGAAGCGCTTCGTCGCTTCATGCCTTCACTGAACCTTTTTGTTGTCTAAGTGAGATTGTTGTGAATCGCTTCGTTTCGGTGTTTTCATATGATTTGGAAGACAGCTGTCTTTGTGATTCTGAAGTAATATGAAGTAATATGTATAATTCTTGTGCTGTGTCTTGGTGAACTGGTTTGATATTGTAAACAGATACAGACGACAATTACCTCGATAGTGTCGCCATCTGTTGGGGAAAAAGGGCGGGCAATGGACACTTCTTGTGTTTAGCCAGTCACTTACTTCACTTCCAGTTCAGACGCCCACCAGAGAGGTGCCCAGTGAGCTAACCTCGTGGGACGTTATATTGTTGTGCTTGTTTGTTGTTTATTTTTGACTTAACGTAATATTAGTGGAAGTCCTAGATTTTAATCATAGTTTCATTATATTCATATTATATATTAACGTAACTTACTTTTCTCTCGTAGTGTTAATTTAATTCTTTTGATCAGTGTCGCTTTTATCAAGCTTCAGTGTTCCATGTGTTTTCCTTGGAGTTTGAGGCGCTTGGCGGTCCTGTCCAGGAGTCGATAGGTAAGGTTTTGTTTGTGCCTTTGTTGGGAGCCGGGACGTTCCTGTCGGGTTGCTGTATATTCCCTAGTACAGTACACACAACACACACCCACATTACCCATACACATATTAACCCCGTCAGTGTCTGCTGCCCGGCAGGAACCGTTGGCGGCTCTGCACCAGCGTTTTGGGTGCCCCACTCTCGACTCTTGGAACGGATTGCCAAGTAGCCAGGTAAAGTAAGTATATAATTAAAGTAAAGCAAAGTAACTTCAGTTAGTGATCCCAGTTGTAGCCACGGGACCACCAAAGGTTATTAATGAGTAGTGGGAGGTGAACTATACGGGTTCAACCGTCTTAAGGGAGGTTTACTCATTCGGTGGTACTGGCTCAATTGGGATTGAATACTGGCGTGTTATTAGGAAGAAGGTTTTGCAGTACGCTCGTACATAGTTGGCTTGTATCAGCCCTGGAGTTATCCCGGGTAGCCCCTTTCGCAACCTCTACTAATAATACCCCGAGGTTTGAGAGTCACAGGACCCGACCTCGTATTGGTAGTCAGCTTTTGATATAGATATTGATATCATGTTACACTCTTTTGCATCGGGAGTTGGGTACCGTAGGCTGGTTGCACACGGTGGGTACTGTCGAGATTGTGCATAGCCTAGTTGCTCGAAGTACAGTTGCTACTCTTTTTGCTTTCACATGTTTGCTAGTACTTTGTCTGTTGAGCCAGTTTAATTATCCCCCCAGCATTGCCATCTCGGTGTTGGGTTTTTGTCTTTTTATAGCTTAGTATCTTCGTAGTTTTCCACTTTAGATAACATTCAAAGGGGAAGCAGGGCAGTGGAGCACCTTAAGCCCGGAGAAGAGTCTGGAAGCGTTTGTTTGCTCTTTTCTGTTGCTTGTATAGGAGACAAGGTGCTGGTGTAGATCATTCTTTCTTATTGTCCCGTCTCTGAGCAGCTGAGGTCCAGATCCGTAACAATATATATATATATATATATATATATATATATATATATATATATATATATATATATATATATATAAAACACTGTTACAGACAATGACTAACACAATGTAAAATAGAAAATAAATATACAGTATGTTGTGTATCACATTTTCCCAGAAATGGGTAATTAATGAGATAAATGCTTATTTAGAAATTAAGGGGGAGACCAATGCCAGTGTTAGGATTATAGCACCTGCTTGGACGACACTGATTATTTGGTTTTGTGTCTATTAAATCATTAATGTTTAATTATTTTGTATTTAGTTATAGTATAAAGTAAACTTGTCCTTGTAATCGGTACTTAGCACTTGAAGTCTGTAAGCGTTTTTCTAATACACCCAGTATATATATATATATATATATATATATATATATATATATATATATATACAATTTCCTTGTTCACCATCTTCATTCCCAATACTTATTTCGTTTCACGATTTCACTCTCTTTATTTTTTGTGTATTGTTATATATTCTTTTCCACTGGTGTCCTTCATTGTAATCGTAATTATCTCTCTCTCTCTCTCTCTCTCTCTCTCTCTCTCTCTCTCTCTCTCTACTTCTCTTTGTCTCAGGATCTCTTTTGCTAGCTCTCTGGTACTCTGCTTTATATTTTCCTTCGCCCCACTTCTCCCTGCCAGGTAATGGTACAAAGAGGTACAAAGGAAAACAAACATCAAGAGATCTATTGATCCTTACAGGGCTGTTTGTAGCTAATCCACCTAGCCAGTTAACCAATTCGGCACGAGGACGTATTTTTCATCTTATTCTGGTTACCATTAGATGGTTATCTATAGCTTACAATCTACCTCTAAGACTCAAAGTGATAAATACGATCTGAATAAACTCTCTGAATAACATAGGTCCTTCTTAACCCATAACTGGCGGCGCGCAACATATGTCGAGTGAAATAAATGTGGATTATGTGGCGGTGCACGACAGCTGTCGAGTGCCATTTTCAGCACGTAATGTTGCGGAGAGAGAGAGCTGAGCGGTGGGACGAGCGTAGTAACCTTATGACCGCTCCCCACGACCACCGTGGACCTACCGAGCTGTATTCCACCCTTCTCCCCCCTTTCTCACTCGCTACACAGGGAATTATGTACGGAAATTACCTTATTTTAGGGTTTTTGCACTCGTGTTGCACGATCGTTGCAAGAGAACCAGTGGTCGTACAAGGATCGTTCAGGTGTCATTGGAAAGCTCTGTTTACGCCCTTTCAGGGATAGATACTTGTTTTACGCTCTGGGTCTTGTTTATGCATGAAAATGAGCACGGAAACAACCCTATTTAGGGTTAAAAAAAAACGCTGGGCGGTACATCGAAATTACCGCCTAGGCCGCTCTTAAGGTGTTAAACTACCAAATATTTATTAAGAGTTGATTTTTTAGTTTGAAGAGTACTATACTCAATGTCATTACTAGGTTTACTAGGTAGTGCATTCCATGAATTTACCATTCGATTGTAAATTTAATGCTTTGCCACATGTGAGTGAAACTGCTTTCCAGTTATCGTACAGTCAGTTGCACTAGCCTATAGTACAATCAATTATCAATATTGAAGCATGTGTTGACATTCACATTGCAATATCTGTAATTAGTTTCAATACCATACTTTAAGGGGAGGTTTATTATTATCTGGACCACCATTTTTATCATATTTATCCCCGTTATTTGTTTAGATTTTAAGACGTTCGTTCCATTAGTTTGGAGATTTTAAAACCTTTTATCATTTAAATGTCTAGTTTTTCCTGGCGAAAGATACCGAGCCTGTATTTTGGGAGTAACTGGCCTTGGGCCAGGCCATTATTCTAATCGAAAATTATACTCATTTATTTCGAAGGGGAGTCTTGGGGATATTGTTTTAAGTTTCCTGAAGGTCTTGGGAGGAAACTAATAAAAGTAATATATAAATATATAAGTTAACAAATACAATTTATTTCCCCTTAAGTAGGATCCCTTTTAGCCCACACTTAGTTACCATAATTGTATTCAATGTTCCAGATTCCAGATGGCGGCACACCAATGACGTGTACACAGTGAGAATAACGTCTTCGGATTTACACCGGAATGCTTTTGTTAGTTACCTACTGTAGGTGCAGTGTTGGCTGGTTTTCAAATTGTTCGATATTGTTACTCCCAAGCTAATTTCGTTATCAGCTATTTTTAGTATATTTTCAATCATAGAGTAATTTGCCTTATCATAATTTTAACCACTATGTACCACTTTACATATATCAATATTGAAACTTATTTGGCAAAATTGGCCCTAGTGTTATAATTAATCAAATTAATTATGATACAAGGGAGAAATTAGTATGTTTGCAAGCGTTGCATCGCCTGCGAATATTGACATTATAAATGAGCGATCATCATCAATATATATAAATACCGTACAACACTTACATAAACTTAAGGGGAGGAAGACCGTTTTTCTGGACCACCTTCTCCCTAATGTTTAGCCCCACTAGTTTTGAAATTATAAGACGTTCGGCCCATTAGTTTGGCGATATTAACACTTTTCGCCCAATTTCGTTGTCAATTTTATGACCTTTCGTGCCATTTAGGTGTCGATATTTTCCTGGCAAGCGATAGCGAGACTGCAATTTTAAGAGGAACCGGCCTTCAGCCGGGAAATTTTTCTACCGAAAAATGTACACATTTATCTTGAAGGGGGGTGTAGGGGGTGTTTTTCTAAGCTTGATGGAGGTCTACGGATGAAACTACAAAAATATATGAATGCATGAATTAATAGACCAAGCAAACGGCCTGCCTCCCCTTAACCCCTTCAGCACCATTACGATTTTCTACCTCTGATTCTGCCTGAAATGATATGACTTTGTGCAGTTTCAGAAAGATCTATGTTAGTAAGAGGATTCATTGAGTTCGCATTTACCCCTTTCGGTCCTAGAGGTATATCATAAGCTAAATAAAATCGCCTGATGGTAACCAGAATATGATGATAATTACGTCATGGGGCTGAAGGGGTTAAAGACTGAGCGTTCCACAAGAGGAGCAGTTCAGTTTGACGTCCTAATGGAGGAGTTCCAGTTAGCTATGAGAAGAGCTGCAGCACTTGTCAGGCTTTCATTTTCGAGATCAGAGTGTATAGTCCGATCCCACGTCTTCCTAGGTCTACCCCTCAGTGCAGTTCACTCCACGTTTACGGAATTGCATCTTGTCACCCACTTTAGTTCATCCATCCTTTATATATGCCTAAACCATCCAAGCCTGCTTGTACGCAACTCATCATCACTGATACTCTTGATATCCTAACTGTCTCTTCAGCTTTGCAGTAGATGTCCTTATCTTGGAGTTTGGCCTCATAGGATATCAATGAAGCAACTTGGTTGAGCCCGAGAACTTTCAGTCTTCTACTGTACTTCTCACTTCTCTGCTTCTTCTTCCTCTGTCCAATTGCTCTTCTTTCCTACTTTACTACAGCCATCTGGTCTGGGGATATTGATATTATCTCTTTGAAGAAAATGACTCATTTGTATAGTTTATTATGCCTATTATTAGACGATTTGATATAGCTTATAAAGGATCTGTGGGCATTATGAGAGTAAAGCCTATTTCATTAAACCCTCTGACTTCCACATACCCTTCCTAAACTAAATAATAACGTCTGATAATAACGTCTAATAATAACGTCTAATA
The DNA here is from genome assembly GCA_032716605.1 of Paralithodes platypus. Taxonomy (NCBI): domain Eukaryota; kingdom Metazoa; phylum Arthropoda; class Malacostraca; order Decapoda; family Lithodidae; genus Paralithodes; species Paralithodes platypus. Next base: position 5,424,258 of record CM064582.1, read on the forward strand.
ATAACGTCTAATAATAACGTCTAATAATAACTTCTAATAATAGCTAGAAAACAAAAAGGAAGTGCGTCATCGGATCCTCTAAGGGTTAACCCGTACAGTACCAGAGACGTCCTTTTCATCATATTCTGGAAACTATTAGACGATTTTATACAGTTTAGGAAGGACCACGGGCAATAATATGGCTTCAAACTATCTCAACCAACCCTTTTAACTACCACAGATCCTTCCTAAGCTGCATAATATCGTCTAAACATAGCTAGAATATAATATAACACACGTCGCTGGTACTCAAAGGGTTAAACAAGAACATAACAGGTTTGAGCACTGATTGGGGTACACCAGGAATCATACAGGAGTTATACAGTATATACGTACATTATAATAAATACTTCTTTGCTGATGATATTTTGTAACGTGAATAACTGAAGCAGATTCCCACAATCAGAGTTTGGATGTATCACCATAAACTCATTAACCACTTCACCACCATTACGTAATATTCATCATATACTGGTTACCATTATTCGATTTTTGTTTGTTAGTATATAATCTTCCTCTATGACTTAAAGGGGTAAATTTGATCTCATTAAATTATCTTAATAACATAGCTCCTTCCTAAACTGCATAAAATCATATAAATTTAGCCAGAGTCAGAGGTAAAAAGGCGTCATGGTGCTGAAGAGGTTAAGAGTAGATTGACATTCCATAGTTAAAGGTGTAGTGAAGAATATTTATGGTACTGGGATGTGTGTCTATATATAAATATGGGCAAGAGTTGTGTTATCGGACGTATCACCTACCTCTGACCGGGTATATCCTAGTGTTTACTATACCCCTTTGAAAAGACATTAGCCTAACCTAACAACCTTACCTAACCTATCCTAGTATTATGGGTGGGGGCTGCCGCCCCCACACCCACGCTGTTTGACATCAACTTACGTGTTTACACGACGTACGCCCGGTAACACAACTCATTTCTAAATCTGTTAAGCTAGTTTTTTGTTTACAGTACCATGTTCATTTCATTCGTGTTAGGGTATTCACCTTACTCATTTCTAGCACGGTGTTGTCGGTCCCTTTATTATTCCCTGCTTCTGATCCTTTACTCGTTCCCTACCTCTCTTTTCCCTTTATTCCCTATTCGTTCCCTCCTTCTCTGTTTCCTTAATTATTGCCAATTTCTATGTACCCTTGTTCGTTCCCTCCCTCTCCATGTTCCCCGTATTACTCCCTTCTTCTCTGTTCACTCTCTTTCCTCTTCTCATCCCCCCCCCCCCCCCCCTCCATCTCGAACAGCAAAGGAGTCGATTCGTATGTCAAGGGAGATCAAGAGCTCGGGGCACTCAAAAATAGGGTGGGGGCGTTAGTTCAGAGACAGAGCGAGAGAGAGAGGGGGGGGGGGAGGAAATGAAAGAGAGAGAGAGAGGTGAAATCTTTAACTAACAACTGAATTCAGAGAAAATGGTTAGGAGAGTACAAAGTAGTACACAGGAAAGGAATATACAGGAAAACAAGCAACAACAGGTCCAGCGACCCCTCAAGGCGGCTTGGCCAACAAAACACTGATGGTCAAATGTCCAAACAGTGGTTTAGAGTGGGTAAGTGAAAAATGGAAAGGGAAGACTGCCCTGGGACATATATCCGTGGCAGGATTAGATGTTAGTAGGGAACAGTTGTTAGTAATGTAATAGTAAAAAAAAAAAAAAAAAAATATTAATTTACAAATGCAGTTAGTCGTGGATTTAAGGCAAGGTGTTTGTCTAGGCGAAGTTTAAAAGAATCAACGGTGCTGCAGTCTATGACATCTCGGGGAAGCCTATTCAACAAATTGACTACTCGTTTGAATAAGAAATGCTTAGACTCGTGAGTTAAAAGATGTACCAATAATTTTGCAACTGTTCCCCACGTGTAATTTGATTGGTCGATAGTGAAATATTTGTTTACAGTTCATATTGTCAATGCCTTTGATGATTTCGAACGCTTGAATTAAGTTGCCTTTTAATCTGCACTGGGTTAAAGGAAATACATTTAATTCTCTAAGACGCACCTCGTATGCTTTATTCTTTAGGCTAGGTATCATTTTGGTAACTCTACGTTGAACTCGTTCTAGCTTGTCTATATCTTTTTGGTAGTAAGGGCACCAGGATTGAACGCAATATTCCAGGCGAGGGCGGACTAATGAATTGTAAAGAGGTAGGATTACATCTTTGCATTTCTGCTCAAATGATCTGTCTATAAAGCCAATTATTTTGCTTGCCTTCTTAACAACTTCTGAACATTGTTGATTTGGTTTTAGGTTACTGGATATTGTTACTCCCAAATCAGTTTATCTGTCTACAGTCTTAAGCTGAGTGCCATTCATTGAATAGTTTGCTTTTTCATTTCGGTTTCCGGTATGGAGTACTTTACATTTATCTGCATTGAATCACATTTGCATTGAAACACATTTGCCTAATTTGAGCCCAATGTGACAACTCATCTAGATTATGTTGCATATCTTCAACATGTTCAAATGAAAGTTAGCTATTTGCAATTTTTGTATCGGCAGCAAACTTTGAGATTGTACAGGTGAGACCATCTATGTCGTTAATGTAAACTAAGAAGAGAACTAGCCCCAGTACCGATCCCTGGGGTACCCCGCTACTTACATTGCTCCATTTGGATGCTTTACCGTTTATGACTATTCTTTGCTTTCTGTCACTGAGCCAATTTTCTATCCATTTCAACACACCGTTTTGTAATCTTATTATCAAGTAATGCCACTTGAGAAAAACCTTTCGAACCCTGGACCGTCGTGTATTCCATGCGATTTTAGTTTTATCAATAAACTTTTGTGGGGAACTTTGTCAAAGGCCTTTTGAAAATCAAGGTATATAATATCTACAGCGTTACTCTCATCATATAGGTTGATACATCATGTAGGTTGATACATCATGTAGGTTGATACATCATGTAGGTTGAGGATATCGTTGAAAAAGTCTAAGAGGGTTGTTAAGCAGGAGCGTTTATTACGAAAAACGTATTGAGTATTTTTAAGTATGTTGTTTTCCTATAAGTGATTTACGAGTTTGTCTCTTATGAGTGTTTCTAGCATGTTACACACAATTAAGGTTAAGCTAATTGGATGATAGTTACTAGGAAAGGATTGCTTGCCTTTTTTAATATCGGTATTACGTTGGCGAGCTACTGATCAGGCATATTCCCAGATTGTAAGGATTTATGGAGCAATGTCTTTGGTTTGGAGAGCTTATACTTAGCTTCCTTTAGAACTCTAGGAGAGATCGTATCAGGTCCAGGAGATTTATTTACCTTGAGTTTATCTAAACATTTAAAAACTTCTCTCTCTGTAATGCTGATTCAGCTTAGAACGTCAGAAATATCTATCTGAACCGGCGATGCTGTAGGGATATTATCAAGTTCTTCTGTTGTAAAAACTGATGCAAAGAAGGTGTTGAGAGCGTTACTAATTTTTCCTTCATCTTTAGTATAATCTCCTTTCTCGTCGACTAACGGTCCAATCGTTGAAGTCACTACTTTCTTCTTCCTGATGTAACTATAAAAATATTTCGGGTAATTCTAGCGTGTTTTTACTTTGTTTGATATTGATATACAGAATTAGATATTGCATGAGAGAATTAAAGCGCGCTCGTTTGTAACTGGTTATCTAGACCTCCATTAAGCTTATAAGAAAATCCCCCCCCCAAGACCCCCCGATCGAGATAAATTTGTAAATTGTTTGGTAGAAAAATGTCCCGGCCCTTCTACATTGCATGCTTGCTATCGCTCGCCAGGAAATTATCCGACACCTAAATGGCATGAAAGTTCTTATAATTGACAAAGAAATGGGGTGAAAGATCTTGAAATTGGCAATCAAATGGGGCGAACATATTAACATTGCAAAACTAATGGGGCTAAACATGAGGGAGAAGGGGTACAGAAAAGAAGAAAAAAATAAGTTAAAATCTGCCTTTAAATTATTCTGTTACCTCAGTTGTTTGCATGTTGTTCTGGATGTTAGTGTTTGGGCTCTGGCTTGGGTTCACTACTCTTTCTGTCTTACTTTATCTTTGGCTGCGACATGTGGAGTACCTAAGGACTCTGTCTTGGGTCTACTACTCTTCCTGTCTTACTTTAGCTTTGGCTGCAACATGTGGGGCACCTAAGGGCTCTGTCTTGGGTCCACTACTCTTCCTGTCTTACTTTAGCTTTGGCTGCAACATGTGGGGTACCTAAGGTCTCTGTCTTGGGTCCACTATTCTTCCTGTCTTACTTTAGCTTTGGCTGCAACATGTGGGGTGCCTAAGGTCTCTGTCTTGGGTCCACTATTCTTCCTGTCTTACTTTAGCATTGGCTGCAACATGTGGGGTACCTAAGGGCTCTGTCTTAGGTCCACTATTCTTCCTGTCTTACTTTAGTGACATCCTACTATAATTTAAGGTGACATGGGCTGGTTTTCTGGACCACTTTTTCCCTCATGTTTAGCCCCATTAATTTTCAGATGTTAAGATGCTTGCCCCATTAGTTAGTCAATTTTAAGACCTTTCGCCCCATTTCTACGTCAATATTTAGACCTTTCGTGCTATTTAGGTGTCGATTTTTTCCCTGGCGTATGATAGTGAGCCTGTAATGTTGGAAGAAACGGCCTTCGGCCAGGACATTTTTCTACCGAAAAATGTACAAAATAATCTAGAAGGGGGAACTAATGGATGTTTTTTTTAATTTGATGGAGGTCTAGGGAGGAGAGTAGAAACATAATTAATACATGCAAAAATTGCCCAAAATGTGAACCATCTACTAGTTAACCTTTTTGCAAATGATAGATTAGTATATCATCCAATTGTAAATTCGGACGATTACATTCCATTCCAAGATGATATCAGTTACTTTGAGGACTAGAAAAGAAAATGTCTAATGACCCGTTCAATACCGGTGCTGTCCTTTTAACATTATTCAGGCAACTATTAGAAGATTTATTTCAATTTAATAAGGGCCTCCACGAATTAAGAGGCTATAAATGATCTCCATTAACCCTTTTCACTACCACAGATTCTTCTTAAGCTGCATAAAGTTGTCTAAATGAAGGTAGAATAAAATTAAAAGGACCTCGCCGGTACAGGGGTTAAACTAAAGCCATTATAATATTATGGGTAATGTGAACTCCCATAAATATTAACCCTTTGGGTACCAGCGATGTGTGATATATATTATTATCACTATATTTAGACGATATTATGCAGCTTAAAAACGACTTGTGGTAGTTAAAAGGGTACGATGATATAGTTTGAACACTCTAGTTTATTAACTTCACTCCCAACACCAAACGCCTCCTAATGAATTTAATGAAAACATGTGATCCTACCAGGATTCGAACCTGGGTTACCACATACAGATCTTAAACACTCTAACCATTACACCATCAAGACAGTTGAAGGTTAAGTACATGACTGCGATTTGATATCCATTTATCGAATACTGGATATCAATCTAATCGTGTACTCAGACCCAACTGCACGCTGAATAGCTTAAGGGGAGATTTCCACTTGAGGGATTTTTTTCTTTACCCCTTTCTCCCTCATGTTCAGCCCCCATTGCTTTTGAGATTTTAAGACGTTCCCCCCATTAGTTTGGCGATTTTAAGAACTTTCACCCCATGTATGTCACTTTTAAGACCTTTCGTCCCATTTAGGTGTCGATTTTTTCCTGGCGAGCGAAAGCGAGCCTGTAATTTAAGAGGAACCGGCCTTTGGCCGGGACATTTTTCTACCGAAAAATGTACACATTTATCTTGAAAGGGGGTCATGGGGGTGTAATTTCAAGCTTGATGGAAATCTAGGAAACACACTAAAAACCTCCCCTTAATGTTGAAGTGAAAGGAAAGAACATGTTATGGGGCACAGATCTCCAAGGACCGACCTCGCTATGAAATGTTCCTGAACCTATAAGAATACTCTAGTTCATATATTACACTCTCAAGACCAAACATTTCCTATATATTGAAATCAATGAAAGCATACTGATCCTCCCGGGATTCGAAGCTGGGTTACCATAATTATACAGATCTTAAACACTCTAACCATTACACCATCAAGACAGTTAAAGGATTTAGTACATAGGAATACGATTATATATCCATTTATTTAGTATTGGATAGCAATCTCTAAGCCTTAATATGGCTAGAGGTCCTTGCTAAGCTGAATACAATTGTCTTAAGGGGAGATCTCCACTTGAGGGATTGTTTTCTTGACCCCTTTTTCCCTCATGTTTAGCCCCATTGCTTTTGATATTATAAAATGTTTGCCCCATTAGTTTAGCGATTTTAAGAACTTTCACCCCATATTAAGACCTTTCGTGCAATTCAGGTGTCTATTTTATCCTGGCGAGCGATAACGAGCCTGTGATTTAAGAGGAACCGGCCTTTGGCCGGGAAATTTACAAATTTATCTTGAAAGGGACTCAAGGGGTGTAATTTTAAGGTTGATGGAGGTCTAGGGAACAAACTAAATACCTCCCCTTAACGTTACCAAAATGTAATTAATAAGGATGTCACCGGTACTGAACGGGTTGAGGAGCCCACAGTTCGCCGGAAATGAAGTGGTTCACACACACACACACACACACACACACACACACACACACACACACACAATCATATTTAAGGGGGGGATGTTTGTTCTTCCCAGTCCCCGCTTCTCTCTCATGTTTAGCCCTACTAGTTATCAGATTTTAAGACGCCCTGCAGCATTAGTAGTTTGACGATCTTAAGACCTTTCGCCCCATTTCTTAGTCAATATTAAGACCTTTCGTGTTATTTATTTTTTATTTGTTTTCCCTGGTGAGAGATAGCCAGCCTGTAATTTAGGAGAAAGCGCCCTTCAGCCGTGATATTTTTCTAGGGAGAAATGTACAAATTTATCTGGAAGGGTGATCTTGGGGATGTTATTTGAAGCTTGATGGAGGTTTAGGGAGGACAAAATATCAGTAACTCATTGCATTAAGGGGAGATTTCCACTTGAGGGACTTTTTTCTTGACCCCTTTCTCCCTCATGTCTAGCCCCATTGCTTTTGAGATATTAAGATGGTTGCCCCATTAGTTTGGTGATTTTAAGAACTTCGCCCCATTCTGTCAATTTTAAGACCTTTCGTGCCATTTAGGTGTCGATTTTATCCTGGCGAGCGATAGCGAGCCTGTAATTTTGGAGTAACCGGCCTTTGGCCGGGAAATTTTTCTACCGAAAAACGTACAAATTTATCTTGAAAGGGGGTCAAGGGGGTGAAATTTAATATTGCTGGAGGAGTAGGAAACAAACTAAAAACCTCCCCTTAAATGTTTATAATCGACCAATAAATAAACCCTTTCCCTTTCTTTACCTGCGACGTCTCTTTAATTTGATCCTTGCTACTATTAGAAGATTAAATTCAGTTTAAAAAAGGCCTCTACCAATTAACAGTCTTCGAAAACTATCTCGCTTAACCCTTTTTACTGCCATAGATCCTTCTTGTATGTATGTATGTATTTACTCTGGCACCTTCCCTTTTTTTTTTTTTTTTTTTTTTTTAAGGGAGTGGCCGACTCGAGACAGAGCCCGAACAGGGACATCACAACACATCAGAACAACAAAACAAAACATAACATTTCACACTCATCTAGGTCGCCCAGGAGAAACACCCAGAGACCCAAGCCCATTTGGGGTCCCCAGCAAAAGATTCCCAGGTCCCAGATCCCCCGGAGAGGCGCTTCTTAAACTGCACAAAATCGTATAATATAATCATATTATAAAGACGTCGCCGGTACAGAAGGAATTCCAACACAAATATATAATAATATCAAGCCTTCAAAAATATTTGTTCGGTGATTTTAAGACCTTTCCCTCAATTCCTTTTTCAATCTTAAAGACCTTTCGTGCAATTTAGATGTCGATTTATTCCTGGCGAACAATAAAATGCACACATTTATCTCAAAGGAGGGTCTTGGGGGTATTTTTGCAAAGTTTGATAGAGGTCTAGGGAGGAAAAAAATATTGTTATCAACTCTGCGTAAGCAGAGTGGTATCCGCTCCCCGTATAGTGGTACATGGCGGCCGAAATGTCTGTCTGTCTGTCTCTCCGATAACTCCTCCTAGACCGTTGGACTGATTTTCACCAAACTTCACAAGAACATTCGGTGCGTCAATGCGACGGTAATTATTATTATTATTATGTTTTTGTTTTAATTTGTGCAATAGTCATGATTTTAGGTCAAAACAATGGTTCCCCCCCCCCCCTCCCCAAGCAACGCTCAGCATTTGCTAGGTTAAGTCAGCTTAGTTGATATTAGAAGTGATGGTAGTAATAGTGGTAGTAATGGTGACCGTACTAGTAGTAGTGATGATGGCCATAATAGTAGTGATGATGGTGACAAGTAATGATGATGGTTGTGATAATGATGACAGTAGTGTTGATGGTAGTGACGATGGTGACAGTAGTAGTGATGATGGTGAGTAGTATTGATTATGGTGAAAGTTGTAGTGATTTTACAGTAGTAGTGATGATGAGAGTAGTAGTAATTATGGTGAGAGTAGTAGTGATGATTATAATAGAAGTAGTGATGATGATATTAATGATGATAGTGTGACGTTAACCACTCCGTTAGAACCGCATGGCTTGTCCTACAGTGACTCGCTAGGATCGCCAGGGCAGTGGATGTGGCTACAGTTGATGTATTGTGTGCTTTATTTCATAAATTATGAAAGCTCGTGTCATGGGCAGTCCAGAAAGGCTCTTTGTTTTCACCCATGTCAAGGCTTTATATGTTTAATTGCAAAGTATATGTTTTATCATTAAGTAGTAATGATAGGATTTGAGAGAGAGAGAGAGTAGAACAGAGTGTGGGGAGGCACGCAGTGTTTTGCTATACTCAATGACGTCATAGCTGGCTGGCCTCGTGGGGATTCGTTGAAGGAGTTTTTTACCATGCTTGGTGATGTCATGTTTGGCTAGCTTCTTTGTCATTGGCTGAGGGAATTGTTACCGCTTTTCTACGTGGTGCGAGCTAGTGCTAGTATATATACAGCTCCCTCGCCACTCTCTCCCTCAGATCTGGTTTCTAGAACGCATCCCTCTTATCCCTTTGATATCTGTCCTCCTCTCCGCACCTGAGAACATTTTCCTCTGCCTATCTCTCTCATTTTCCATATCTTTCACCACCTTTTATTAATATTATACCCCTCTGGTTAACTCTGCATAATCAGCTTCATGCTGGCCAGTTGTATTGTGCGTTAAGGTCTGATATAACCCATGTATGTTTAGTTGTTAAGATAAGTTGATCACGAAGCATTGGTTGGCATTCATTATATTGTTCAGTACTGCTTGCTTCCTGTAATTATTAGTGTTCTGCTGGATTAGATAATGCTAGACTAGGAGTCTGATACTATAAGGTATTGTTTCCGATGGGTGCTGGCTTTAGTTAAAAGCTGCACGACATACCTGAGAACTGGAGTTGATTGGGTAAGTTCTAGTCTGTGTGCCATTGAGAATAGAGCATGCACGAATGAGGGCTTTTTGCCTATACCATTCTGCACTGTTCTAGGCTCGGTTGTTTGTCTTTGAGGTACGCCAGGAGAACGCTTAATACTTCGGTATTAAGGTTTCTCAAGAGAGCTACCCTTCACTCTAACGTAATACTTGACGCACAGACTTGAGATTTGCACTAGGCTATGCGGCATGCCATGCGCACCAGTATCTCGTATCATTGACTCTAGCTAGACTTTATCAGTCACAGTAGACATTAAGTATATTAAACCAATTACTCTTTTTTATGCATACCCGTTTATGATTACACAAGCATTTCGCAGCCTAGTTTGATGTATTGAGACACAAACGACTTAGGCTCTTTTTGTTGATAGGAATACTGCATTGTCGTGGCGATTATTATTATTGTTGTGGCGTTTAGGATATTCTTGGCTCCGACTGCATTATATATCCTGCCTTTTTGTGTGCATAGCCTGCACGAGCATTGTTCCGCTGCCTGCCTTTTTGGGTTCCATTTCCGATTCGAGCATCTTGATAGCATCTAACATTTAAAGAAGATTCCTTGTTGGTGTTGAAGGACTTTAGTGCACTTTCTTTCATGCAGGAGTGCCTGACATTTATTGATTAAAGTAACGTAAGCTGTAACTTCTCTTACCACCTTACTTTGCATACCATAACCAAGCACCTTCGGTTATAGGTAGTAATAGGCTGTTTTCACATAACATTAAGCCTAGGGTAGACGCACATTTATTGAGAGTTTAATAACCTATTATTGCATATAGAACTCTGGAGAGTATTTGTGTTCTTTGTTCACTGGGAATATACATCAGAGGTTGGATCTAGCGCTTTCCATTGTAGCATTTATGCCATTACTAGTCCAATGAATAAGAACCCTGATATATTTAAACCTCAGTCGTAACAATAGTGACTAGTAGTGTTGATGGTGACCGATCGCAGAGTTTGGTATGCCGTTTTGATTTTGGGCGAAACGGCACGACGGATTTTCACCAAATTTTACACAAACATTTGTTGGGTGAATGCGAACGTCAGTCAAAAAAGATTTTTTGAATGTTTGCAATAGTTATTATTTTAGATCCAAAATATGGTTCCCCCCCCCCCCAGCAACGATGGGGAACGCCATCGATCTGGGACTGAAAACAACTTGCCCGGTATTTGTCGGGTTAAGTTAGGTTAAGTTAGTTTAGTTGACATTAGAAGTGATGGTAGTAATAGTGGGGATAATGGTAATAGTAGTGATGATGGTGATAATAGTAGTGATGATGGTGACAAGTAATTGTGATTGTAAGATGATGGTGATAATAATGATTATGGTGATAGTTGTAGTGATAGTGATGAGAGTAGTGACAATGGTGACAGTATTAGTGAAGATGGTGAGAGTAGTAGTGATGATTGTAATAGTAGTAGTGATAATGATAGTAATGGTGATGATGACCAGTAGTAGTGATGATGGTGACAGTTGTAGTGATGATGATAGTAGAAGTAATGGTGGTGGTAATATTAGTGATGATGGTAACCCATCGCAGAGTTGGGTATGCCGTTTTGATTTTGGGCAGAACGGCATATCTACTTTATTATAATTATTATTGTTATTATTATCATTATTATCATTATTATTATTATTATTTATTATTATTATTATTATTACCGGTATGTAAATAATAATAATACCAAAATATTATTAACACTTATGCTGCAGGCATATTTGGGCTATTTAGGGCATATTCAAGCACTCCTGAATGATTAATCAAGCATCTGCATTAAATGAACTGTATTCTGCCGAAAACTAGGCGAAAATAGCTTCAAAATGAGACTAGAACGAGCTTCGTAGGTGGCGGGGTTCACCCACAGCGTTGCCATAGACATGCGGGAAAACCGTTAATTATTAGCTCTCGCTCGCTCGGCAACACTGTTGCGAGACACCTGCGCAAGACACAGTCTCCCTCAATGAACGGCTCGCTGCTCTGAGGGTCGAAGGTGGGTCCCTCACGCTTCCGCCCACTGACACTCGATTTTTAAGTTTTTTACAGGCTTTTAACCCTTGTCTAGCAGGTTTTTTTGGGCTATTTTGGGCATATTCAGGCCCTCCTGAATGATCAATCAAGTATCTGCATGAAAAGAAATGTATTCCGCAAAAAAATAGGCGCTAAAAGCTTCAAAATAAGACCAGAACGAGCTACGTAGCACTCGTCGTTCTCACGCAGTGATACCACTAACATGGGAGTTTAGCATATAGCGGCATATTTTTTCCAGCTACGCTCACTACTGGCAACACTGCCGGCCTCTCGAGAACAGAGGGAGCGTGAGTTAGTGGGCGGCGGTAAGCCCTGGGTGTCGGGCGTGTGGCCTGCTGCACTCCCGGCCATTTGCACTCGATTTTAACCCTTTAAAAGCCTTAATAATGCTCCTAACTTGCAAATTGGAGCCCGACTTAAGGCGGGCCCTGCCAGTTAAGAGGTAAAGCCTGGAAATTGCTGTAAATTGCCTATGCGTTCCGGAACGTCACCCGCAGCCAATGGGTTAATAATAATAATATTATAAAAAAAACAATATATGCCCTTATAAAATAATGTTGTGTTCCCCTTCCTTGATGATTATATATAATGAAAATTATCTTGGTTAGTGTTGAATTTAGTGCCTGGAGGTTAACCCTATTTGGTGCAAGGCGGATAATTTTTGGATCCTCCCTGTTTTTACTTCATTAGTTTGGAGATTTTGAAGATGTTTCAACTCATTAGATTGGCGATTATAAGACTCTTCACCCAAATAAGATGTCGATATTTCTTGGGCGAGCTAAAGCGAGCCTGCAATTTGTAATAAAACTTCCTTCGGCCGGTACATTTTTCTACCGAAAAATGTACATATTAAGCTTGAAGGGAGTTGGGGGACCTTTTTTTTAGTTTGAAGGGGGTCTGGAGAGTTTTTTTTTTAAGTCTAGTGGTAAACTAAAATATACATTGTTCGAAAATGAGAAGAAAAAAAACAATTAAAGCCCTCAATATTAATATAACCAAATATCCTAATAACTCCCAAGACGTTGCACCGGATAGTGTTAAGGGGAGATTTCCACTTGAGGGATTTTTTTCTTGACCCCTTTCTCCCTCATGTCTAGCACCATTGTTTTTGAGATTTTAAGACGTTCGCCCAATTAGTTTGGCGATTTTAAGAACTGTCGCCCCATTTTTGTCAATTTTAAGACTTTTCGTGCCATTTAGATGTCGACTTTTTCCTGGCGAGCGATAGCGAGCCTGTATTTTAAGAGCAACCGGCCTTCGGCCGAGACATTTTTCTACCGAAAAATGTACACATTTATCTTGAAAGGGGGCCTAGGGGGTGTAATTTTAAGCTTGATGGAAGTCTAGGGAACACACTAAAAAACCTTCCCTAAGCAGGCACGTTAATTAAAACCTTCCCTAAGCAGGCACGTTAATTAAAACCTTCCCTAAGCAGGCACGTTAATTAAAACCTTCCCTAAGCAGGCACGTTAATTAAAACCTTCCCTAAGCAGGCACGTTAATTAAAACCTTCCCTAAGCAGGCACGTTAATTAAAACCTTCCCTAAGCAGGCACGTTAATTAAAACCTTCCCTAAGCAGGCACGTTAATTAAAACCTTCCCTAAGCAGGCACGTTAATTAAAACCTTCCCTAAGCAGGCACGTTAATTAAAACCTTCCCTAAGCAGGCACGTTAATTAAAACCTTCCCTAAGCAGGCACGTTAATTAAAACCTTCCCTAAGCAGGCACGTTAATTAAAACCTTCCCTAAGCAGGCACGTTAATTAAAACCTTCCCTAAGCAGGCACGTTAATTAAAACCTTCCCTAAGCAGGCACGTTAATTAAAACCTTCCCTAAGCAGGCACGTTAATTAAAACCTTCCCCAAGCAGGCACGTTAATTAAAACCTTCCCTAAGCAGGCACGTTAATTAAAACGGGAAGGAAAACACAGCGAGGGGGTGTTTTCGGGCCCCCCTTTCCTCTCATGTTTAGCCCAGCAGTTTTGATATCTTAAGACGTTCGACCCATTAGTTTGCCCCATTTCTTTGCCAATATCACGACCTATCGTGCCACTTAGGCGTCGATTTTATAGTGGCGAGCGATAGCGAGCCAGTAATTTAAGTTTCTTTACGGTATATGAACAAAATCTTTATGATTACTTTGATAAGTATAGGTGTGCCACCTTATAACTGTGATTGATGCATTATTAACACGCAACGAGACTAATAGCCTAAATGTGATGAAATAATGTCAAAGTGAAAAATACTCTTCAAAAGTCTTTTCGGAAATTAGCACTTTTGGGACACACATGTTCATCTTGGAGTAATGCACCTTAAACTTGATCGAAGTTAATTGCTGCCTGCTCAAAGTCAATCTTCCAACATTTAATTGACTGAAAAAAGAACATGTGTACAAGTTTGTTAATTGTGCCTATGTCGTAGTATTTTGCATTGATCTGTGGTGGGGTATTGTTAATATAGGTCCTAAAAGTCATTTGTGCTAAATTATATATATACAGTATATATTGTACTGTAGGTATGGATGTGTAACACAATATATTTACATATTTGGTTACTCCTTCATCCTTCTACCAGCAACTATTATATATATATCCACAATATATTATATCTATCTATCTATTATTCATTATAATAATCTATAACTACAGTTAAACACCCATTAAGGGGAGATTTCCACTTGAGGGATTGTTTTCTGGATCCCTTTCTCCCTCATGTTTAGCCCCATTGCTCTTGAGATTTTAAGACTTTCGCCCCATTAGTTTGACGATCTTAAGAACTTTCGCCCCATTTGTCAATTTTAAGACCTTTCGTGCCAATTAGGTGTCGATTTTTTCGTGGCGAGCGATAGCGAGCCTGTAATGTATGAGTAACCAGCCTTTGGCCGGGAAATTTTTCTACCGAAAAATGTACAAATTTATCTTGAAAGGGGGTCTAGGGGGTGTAATCGTAAGCTTGATGGAAATATAGGGAACAAACTAAAAACCTCCCCTTAAAGACACCTGCATTACCTCACTCATAAACAAACTTACAAACCAGCCTATACAAGCACTCCTAAACAATTTTTTTTTTTTTTTTTTTTTAAAGAAACAATGAACGGAGGAAGGAAAAACACAGATAAAACAAAAAGGTCCATGTGCCTAAAGGCATCCTCCATTCATAAAATGTTTGTAACAACTGGATTTAAACATTTGTAGATTGTAAGTTTGTGGAAAGCAATTCGAGGGAAGTGAATTCCAAAGAGTAGTAGCTCTGGGGATAAATGAATTCTGATAAGCAGAAGTTCTGCATTGTGGAGGAGAAAGTGTAAATTCATGGGCGCTCTGAGCTGCCCTAGTTCTACGGGGAAAGATGTGGAGAGGCGGCACAATTGAAGCAAGTTCCTCGGAACAATTGCTGTGAAAATATCTGTAGAATAATGCAAGGGATGCAACGTTTCTTCGTATGGATAATGTAGGAAGGTCCTGTGTGATTGCAGGGTTATTGATTAATCTAATAGCTTTATTTTGAATTTTGTCCAACTGCCTCAATGCAACCACTCCACTTCCACCCCACAGAGGTGAACAGTAATCCATCTGAGAACGCACATGACACTTGTACACTTTGCAATCCAGCCTCTAAACATGTCAATCATAACATCCTGAGTACACACGCACCTGCAAGACAGTTTGGTTAGCATTCTTGAGACAGTGGATTCGGGTCGCAAGAGTGCTTCCTCGTGCTTACTAATGAAATAACTCGGAAGTATGCAAAACAACAATGACTCAAAACCCTGCTTTCTACACCAAAATACTGTTTAGACTATCGCAAGTAGAAACGTGATAGCTGCCTATATGATGAGGTAAATCTCCCCAACCAAGTAGAACACCTTTAACACTCATCCTTAGAGCCACACACATTAGGTTCTCTCCTCCCTTCTTATTGCTACCAATAAGTTAACCCCTTACATTCACTCTAAGTTAACCTCTTGACAGTCACTCTAAGTTAACTCCTTGACAGTCACTCTAAGTTAACCCCTTGATAGTCACTTTAAGTTAACCCCTTGATAGTCACTCTAAGTTAACCCCTTGACAGTCACTCTAAGTTAACCCCTTGACAGTCACTCTAAGTTAACCCCTTGACAGTCACTCTAAGTTAACCCCTGTACTCCACACTGTTCACTAAACACCACTATTTGTTACTTGACCTCCTTGAACTCATTTGTACTCCCTTGGACTCCGCACCCCTTCACAATGATATACTCAACACAGAGTTATTATCTAGTTATATTCATTGTACACTCCTCTACTCAACATTGACTCCTGTTAAGTTTATAACCATATTATATATATTATAAGTTATTCTATATTCTAACTGTAACCTGTTGTTTAATATATATCCAATACACCTATTAGCATTTCTTATTGTATTCCTTAATTATTATTATCATAAGTAACCACCACACATCCCAGGTTACAGATGGAAGACCACAGAGCAAGCTTCAAGGACACGTGCTAATCGCCCTGAGGTGATCACAAGAACCCTTATAGTTGGTTATGACAAGGTAGGGAAGGGGATACGGGACATCAACCGATTTAAGGTTATCTCCAGTAATACAGTGACTGTGGGTAATGCGATATGAGACGGAAGGTCACGTCTTGTCAAGGCAGAGACCTGGAGGTCCACGTGCGACGACTCGAGATGAGGACGAGAGACTACGCCAGGCAGCAGAGAGACGTCCACTGAACACTGCTGTTAAGCTAACAAGAGACACAGGCCTTCGTTGTGACCCAATATCTGCAAGACGGCGACTGCAGGAGTGTGGATTGCGTTGTTTCATACCTGAACTTAAGGAATCTTTAGGAGAGGAGCAACGCCAATTCCACCTTAGGTTTTGTCAAGATTATGTAAATGCAGGTGAGGATTTTTGGAGGTCTGTAATCTTCACACATCAGTGGCTGCCCTAGGCCGCCAATACTGGCGACGACGGAACACTAGGTATGAAGCGAAGAATATTCATGAAAGGGAAAGAAATCGTGGAGTGGCTGTCGCCTTCCATGGCTGGATGTGGTGGGGTGGAGTAGGTGAATTATCAACCATTGAGGGGCATTTAGATAAGGTTGAATACATCAATATTCTAGAAACCTCCCTACACCCTTCAGTAAGGGCGTATGCTAATCCAGAGCTGGAACCCATCTACAGTATCTTGTCCAAGATCGTTCACCAATCCACACTAGCAGGATAGTCATGGCATGGTTTGCAGCACACCCACAGATAATATTAATAGATTGGCCCACGAAAGGTTGTGATTCCAGCCCTATCGAGAATCTGTGGGCGTTGATGAAGCAGGAGTGGGCAGTAGATGAACAAACGAGGGAGGCAGTGAGTAGGAAGGCGAGAGAGGTATGGGAGGGCATGAGACGAACCCCAAACATATGCAGTAAGATGCGACAGGAAGCTACATAAGCTACCACCTTGTCCTCAGCCATCCATCATCTCAGAAGCTGCTCCAGCCTCGGCGTTACAGATTGCGAGCATAAAAGAGCGCAACACGGGTAACAATAAAGGACATCACCAACTCAAAACTCGGGAAAACACGCAGGGATAAGCCCCATAGAAAACGCGGCAGATAGGGGAAACCATTCTAATCCGCACAAACAAAAGCTTGCCGATTCATCCGAAAACACCTTTTCCCTCACCACAACTGCAATTCATGCCAAAGCTACGCCAAAGTCCGCCCACACATCCGAGCCAAAGGCGTGCACCCGCAGAAACAACAAGAAACAGGATATCTCACCTCGCTCCTCACATAAAAAGCGAAAATACAATCTCCACGTGGACGCCGATGCCCCAGACTCCTCCACCCTTCAAGCCATGGACGAGCTACACTGCAAACCAATCAATCCAGTTGCAGTTACAACAAGGCCTACACAACGTACATCCAAGAAAAATACACTGGAGTTGCTCACAGACCAAATCATCTTAATCAAGTGAGTCTAAATAACTACGAGACTTGGGGAAACTGCAGGCCAACTCTGCCACTCATATCTCCGCCACCAAGCCGCTCGCACACACCCAACCTTTGCCTTTAATGCTTTCAAAACCCAATTTCTTCATCTATCTACCCATCCGGAACTCCCAGCGGACTATCCCTTATTCTTCAACAATACAAAACTCAATCCTTCAGCTTCTCTCAATATTCTTGGGGTCTCCGCCTCCCAGAAGCTGGCTGTACTCAGCCGCCTCAGGGGGTTCTTTACCCCTACACAGCTTCTTGCTCTGTACAGGGGCACAGTGCGTCCACGTTCCTTGTATTGAGTATTGTTCACATGTGTGGGGAGGATCCTCTCACACCGCATTCCTAGACAAAGTAGAAAGGAAGGCCTTTCGTATCATTAATTCCCGCCCACTCACCAACTCTGCAAACCCTCTCTCTCTTCGCCGCAATATTGCATCTCTCTCGCTATTCTATCGCTACTACAATAACCAATGTTCCTCAGAGCTTTCCCAGTGTATACCACCTCCTCTACGTAGGGTATGCAGTACCCGTCTTGCAACACAATCCCACCCCTACTCTGTGCAACTCTCCAACCCAAGAGTGAAATGTGACTCTCGGTCTTTCTTTTATTCAACAGCTGAGCTCTAGAACTCTCTCCCAGAATCAGTCTTTCCCTCCTCCTATGAATTAAATTGCTTCAAACTCTGTGTGTCCAGGCATTTTGGCCCTGTCACTCTTTCAACTATGGGGGTGGCACTTGCTACAGGCAGTTCTGCCTTTTGTCTCCCTCACTCGCATAGAATATTAAACAAATTAAAAAACACTTCCGCCCCATACACGACTAAAGGGTACATCACACAGTCAGGAGTGCGAGCTAGAGTCACTAGGAGTAGGGGACAATTCGGACTCGCGGGCCTATTCGTGGTGAAAATCGATGACTCCTAGCGACTTCTGTTAGGCTCCCATTCGCTCGCGGTGAAAATTGATGACTCCTATTGATTCTAGCGACTCCCGTTAGACTCCCACTAGCTCGCACTCCTGACTGTGTGATGTACCCTTAACAGGCCGGCCAGAAGTACCAGCTACAACTAGTGTATCTTGCTCTCTGACAGTAAGAAAAACCACGATGTCTACCGTGCCTTTGATGGTAATAATCGTGTCCATGTTTACTGAATATACGTAAGGGATGTAATGAAGGTATTTTTGTCATTTGTATATCCATAAATATATGAACGCGGATCATAGCATAGCAGCAGCATTATAATTTTACATGGCAGACTGAGTGAAGCATCTATTGGTTTGAAACGTGTGTTCATAGGTATGTGGCCTTGTGATAGTTAAAGTGGGCTGTCGTCCAGAAATGATGCGCTCCACATGTCCAGGCCATATCAAAGTGTGTCGGAAATCGCGGTTTCTGAATGTACACACAAAGATACTCCTTCTGTGACGCCTACCAGCATTGGCAGAATCGCCTCCCGGTAGCCACTAGCGCTCGCCAGGGCAGTGAAATGGGCTACAGTTATCAGAGAATGTTGTTCTTTCTTTCATAGTGTTCGTCTTGTTACAGACAGTCCCGTGGTGGTCTTTATTTTTGTCTGTGACAACGGGAAGCATTTTATATCATCAGTAGAATATGAGATGCATTGTGGAGGGAGAGAGAGAATAGCGAGAGCGTGGTGGTAATATGTGCGTGCGTATGTATGTGTTGCCTCCCTCGCTCGGAGGAGTTTTCCCGCTCGCGCGCTTTCCCGCGCCCTTGATTGGCTGGTGGTTCCTGGCGCCTTCTGGAGGCCTGCTGCCTTGTGACGTATCGGCCTGTGATTGGCCGACCACCATGCCTTTGTGTGAGGAGGAGCTACCTTCCTCAGAGCTTGCCTGACCAGCATACCCTTCACATGTCCCTTGCTACCTGTCCCCGACTTCTACCTATAGAACACTTTCTCTCTCTCAACTTCTTACCTCTCATTCTTTCAATCTATTTAATATCATAACCCCCCTTTGGTTCTGCACGATTTCATACATCGGCCATCGTATTATATGCTGAAGCTCTCAGATATTCCATGTTTAGTTAGACATTTTGGAGGGGTTAACATTTTGTCTGTAGAGGTTCGACACACTCACGGTGTCTCCCTACCTTTTGCTTGGTTGTCTGCTGGGCTATTTAATGCTAGACTGGGGTGAGGCTATTGTTGTTGTGATTTCCGATGTGTACCAGGTTTTGTTGAACCTGTACAATCGCAACGGATACGTGGGAAGCCTAGGTTGTCTTTCTGACTGTGTACCTTGTGAGTTTAGCACTGTGTTGCGAGTGAGGGCATTTGCCTCTGCCACCCAACACTGTGCTAACTCGTTTTGCTTTGACTTTGAGAGGGTCGCCAGGAGAGAACCAGATACTAGCGATCTGGATCTCTCAAGAGAGCACCCCGTCAATTAATGTAATTTGGCCGTACAGTCTTAAGGACCTCGCTAGGCTACGAGCCGCTTGCTCAGCCATTGTTTCCTAGCCTACTACATCCCAGCTAGACTTTATTCGCCTAGCAGACACCCGATTAAGATTATAAACTCTTATGTTATGTATGCAGCATTTTTATTCACGTTGATTGTAAGCCTTGGTTGATGTTGAGTTGCACAACCTGAGCAGGCTTTTACGTTGCCTGAGGAAGTACTTCTTTTGTTGTTGGAGATAATACTATTGCGCATTTATTATTATTCCCATGCCAGTTAACACTGTATGTCCATACACTTGTCATATCTTGTTCCTGCTTTATATAACAGTTCAAAATCCGATTCGATCATCTTAAGCAGCATCAGACTTTCTTCAGAAGATTCCTGTTCGATGCTTTAGGACTTTCATTCACTTTCTTTGATATAGGAGTGACAGTTTATTATTGTTTAGAGTAACTTTAATTATACCTTCTTCTTGTTTGCATTAAATCATTTCAGTGATTTAATTAAGCTCTCTATCCTTTTCCTTGTATACATTATTAACGTAATTGTATGTTGTTGTGATCAGGCTGTATCAGAGATCATCAGCCTGTAGTAGTAGTGCATTTATACCGAGTTAGATGATACCCCGTTATCGCAGATTTAACTCTGGAGGGTATAGGTGTTTTTGTGCGCCGGCATTATAAGTTCGAGGGTTGGATCTAGTGTTACCGTTGTGGCTGTGTGCCTTTCTAGTCCAATGATTAAGAGCCCTTGTTTTATACGAGTCCCGGTCGTAACCATTTACACCTTAAATTGGAACACAAAAGACTACTTCACTGCTACAGAAACAGATTTGAAAACAACAAATACAACATTGCCCCAATACACTGAAACGTCGAAATACTCAGGAGACACATAATAAACAGCCTAAATATACATCACTACAGACACTGGGACAAACTAATACACGAAGCCGAGAGTCACAAAACAAACAACCCCAGAGAATTTTGGTAACAAATCTCCCGCCTCAGAGACACAGATTTTTTTTTTTTTTTTAAGCCATACAAATTAACGGAAGGAGAATCACAGACCCGCCCAAGCAACACAAACTATGAAACAACACGGGAAACCATCTTCCGCTCACAACCTCCCTCTCAACACCCAGCAATCCTAAACCACATAAATAACGTAAACAATGAAACAATCAAACTACAGCCACACACCTCTCTTCTCCCAACAATAAACACAAACAACCTCAACTATCACAATATTCTCACAATACCAATCACCACCGAAGAAATTAACCTAAAAATTAAAAATGCCAAAAAAAAAAAAAAAGAGCACCAGGAGACAGCAAAATTGGACACCACATGCTAAAACATCTCCCACCACAGACAATTGATGCTATCACATGCATCTTCAATGCACAACTAGCAACAGGCTTCTTCCCAAAAAAGTTCAAAACAGCAACTGCAATACTTATACCAAAACCATTAAAAGACCACTCTGATCCCCAAAACTACAGACCCATCCAGCCTTCTCAAAACACTAGAAAAAGTATTTGAGAGAGTATACAACCACAGGCTCAGATTACACTTAGACGAACACGAACTCCTCTCACGCAAACAGTTCGGCTTCAGAGCAAGAAAATCGACTCAAGACATACTCAACATCATCACAAACTACATACACACAAATAAACTAGCCAGCTACAACACAGCACTCATCACAAAAAAAAAAAAAAAAAAAATATTCAACACAGTAGAGCAAGAAGGCTTAAAATACAAAATCTGCTATAACTTCAATCTCTCACCACTATCACAATGCCTCTTGTGTAGCTTCCTCATATAAAGACATGGGAATAAAATTCAACAACCACCTCTCAGACCACTTTCAATTACAAGCAGGAGTACCTCAGAGCTCCATTCTATCTTCCACCCTCTACATCTTATACACTACCAATTTACCCAACCCACACCACAATGATTCTCTCTCCTTACAATACGCAGACGATGTAACACACTAGACAGACTCACAGATAAAGCAAACACTGAAACACAACAAGTAACCTCTGCTGTTCATCTAAAGTGAAAGAAGATTCAGGCCATTAGCCTACATCCGTCTCTTAGAACATACAGTATTATTATCCACGAAGGTAAACTTGGTATCGACGTAAAGGGATGGTACACCTCAAATCATGATATATATACCATATAATATATATGTAGTGTGTTACACGATTGCAAATAATGCTTAGCAGTAGCTTACTGTATTGTAGGTTAGGAAAATATAGTTTAGTCTGTGCTGATATATACTGTATAGTGACACAGCCTATGAGAGAAAACGGAACCTTTCAATTTTATTATTATGCTCTTCTATTATATTTTGTAATTATATGATTAGTCTATGCATTTGTAGGCTTCTTTGTATTTTTAGTTGGCCTATAAGTATTTATTTAATCTAGTTATAGAACTTTTAAACATACGATACTCATGTAGATAAGATAGGGCAGGATGGGATTTTGGCGCAATTTGATTTGAGTGGAACCCTGTCAGGGGTTATATCCTTGCTATATGTGTTGTATGGTAAACACATACATTACCTGGGTGACTTATTTTGCCTTAAATAAACAATTTGGTAACGGAGCAATATTCTTTGATCCCCAATGAGTCATTTTATAGCCTTTAATACATATACATATACATATACATATATATATATATATAGGCCGTGGTGGTCAAGTGGTGAGCACGCTCGCGTGTGAATCTGAAAGACCCGGGATCGAATCCCTGTCACGGCGGACATTTAGTGGGTGCGGTAGTACGTCCTAGCATGTTTCACATGCTTGCACCCAGTCAGGGGACATCCTGATGACGTATACAGACAAAACACACATAACAAAGCCACTCCAACACCTTCCTCTCTCTCCAACACCCCTTCTCCCCTCTCAACACTCTTCTCTGAGCTATTGCCGATAAAAATGGCATGTTCAGTCCTGTAAAGAATCGTAAGATTCAGAGTCGTAAAGATTCCAGGACGAGCTCATTAGCGGCGGATCCCCAGATCGACCGTGGTGATTGTCACCTAAACATCTACAAAACAAACAAACAAAAACAAAAAATATATATATACTGTATGTATATATATTAGGGTGTCCCAGCTTTACATGGGATTTTTTTTTTTGCAAGAACCATATCGCACACCTAAACCTAGGAACGCTAAAAGCAGTAACAAGAAATAGGGTGGTCAGTATGGAAGTGAAGAAGTCCTTGCATGACAGTGTGGTAATCCCGACACTGACTTACGGAAGCGAAGCATGGACGTTGGTTGAGAGACTCAGACCAAGAGTGAGAGCAGTGGAAATGAATTACTTAAGGAGTGCGTGCGGAGTTACATGGAGGGATAGACAGACTAATGAGGAAGTAAGAAGGAGGTGTGGTGTGGAGGTAGATGTGCTGGAAAGTGTGAAAAGGAACAACTTGAGATGGTTCGGCCATATGGAACGTATGGAAAGCGAGAGAATGACTAAGAGGGTGTACGAGAGCGAGGTGGAGGGACAGAGGGGGAGAGGTAGACCGAATATGAGGTGGAAGGATAGAGTGAGGAACTACATGAACGAAGGCGGTGCTGGTTGGGGGGAGGGGCGTCGACTGACTGGGGACAGAGGTGCATGGGGGCGGTTCGTTCGTGGCCACCCCTTCGGGGATCACGGCGTCAGGCAATAGATAGATAGATAGATATCGCACACCGCTTTATTTAATTACACTTGAAGAAAGACAAAAAATAGGTGTAATTTTATTGACCTATTACGAGGGGAAGGGTCCCCTCATCGACCTTGGTTATTCGACCCTATATGAAAAAATGGAAATGCTCAGCATTAATCATTCTAGAATGAAAAACTGAAATGTCAATTATTTCTAATAGCTAAATATAGGAAATGGAGATTCTTTGTAAAAGCAAAATAATAAATGAAATGGAAATTCTTCCTAATGGCACATTTCATTTTGGAGGACAGAGGATCTTTTTGTCTGCTGAGGGGAACTGCTGGCGGTGGTATTCGTTGAAATCCTCGGCCAGTCTCACCGCCCGTTCTGCCACGACGTCCACTGACTTCAACGATGGTGAAAGTTTTTTTTTTTTTTTTTTTTTTTTTTTTAAACCGGCAGCTTCAGGCAATGAAAAGGGCTTTGAGTCCTTTTCGTGACCAAGGTGCTCAAATCCGACCGTATCACGGTCAAGGCCCTCTTTCCCTCCAGCTGACGCAGATCTTTTGGGTTTTCGGTCTTCTTGTGCAGATTTTGGAGCATGGCCATCTTCTCTGCATCGGTGATTTTGGAGGAGAACATAGCGAGTCTGGCCAAATCTTCGCTTAGGTACCAGAGGTGGCCCCTGAATTTTGTCAATGCGGCGATAACTACATCATGATCCACCGCCTTGTACCTCTCTAGGTCCTCCAACAACTCCAGGTCATTGACGGGTGCATCCGCCGTCAATGGAGCTTCAAACCACCTCTGGCGGAAGATGGAGACGGCAAAGACGTTTATCCTGCGTAGTGACAGGACCTCGTGATCGATCAGGTGGAATTGGATTCGGAAGAGGAACATCTTGAGACAGTAAATGCCTTTGGCCATCCACCTGGCCCGGTGGTATGCTCCAGGACGATTGTACCGGAGATCTCGTTTGTCATGACCATCGAGGAACACCAGAGCGAGGGTCCGGAACTCCTGGTAATCGTCTCTTGGGTGGCAAACTTCAAGCTGTTCTTCAATGAAGTGGACAATCTGCTCTTTTTTCATTGCCACCCATTCCGAAAGGATGTCGCTTGGGTCATCGCCGTCGAACGGAGAAGCCTGCTTCTGGTCAATGAGCTTCCATTGGGATTTGAAGCGAGCGAAAAGTGCAATTTCAGGGCCAGAAGACCTGAAGAACAGGTCAAAGACTAAGGTGATTACCAATTCCATCATGTGGTGTCTGCAAGCCAGGAAAAGAACGCAGGAGTCCTGGATAATCGTGCAAGCGCCGCTGTGAATACTGGTATTCGCCGCTGTTGTGTCGAAGCAGAGACCGGCAATCCATGGTTGAACTTGCGGCCAATCGTCAAGCACCTTAAGAACAGCTCCAGCAATCCGGTGTCACGTGCCATCAGGGATTTTTGGAATTGCCAACAACTTCTCAAGATTCTTTCCGCTGACCAGCACTGGTAAGCGATCCGATTTCCCTCCATCTGAATCGGGGAGGAGTTTGCCATCAAAGTGGACAACAAGCAGCATATCAGGATCGAACTCGGCCTTGATTCCAACTGCCAAGTCCTTCCTGGACTTCTGCCGTGAACGGTGAAGACTTTATTTGGACAAGGTGATCGAGGATAACTCGACTCCCGCGGCAACGAATGCTGAAGCCATGCTTGGCGTACTGAGGTTCCAGTTCGATCCAGGGCTGCAGCAAAATTGGGTTCTTGAATGATCCTCCTTGCCGACACTTGGTCGTGCTCGGGAGCGGATCAAGGAACCGAAGGACCAGGAGAGGAATATTGGCCATCATAATTGGATTCTTCGTCCATGGACTCTGAAGAAGAAGACCCACTCTCCACTGTCCCATTTGCTTGCAGCAAGTCCATCTTTTTGCTACTTTTCTTCTCCCTCTCCTCTTCAGCTGCTCAGCGTTTCTCCCAGCCTGCTGCCCTGCAAGCAAACTCCAGGTCCTATCCTCCGATATACTGTACATCTTCCGCACGGTTCGCTGGTCATTCAGAAAGTCTCGATCTGCGGGGATTTGATGAGTTTCATGGCGTTGGCATGAGATGTATCGAAAAGTGTTTTCAGGTTGGCTTGAAATCCCTTTTCCCTCTCCAGTTGCTTCTCTCCCCCACGGCTTCGGTTTCTGGCAACCTTTTCGTAGTCCGTGGAGAGGTCCTCTCGAAGCACTTGGGCTTATGGGAGGTCAGAATTGATTCCCGAGCCCACACCGCCATAACCTCATCAGCTACCACATTGGCAGCTTCCGCCGCGGACGTTTTCTTCTTCAGAGTGAAGAACAACAGACAGCGAAGAACATCTCCCATTGTCGGGAGTTGAGACAGCATTTCTAGGGGTTCATTTAGCACCGCCCCCACCAATCACACAGTCTCCTGCTGTCTTGTCTCCATAACTTGAAAAGAAATGTGATACAATTTGTATAAGGTAACGAGTAGCCGTTCAGCAATAGTAAGACATGGTTTGAGGGGACCCTTACAATTGAAGAACACGAATGAAATTCATCTTGCTGGCATGTTTTCACGAGTGGAACAAATGGTGGGGGTGTGCATGACAAACTTCGGGAACAAAACAAATTGGTATACCCTAATATATATATATATATATATATATATATATATATATATATATATATATGTGTGTGTGTATATATAGGCCTATATATATATATATATATATATATATATATATATATATAGGCCTATATATATTTATTTTTAGTTTTTTAAGCATAATACCTGCTTACATAACAATACAATAGTGAGAAACTATAAAAAACACTCATCTGACATCTCTTACCCCTTATACAGCCTCTCCTCCCACCATATTTGTTTTTACTATATTTATATAAAGTGGTATAATGTCATACATGCAATGTATTACGATAACAAATATATAATAAAATGATAATTCAACAAGGAAGGTATATTATTAAATAATGTTGTAGACTTTATATTATCATAGGACTTTGATAATACACAGTTTGTATGGTAATGAGTACTACTACACATTTGTAGTTGGTGTTGCACAACAAAACTGTAGCGAGCATGGCCCAGTTCATGCTGACCACGAATTGCATGAATTATATAATATAAACGTAATTGGAATCATACTGAATATCATAGGCGTTTTATTCTTAAGCACTTAACTAGAATTAGATAATACTAATTAGGGGAGAGCGGTGATTGTTCGGCCACATTTTACGAAAACAATCGTTACAAAATTATTATTTGAAGCAGTTTTATTTATTGGTGCCACAGTAAAGCCCCCAATCTTGGTTAATTTGTCTGTTACGATTGAAGCTTAATTTAGATTTACTTATTGAAGGGGAAAACTACGAAACACCCACCACAACAAGTCCGACCCATAATGATTATGTGGGGTGGTTCGGCCATAAGGTAGGGATGTTCGACCATACATTTAAAGTTTAATTAATTACATAATAAAAAGATCTGGGGCAACTATAATGTAGTTCTTTATCATTTCAAATATATATATCACTGCTTCAGAATAAATGTTCGGTCTTCCACACAAAAGTTTGGTAATAAATTAACACATGTTCTCGCAAAAGTTTGCATTCACAAGCCTTAATTAGTATAGGAAATTGAATGTTCGAACCATAGAGTACAGAAGGATAAGAGCTGAAAGTGTGACGTCACACGGTATCTACTTATGTCTATTTAACTGTCATGTCTATAGAGTCTCTGGATAGCGGAGAATTGATTATTAATAGCGTTATTAGTACAAGGTAGGGATTATTACGAATTAAATGGGACCCTCCCGTTTTCCTTTGTGACCGTGCTGCCATCTCTCGAACGCGCGGGTCGCTATGTTCAGATTTGTCGCGTCTTTCTTTCCTCTCTATCCTTCTGTACTCTATGGTTCGAACCATCCCATCCACTGGAATTCTATCATTAGGACAACACACTGACCTCGATACATCTGTGCTATAGAACCTCGGGTAGTAATAAGTCTAGTGCTAGGACATCCAATAGAATTTCAAATAGTAATTGGGTAGGATAGGTTAGGTTTCAGAGTGATAATGGCTTTGAGAGAAAAGGATCTTTTTAAATTTTTAGAATTTTGTTTGTTACATTCACATCCCCGGGGTCCCCAGTATGTTGAGAATATAGAGTTAGTTTCATATATTTTAAAAGTATGTAAACTGGGATAAAACGCGAACAATGATTTGAACAAAACAAAGTATTTCTTATATAATAGTATAATTTATTGCAATATAATAACACAAAGTAAGTATATTAATGTCGGTGAATGGCAGATTTTTATGAACCCAAACTTAATCGAAGCTTCATTGAGATCCGACTCGAGTTTTGACTCTATTGCCGAAATAGTGAAAATACGTGGTTCAGTGAAGTAGTCTCTCTTGATTAGTAGCCTAACCTTCAATGGTTCGTTTGAGTATAAACAATTCCCGGTTATATTTCATTAATATTTATCCCTTTAACCATAAGGAATTTTATATTAAGATTATATTATGGTTAAAGGGATAAATATTAATGAAATATAACCGGTATTGTTTATACTCAAACGAACCATTGAAGGTTAGGCTACTAATCAAGAGAGACTACTTCACCGAAAAACATATTTTCACTATTTCGGCAATAGAGTCAAAACTCGAGTCGAATTTCAATGAAGCTTCGATTAAGTGTGGGTTCATCGAAATCAATAATAGAAAATATAATGTTCTATAAGTCACTCACAGTTCAGACTTTGTCACAGACAGACTGCTCTTCTTTACCAGAGCATACTAAATATTTACTTTACGTAGCCTACTACTTATTTTTCCAATGCAATCCCTAATGGACATTGTGGCACGCAAAATATATCGTAAAAGAACATTAATATAGTAAATATTTTATTTTTCCAGCCGAGGTTAAATTGCTATGTCCCTGTTCTTGATTATTCAATTTCTTTGTAGCGATATATGTTGCTGATTATGACAATTTGGCATTACTTTTAC
The DNA here is from genome assembly GCA_032716605.1 of Paralithodes platypus. Taxonomy (NCBI): domain Eukaryota; kingdom Metazoa; phylum Arthropoda; class Malacostraca; order Decapoda; family Lithodidae; genus Paralithodes; species Paralithodes platypus. Next base: position 5,452,932 of record CM064582.1, read on the forward strand.
ACTTCTATGGAACTTTTATATATTTCCCTTGAATTATTATGTTCTCTCCACCAACCAACTCTACTCCTAAAATCGATTAATGAAATTAACAACCACATGTGGCAGTCCGGGGATTCGAACCCAGGATGCTCACACCGAAAATCAACACACTATGCACTGCACCATGAAGACCGTTAAAGATTACTGCACAAGCCTACGATTTATTATGCAGTTTCGAATCCTGCATACCAATCTTAGCATGTACAATATCCCAACTGCGCTATCGGAGGCTATGCATAGGTGAAAGGAAATAGGACACTTAACCCTGGGGAAGGCCTCTCGATAAACTACTACTGAACCCGAATACTGAGAAATCATGCGCTAAGGGAAGCCCTTTACAGTCAGCTGAAATAAAAGTCTATAGTGATCGCATATTAGTTGATGAATTTTCTTTTCACAGCCTCCAACTTTGTATATTGTATTTATTTATTTATTTTTAAGAAACTGATGCAAGGCATATTTGGCATTTTGACAATTATATTTGTATAGCCTTTACAGGTATGTAAAATTGATAAAGGTTGGATATGCATTATAATAATAACAATAATAATAATAATATTTATTCAGTTAGCAATTTACAGAGATGGTACCACATAGTACTGTATGTTACAAATATGACATGTACCACCCTTGCATAATTCCAACTAAGGATAGCCCAATAAGGCCGCTAGGCGTATTTCCATTGGGGTCCTTGTAGGATTAGGTTAGCTGGGGAAAAGGGGAGGATAAAAGTAATAGATACTTTAGAGAAAGTATTTCTAGGGGTTTATTTTAAGATACCTTACATCCTATAGTAAATATCAGTAATCAGTAATCATTTCAGTTTGGTTTGCCTATGTCGTATTTAGCAGTAGACATAAGCTTGGTGCTCCCTTCTCGCAGCTGTCCGGTTCAGGTGTTCCTTCAGGCTACGTCTGAAGGAATACAGTGTTCTCTTTTCACGGACTGACTGGGGTAGGTCGTTCCAATCTTTGATGGCAGTGAAGAAGAATGTTTGCTTACCCTGTCCTTGGATTCTCGGGACCTTAAAATTAAACTTCCTGTTTCTTGTATTATGTCCACTCCTCTCATTTGCTTTAACAAAATCACTCTTTAGATACTCTGGAGCTCTGTCATAGAAATGTTTGAAGGCATTAGTGAGCCTGATTTGTTTGGCCCTGTCAGAAACATTGAGCATACCTAGTGACTGAAGTTGTTCCTGGCCAACATGTGATCTGGGTCCTAGGTTCAGCATGAACCTAACCATTTTATTTTGAGTGACTGAAGTTTGTGCTGTGCTGATTTAGATGATGCAGAGTACCAGGGTGACACAAAATAATCAAAATGACATTGAACAAGCGCTTGGCAAAGGGTCTTTTTGGTCTCCGCTGGCAAGCATCCCACCTGTCTATACAGGTACTTTATACGTGCTCTACACTTACTCAGGATAGATTCCAAAATTGTTTCACCTGACAAACTCGAGTCCAGTTTTAGTCCGAGATATTTAACTAGTGACACTGTTGTTATAGGAATATCATTACAGTTGACCGAGAAGCCCACAACGTCTTTCAGTTTGCATTTTGTTCCACATAAGATGGCTTCCGTCTTGCCCAGGTGAAGAGATAGTCTATTGTTCACTAGCCATTCACTACAGGATTCTAGTTCTTTGGAAAGTAAGCGGCAATACTTATTGGGTCTTTTCCTGAAACCAGAAGCACGCTGTCGTCAGCATACAGTAGTAGTTTACACGAGACGCTCAGTTCCATGTCGTTCACATAACAGAAAGAGTAAGGGACCAAGGATGCTTCCCTGCGGGACCCCACAGTTAATTGGCATAGGATCAGATTATATTATCATCAATTTTGACTCTTTTTGTGTTCTACCCCTAAGATAAGATTTAAACCAGTTCCCTGACCCAATGCCCATTGTTTGTAGTTTATTACATAGGATATCATGGTCTACTGTGTCAAACGCTTTTTGTGGATCAAGAAGAACCATACCGGTGGAGTTACCTTTAGACATTTCTTTACGAATGTGATCTGTTAAGTGGATGAGACAGGAGTCTGTCGAGTACATGCATCTGAAACCTGATTGAAACTTATAGAATAGATCATTTTCTTTGAGGTAGTGTTCAATTTGGGTGTACACCGCTCTTTCAAGGATTTTTGATACAATACATAATATGCTAACTGGTCTGTAGTTGCCAACTTCTAGTTTATTTCCTTTCTTGAATAGAGGGGTTACAATAGCTTCCTTCAGTTCAGCAGGTACAGTGTTGGTGTTAATTGACAGGTTGATGATGTGAGTTACACACATCATATACCAATGGCTATACCAATGGCTCCATCTCGTAGAAATTTGGCAGGAATTTTGTCTGGTCCTGTGCTTTTATGTACATTTAGGTCAGAGAGCTCGTCAAAAGTGTATTTTGGTATAACATTTTGCAATCCAAATGTGTTCGGGTGTATGCCTTTATCTCTGTAGAAATTTCGAAAGGTGGCCGTTGTTGTCGTGTATTTATTCAGAGGGTGCGGTAGGTTCTGTGCAAGTGTGTTTGCTATGGAGGTGAAGAAGGAGTTGAAGTAGGTTGAAATTTGTCTTTTATCGTGGCAAACCTGATCATTAATGTTGAGAGCAATATTAGTGTTAGACGAATCCCTTGCCTTGTTGCTGTAGCCTGTTGTTTTTAGGTGCCTCCATAGTTTCTTTGGGTTATTCTGATATTCCTCTGCCTTATTGGGGAAATAGTTAGTTTTTGCTGATTTTATTTTTCTACTAAGTTTATTCCTGGCCCTGTTGAACTCATGTTTCAGACCTTGATCCTCTGTATGTTTCACTAGCCTTTTTAACAGATTGTCTCTGTGTTCCAGATGGTGTAGTATGTCAATGTTGATCCATGGGTCTGACCTTGCTTTAATTCGTATGTCTTTCAGAAGAGCTATTTCGTCTAGGATGTTTGTGATGATGGTTCTGAAGCCAACCCATGCGTCATTAACGTTTGTACTTCCAAACACTGGAGACCAGTCTGTATTCCATCAAATGTCCAGAAATGTTTCTTTGTTGTAGTTTCTGAGTGACCTTGTTTTGATAACCTTGTGATTCTCTAGGGTAATTTTTGTTGTTTTCCATGTGCAATATGTGACGAAAGTGATCACTTATCCCAGTCTGTATAACCCCTGATTGGGATATTTTGTCCTCTCTGTTACAGTTTATGTGGTCTAATATTGTGGCAGTGTTCTCAGAGATACGTGTGGGGGTTGTGATGAGTAGTTTGTGATTGTGCATTGTCAGCATGTGCCTATATTCTCGTACAAGCCTATTATTTCGTTGTTTGTAACACAGGTTAAAATCCCCTAGTATAATGGATTCATTCCGAGGGTCTAGCGATGACAAAGTTCGTTCAAATTTGGTCAAGAATTGTGTGTCGTCTGGTGGCCTATAGCACACCCCAATTGTGATGGGTCTTGTCCTCGACAGGTGTAGGTTGATCCACAGCGCTTCGTGATTTTCTACATGGAGGTCGGTCCTAGTTGTGTGTGTGAGGTTGTTTTTTACATACAGACATACTTCTCCCCCTTGCCTATTGCGATCATTCCTAACCATGTTGAAACCTTGAATGTTTATTTCACCATCGTTTATACTTGAATCCAGCCAGGTTTCTGTGATTGCAATTATTGAAGCTTTGGCCTTATTAGCTAACAAGTTTATTTCTGACAATTTATGGTACATTGATCTGGCGTTAATGTGGATAAGATGGAGCCCTTTGTTGGTGAACACTGTATTCATCTTTGATTTTGAATGTGTCCTGGCTGGATTCTGAGTTGTTAATACTTGGTTCATTTACATTAATATTCGGTAATGAATGCAAGGCACACTTATTGCATAGGTATTACCGTTCTTCACTGTTGGTCTTCTTAGAGATGCACTTCATGTGAGCTACATTTTTACACTTTACGCAGTTTTGGATCTTCTGACGTCGTGTTACGAGAGATTCACAAACAAAACAAGTGGGTGCGCGATTTTGTACAGCTGAGTTCCTACATTTAACACATTCAACTTCGTTTCTACTGTTAACGTAAGTACATGGGTTATGAACAATTTCATTACAACTGTTGCATTGTAAAAGTGTACTCTTATTGTTGAATCCAATATTACAGACTATACATAGTTTCTCTTACTGTTTATCATACGTCTGGAGGTGTGGTTTGGTCCGCGTCGATCAGCTGGGCGTGCGAGAGAGGGCGGGGACACTCCCCGCGGTGGCACTGTGGTTGTTTGCTGTTGTTGTTGTTTTCGTTGTCCGTTGTTGCTGCTTCACTGGTGATGTGTTTGTGAGTGCAACCTGCTTTTATAGTTGTTCTTGTTGCATGTTGTGCTACTTGGGTCGCCGATATCTGTGGTATTGATGGTACCGCTGAGGGTAGTGTTGTGTTGGTGGAGTGGTGGCGTTGAGGTGGTGACTGGCTTGTGTGTGTGAGCGAGAGGGGAGGTTCAGGTGCCAGTTTGTTATAACTAATTTTTCTGCTAGGGACTGTTGAAATGTCGGTGTCTGCCTTACTTGATTTGAGGTGAGGTTTCTTCGGCGGTGTTTGGTGTTGGGATTTGTTAGCACATATAAATCAGACTAATGTGACGCCTGCCAGCATTGGCAGAATCGCCTCCCGGTAGCCACTAGCGCTCGCCAGGGCAGTGAAATGGGCTACAGTCTATCTACAATGTTGTACTTTCTTTCTTGTGAATCGTCATGTCACAGGCAGTATAGAAGTGGTCTTTATTTTCGCCTGTGACAATGCATTATATTTTATATCATGAGTTGAACATAAGATGCATTGTAGTGAAGGAGAGAGAGAGAGCGAGCGAGCAGGGTGGGCGAGGTGAGTGTTGCTTTTCCTCCTCCTCCCTCCCGGAGGAGTTGCTCGCCCGCGTCGTCTTTTCTCTCGGTTTTGATTGGCTGGTGGTTCCTAGCACCTTCTGCAGGCCTGCTGCCTGTGATTGGCTGACCAGCATGCCTTTGTGTGTGATCCTGGAGGGGTCCCGAGGAGCTATTCTCTTCAGAGCTTGCCTGACCAGCATACCCTTCACATATCCCTTGCCACCTGTCACCGACTTCTACCTATAGAGCACTTTCTCTCTCTCTCAACTTCTTACCTCTCATTCTTCCTCTCTATTTAATATCACAACTCCCCTTTGGTTCTGCACGATTACATATATCGGCCATCGTATTATATGCTGAAGGTCTCAGATATTATATGTTTAGTTAGGCATTTTGGAGGGGTTACCATTTTGTCTGTAGAGGTTCGACACACTCACGGTGTCTCCCTGCCTATTCCTTGGCTGTCTGCTGGATATTTAATGCTAGACTGGGGTAGGGCTACTTGTGTTGTGATTTCCAATGTGTAACAGGTTTTCGTTGAACCTGTACAATCGCAACGGAGACGTGGGAAGCCTAGGTGGTCTTTCTGACTGTGTACCATGTGAGTTTAGCACTGTGTTGTGAGTGAGGGCTTTTGCCTCTGCCACCCAGCATTGTGCTAACTCGTTTTGTTTTGACTTTGAGAGGGTCGCCAGGAGAGAACCAGATACTAGCGATCTGGATCTCTCAAGAGAGCACCCCGTCAATTAACGTAATTTGGCCGCACAGTCTTGAGGACCTCGCTAGGCTACGAGCCGTTTGCTCAGCCATTGTTTCCTAGCCTACGACATCCCAGCTAGACTTTATTAGCCTAGCAGACACCCGTTTAGAATTATAAGCTCTTATGTTATGTATGCAGCATTCTTATTCACGTTGACCGTAAGCCTTGGTTGTTGTTGAGTTGCACAACCTGAGCAGGTTTTTTGAGTTGCCTGACTAAGTACTTCTTTTGTTGTTGGAGATAATACTAGTGTGCATTTATCGTTATAACAGTTCAAAATCCGATACGATCATCTTACCCCAGCATCAGACTTTGTTCAGAAGATTCCTGCTCGATGCTTTGGGACTTTCGTTCACTTTCTTTAGTATAGGAGTGACAGTTCATTATTGTTTAGAGTAACTTTAAATATACCTTCTAGTTTGCATTAAATCATTGCAGTGATTTAATTAAGATCTCTATCTTTTCCTTGTATACCTTATTAACGTAATTGTATGTTGTTGTCATCAGGCTGTATCAGAGATCATCAGCCTGTAATAGTAGTGCACTATACTGAGTTATAGGATACCCCGTTATCGCAGATTTAACTCTGGAGGGTATAGGTGTTTTTTGTGCGCCGGCATTATAAGTTCAGGGGTTGGATCTAGTGTTACCGTTGTGGTTGTGTGCCTTTCTAGTCCAATGATTAAGAGCCCTTGTTTTATACGAGCCCCGGTCGTAACACTAACCTCGGAGGTTTCATGATCAGCAAATATAATTCAGACTAACCTTGGAGGCTTCATGGTCAGCAAATATAATTCCGACTAACCTCGGACTATCGACAGTGGAAATTCTGTTAATAATACTGTGTAAAAGATGTTCTAGTGCCCTCGCACATCAAAAGAACTTCACTGATCAGAGTGCAACCCTTCCTCTATTCCATTATGGCCGAAACCGATTTCATCAGACGAAAATATAAGTGAAGTCATTCGTCACACGCAGTTTTGCAACAAACAATAAAATGCCAAACATTGTGACGTCACCGTTGCCAGACGCAGTTCATTGACCAATACAACACAACATTCGGCTCGCCTGGCTCTTGTGATGCGTTTTTCGTAGTCTACGGACTGTTTACGCGGTGATTGTGGTTTACACTCAATTTACTAAGTTATTGTAGGATTTTATTAATTTCGTACTTGAACAAAACAAATTTTTAACTCCATAGAAGCTATAACTAAAATTGTATTTGAGAAATTATTGCCGGTATTTTATATATGAAAAAACTCACTACTAAAGGGTATACCTATTTTTAATGCGATTTTTCTTTTCTCTGAAATTACTTTTAATATATTTAATGTTAATGTATCTTAATGCAATATTCTGTATACTTGTTTTGTATGTAGGCTACTCGACTTCTTTATCTTGTGTTCGCATTATTCCTTGCTCTCAAATGTGTTTAGGTACCTGAATGGATTTCAGCCATATGTTCCCTATGGTGTTCGTACTTGTACTGAAAAGTAAATAATGGCACTCACTGTGACTTCTTTTAGTTCATGATAATGCTTGCCGTGCTTCGTGCTTGTGCTGAAGAGTAAATTAAGACATACCAGTACGTAATTCTGTACTGAAAGAACAAGACGGCCACAGCAATTGTCCCAGAAACTGTATCTCTAGTAATGTTTCTACAGCTCTACCCACATGCCCTGCACTAACAAATGCACATCCCTTTAGCAACAACATTTCCATAAGTGTGGAACACTTTCTTTTTCTCATTTTGTTTTAAGTTACATTTTTACTATCCCTTATTCGTGGCCTTAGTTTGTCATATTTTACTATATTTCGTAACCTTATTGTGGTATCTGAATGTTTGTATTTGACTTCTGCATCTGAATGGCCTATAGCCACTATGTTTCACAACGTATTAGGCCTTGTATGGTGAGGTATGTAAAGGGTGGCAAATGCTTAAGCTTCATGACAAATGTAACACCTGCAGCTTGGCAGAACGCCACGTGGGCTCAGCCGCTCGCTTGGCCGCTCGCTAGCACTCGCTGGGGCAAGGTATTTGGCTACAGTCTATCTAAAATGTTGTTCTTTCTTTAATAGTGTTCGTGTTGTTGCAGACAGTCCCGTGGTGGTCTTTATTTTCGTCTGTGACAAGGGGAAACATTTTATATCATGAGTAGAACATAAGATGCATTGTATATAGTTAAGGAGAGAGAATAATATAGGCAGTGGGGTGGTAGGGTCTGCGTGCGTATACATGTGCTGCCTCCCCCTCGCTGTAGGCTCGCGCGCGTGCCTTCCCACGCTTCTTGATTGGCTGGTGGTTCCTGGCGCCTTCTGCAGCCCTGCTGCCTGGTGACATAGCGGCCTGTGATTGGCTGACCACCATGCCTTTGTGTGTGATCCTAGGGGTCCCGAGGAGTTACTCTCTTCAGAGGTTGCTTGACCAGCATACCCCTAACATATCCCTTGCCACCTATCCCCGACTTCTACCTATAGAGCACTTTCTCTCTCTCTCAACTTCTTACCTCTCATTCTTCCTCTCTATTTAATATCATAACTCCCCTTTGGTTCTGCACGATTTCATATATAGGCCATCGTATTATATGCTGAAGCTCTCGGATATTATATGTTTAGTTAGGCATTTTGGAGGGGTTACCATTTTGTCTGTAGAGGTTCGACACACTCACGGTGTCTCCCTGCCTATTCCTTTGCTGTCTGCTGGGCTATTTAATGCTAGACTGGGGTGAGGCCATTGTGATTTCCGATGTGTACTAGGTTTTGTTGAACCTGTACAATCGCAACGGAGACGTGGGAAGCCTAGGTGGTCTTTCGGACTGTGTACCTTGTGAGTTTAGCACTGTGTTGCGAGTGAGGGCTTTTGCCTCTGCCACCCAACACTATGCTAACTCGTTTGCTTTGACTTTGAGAGGGTCGCCAGGAGAGAACCAGATACTAGCGATCTGGATCTCTCAAGAGAGCACCCCGTCAATTAACGTAATTTGGCCGCACAGTCTTAAGGACCTCGCTAGGCTACGAGCCGCTTATTCAGCCATTGTTTCCTAGCCTACGACATCCCAGCTATACTTTATTAGCCTAGCAGACACCCGTTTAGAATTATAAACTCTTATGTTATGTATGCAGCATTCTTATTCACGTTGACTGTAAGCCCTGGTTGGTGTTGAGGTGCACAACCTGAGCACGTTTTTTGAGTTGCCTGACGAAGGACTTCTTTTGTTGTTGGAGATAATACTAGTGTGCATTTATCGTTATTCCCGTGTCAGTTGACACTGTCTGTCTCTACACTTGTCCTATATTGTCCCTGCTTTAGATAACAGTTCAAAATCCGATACGATCATCTTACCCCAGCATCAGACTTTCTTCAGAAGATTCCTGCTCGATGCTTTGGGACTCTCGTTCACTTTCTTTAGTATAGGAGTGACAGTTCATTATTGTTTAGAGTAACTTTAAATATACCTTCTTCTAGTTTGCATTAAATCATTGCAGTGATTTAATTAAGATCTCTATCTTTTCCTTGTATACCTTATTAACGTAATTGTATGTTGTTGTGATCAGGCTGTATCAGAGATCATCAGCCTGTAGTAGTAGTGCACTTATACCGAGTTATAGGATACCCCGTTATCGCAGATTTAACTCTGGAGGGTATAGGTGTTTTTTGTGCGCCGGCATTATAAGTTCGAGGATTGGATCTAGTGTTACCGTTGTGGCTGTGTGCCTTTCTAGTCCAATGATTAAGAGCCCTTGTTTTATACGAGCCCCGGTCATAACACAAACCATCCCCAAAACCAGTTCCCACCCTAGGCTAAATGGTGTACGATATGTATTTTTATTGTGGGTGAGAGCTGGTCCAATCCAGAGTGCTAACCGACCATAGCAGTTTCTGACTGTCTCTTAGGAATTCTCCTCCATTTGTAAAATTCGCCTACTAGATAAGACAGAGTATGGGGTAAGGGAATGCGAAGTGATCCTGAACCCTCCGAATTGGAACACAAATGGTTTTCTTTTCGGGCTCTGTCTCGAGTCGGCTACCCTCAGCTATAGGTTATGTGCCTGAGAATATACAGTACATATTTCTTTTATTATATAGTCATCTGAGAAGTGGCTTGCCAGTATGGGCTCCGGTGGGATAGGGAGCCCCAAACATGCAAACTGTATGCTAATTATTTGGCAAGATAACATAAATGCTCAGTTCCAATCCCGCCTTTTCACTATAGGTAGTCATTATGTCAATGCTTTGTTGCAGACCATTCGTAGTGCTAGCTATTATCATGATATCGTCAGCGAATGCCAACTTACCGCACCTTTAAGCATCAAGGTTATAGCCAATGTAAGTGGGTAATGCGCTAAGCACCCAGTCCAACGCGACCTTGAACAACAGAGGTGACAGGGGGTCGCATTGTAACACTCACTTTGTCACCTTAACTTGCTGACCCTAGATCGTGTTGGCAAGCAAGTATAACTCACAATAGTCCGGGAAAAATTGGAAAATACACTCAACAAAATGCAATAGTAATCATTCCGGGTTTAATCAACTTAAAATTAGGGTTGAAATAACATATCAAAAGTTTACTGGAATCAAATTATGGGAACATGGTCTAATTTGCATAAATCCAAAATGGCCACCACAGGGCCCGGATTCACAAACGGTCGTAGCGTGCGATGTCTTACAGCAACCTACGATCGTTCCTAAGGGAGTGCGGAAGGTGTATTCAGCAACGCATCGTTGAGCTACCTTACGGCTCCCTTACGGCTCCCTTTCGGTTATTTTCACCAAGGCTTCCCTTGACCAATCAAGCGCTTGGCCGCTCACTGAGCTTGAGTCATTTTGTAAATAAACAATATCTCACCCACATGACCGAAGCGCCAAGAAGAACCTAATATAATTTAATTTATGAGTTTTTCATTGTTTAGCATGGCTAATTCGATTCACCACAGCCAACAGGAAGAAGAATAGAGTATCTTGTGATTTTTATTTATTTTTTTTTTTTTTTAAGAGACAATGAACGGAGGAGTGAAAAACACAGATAAAACAAAAAGATCCATGTACCTAAAGGCATCCTCCATTCATAAAATGTTTGTAACAACTGGATTTAAACATTTGTAGATTGTAAGTTTGTGGAAAGCAATTCGAGGGAAGTGAATTCCAAAGAGTACTAGCTCTGGGGATAAATGAATTCTGATAAGCAGAAGTTCTGCATTGTGGAGGAGAAAGTGTAAATTCATGGGCGCTCTCAGCTGCCCTAGTTCTACGGGGAAAGATGTGGAGAGTCGGAACAATTGCTGTGAAAATATCTATAGAATAAAGCAAGGGATGCAACGTTTCTTCGTATGGATAATGTAGGAAGGTCCTGTGTGGTTGCAGGGTTATTGATTAATGTAATAACTTTATTTTGAATTTTGTCCAACTGCCTCAATGCAACCACTCCACTTCCACCCCACAGAGGTGAACAGTAATCCATCTGAGAACGCACATGACTTTTATATATTGATAAGAATTGATAAGAAATTAGCCTAGCTAGGCTACAGGGAAGCCTGTTAGTGGCCCAAGTTAAAGGATTTCAGACGGATTGATCACTGATAATAATAATCATCTGTTAGGCTAGTTGGGAAATTAGTGTATTATTTATATCTTAACCACAGTATATTGTTCTACTTTACCATGTCTACACCTAGACAGGGCTAGCCAAACCAAAATGCCAGACTTTACTATGTCTATGCCTACACAGGCAGTTCTAGCCAAGCCAAAATACCAGACTTAGCCTAGGCCTAATTTTTCAAAATAGGCCTAGGGTAATATTTTTGTATTCACAACACCTCAAGGCCTATCTACCTTTTCAAAATAGGCCTAGCATAGGCCTATATATATATATTTATTATATTTTTGGCTATAGCCTAGGCTAGTCTAGGGTAATATACTTTTTTTATTCATAACTCTTTTATTTTTGTTGAGGGGGCAAAGCCCCCCCCCCCTCAACCCATTATTGTATCCCACGGTTGGTAGCATAACAATTTACCCAACATCTGGCCATGGGATACAATAATGGGGTGAGGGGGGCCCCTTAGACACCCCCCCCCCCCCCCCTATCCCTCATGACATTGTCATCATACATTTTACCAGCAGGGGCAAATAAGAGCAGTCAAATTAGATGCGAATATAACAAAATGTGCGACTATGTAAACAAAGCAGACGGTACACCCGCTAACACAACTCTTACCTTGGTAAGGGTGGTGTTAGCAGGCGTACTGTCCTCCTTGTTCAGATGAAGTTGCAGGCTCGGTTATGTTCGCGTCTAATTTGACTGCATTCAATTACAAAATTATGCCACGGCCAGCTGTTATTTGCCCCCCTGCTGGAAATATATATGGTGATGACAATAAGTCATGGGGGATGAGGGGGATACAGCCCTCTCAACCTATTATCCAACAGTTGGCCATGGGTTATAATGATAGGTTGAGGGGGGCTTTGTCCCCCTCACCTCCCATGACTTATTGCCATCATCAAATATATTACCAGCATGAGACTATAACAGCTAGGCTAGGTAACAAGGAGGACGGTATGCCTGCAAACACCATCTTTACCTTCTAGGCTTCTACTTTACTATGCTTAGTTTATACACCAAGCTAGGCATTGCTAGCCTAACCAAAATACCATACGCAGGCCTAACTTTTCTAGCCTAAATAGCCCAAACTTTTTCAAAATAAACCTAGGTTATAGCCTAGGCCAGGCTAAACAAAATTAGTCACACCATTTATTATTTATTTTTTAGGCTAGGCCTAGGATAATTCTTTTCATCATTTTGTTCCTGTGATACTTTCAAATTTGTTGAGGAATAGGCTACCCTAATGTAACCCAGAGGTGGTGGGGAGTTGGAATAAAACATTTCCGCAATAAATGATGGTTAAAATCTACTAATGGTAGGCTACGTGTTGTCGCAGCACATGAATTTGTGCAACAATTAACCTAGACTAGGTCTAGGCTGGTATAGGTAGGCTATTCATAGCTTAATTCGGCCTGTCATAAGACATTAAGGATACAAATATCATATTTTGTATTAAATTCCTTAATGGTGTTGTAAACATAAGTTAACAATCCTATAGCGCTATTATTGCCTCAATCATAGACATAAGGACTGGAAACGAGCACTCTCGGAGTTTGAAACTTGGGTCCATTGCTTAAAAGCAGTATCATGAAAGCAGTGGTCTCTCCGACTTTCTTAAACACAAAAATATGTACACAAACACAACTTTACATATAAATGCATGTAATTTCACACGCAATCGTCCATATCCCCGCCATATTGGCGACATAATGTCTCGCCAGAAAACGAACAGCCCAGGACGATGCCAGACGCCAGTCACCCACGAGACACGTTAGAGGCAACACATTTTTGTTCTGTTGTTCGTTATCTCTCAGCTTATTGTAAGTAATTTTCTTGTCACAAAAGGATCTGTGTTAACAACTTATTTAGCTGATACATATTAGAATTGAGCTGATGTCAACGGGTTGCTTTGATATGTACTGATAACCATTTTACAACTATTCTTGTTTTTTTGCTTTACAGGAACAATGCCGAAAAGATGTGCTGCATTCAATTGTCGTGGAAACTACAGGGGAGAGCCATACAGTCCTATGGTGTGTTTCCCGAATGAAGAACAAGAACGACATGCATGGATTAGTGCTATGCCAAATAGCCCAGAAAGTTTGAGAGACAGGTCGAAACTATGGATTTGTGCATCACACTTCGACTGCGATTGGGTCACAGTTCGGGGAGGAAAACGACCAGCTGGGCCTCCTACAGTTTTTAAAGGTGTACCCAAGTCTTGCCTCAAACAACTTACGTCAGCTCCTAGGTTAACTAAAACAGTGACAAGTGAAGCAAGACTTAAAAAACAAACTGAATTTGAAAATGAACAAGACAAAATGCATAGTTATGACAAATTTGCAGGAGAGATTGGAAAACACTTCCCTGAGTTTTATATAATGCAAAATGGTAGAGAACTGACAATGTTTAAGACAGATGGTAATGGTAGAGCAGTTGATAAGTTTCTTCATTTTAAAGAGGTACAGTCTCCTTTTGGTTTTCTGCAGCTGGTAGTAGCAGAGAAAAGTGGCTTGGAGATACCAAAAAGTAAACTGAATCTTCAAAAAAATAGCTTGGTAAGTAAGTGGTCTCAAATTGAAGAAATAATGAAAATTATGAACACTCATGAAGCGACTAATACTGACCGCTTAAAAAGAATAATTTCAGAACTTGACTCTATCACAGAATTTCATGAAATTGAAGGTTTTCAGTTCATTCAAGCACAGTTACAACTCCTTCTTATTCCTCCTAAAAATCGCCGATATACAAAGCATATGTTAATTCTTGCAGCAGAACTGTTTTGTATATCACCCGCAGCATATAGAATGCTTAGAAACTCCAAAGCAATTAGTCTTCCTTGTGAGAAACAGATTCGCCAATTGTTATCTCGCACTTATGCTGAGAAGTGTCCCCCAATCCTTTTTGATCAGTTGAAGCCACAACAGCGGTTAGTTAACATTTTGTTTGATGAAGTCAAGCTTAAGCAGGCCCTTAGATTTACAGGAGAGCATATAGTAGGCTATGCAACAAACGGACCAGAAAATCTAGCAACATCTGCTCTTGCTATTGAAGTTGTTTGTCACTATGGAGGACCACGGTACATCATACGAATTCATCCTGTATCAAAACTGAATGCTATTCAACTGAAGGAATTATTACTTGAGGCTGTATATGTTGTTAAAGCTAGTGGTGGCCATCCAGTATCGTTCGTCTGTGACAACTGTCCACTGAATCAAGCTGTTTACAGAATGCTTGGGGGTCCTGGAAAAGTAACACTAGCACCAGATGGCATACATTTTTTCCTTGTCAGTATTTCCTAAACCATTGCAACGTCAGAGTGTGCCCTTAGTTTGCCAAGTGTTCAATGAGAAAATGATTGCTGCATTTGAAGGTCTTAAAGGAACTGTTAAATTTCAGGATGGAACAGTGATATACATAACACTGGTAACCAATTGGTTTAAAATGATGAATGTTAAAAGCAAGTACAGCGCAGTTCATTTACGAGACCAATATCGTGAACCTTGGACATTAAACTGTACAAACTTCAAAGCTCTGCAGGAAATGTGTACAGTTGTATCCAGCTGTCGGTGGACTGGTGGGCATGGCAGAGAGAAGAAACTAACACAGTCAACAACAAGGTATAACATAGAAGCAGCACAATATCTTTTTGAAACCCATGATTTTGCTTACATCCTACCTGCTGTTTTTTTCACAAGATCCCCTAGAAAAGTTTTTTGGTCAAGCAAGACAACGTAGTGGAGGAAATTTTTACATTGACATTGGGGATGTTCAAGCAGCATCCAAAGTACAGCAGTTGCATCAGCTGTTGAAACGTGACATCGTTCCTGACCGACCCAAAGAAGTAAGCTGTGAATTTTGTACAGCAGCAATAGATGATGGTGATTTACAACTTCTGGAAGAGCTGACATTACAAGACACTCAACTACTTCTAGATTCAGATGATACTTTAAAACATAAAATTGTCTACATTGGGGGATTTTTAGCTCATAAACATGGACAACAGGAAGTAGATTCTGGGGAATGCTTGTCATCAGAGTTTTTGACTGCGCTCAATCGAGGTGGGCTGAGTATGTCTACACTGGCTACTGTCTTCTTTGTACATAGTGGCATCACCCTTCAAATGTCTCTTCAAGACTCGAAAAAGTGTTGTCGCAATTACTTGAAACAATGCTTGTCTTATGTAGATGCTCCTTTAGCTAGCCATTCAGGTGCATGCCAGACATTGTGTAATGTGTTGTTTAAGGCCTTTGTATTTAATACAAGCGATCGGGAGTGTACACTAGGCTGCTTAAGGCGACAAGAGAAACTTTCTAATGTTTAAGTTAATTATTGTGTTATGTGACTTTTGATATATGTAAAATTATGTGTAAAGTAATATTTTGCAAAGGTTTTACTTTAATTTCTTCTAATATTTAATTAATGTAAGTCATGGTATGATGCTTTGCTTGTATAATACATGTTCTTATAAACTATCTCATTATAACTGTATATTTTCCTATTATGTTCAATCACGAAAGAGACTTACGAGTCCATCAACCAAAAACAAATGTTTTATTTTCCTTTACTTGGTTGCTCTAGTTAATAAGATGTAGAGTAAAAACACAAAGTCCCATATCCAGTAAAACTAAAATAAGACCTCAGTTTGTGGGCCTGACAATGGACCCAAGTTCCGGGACCCGAGTATGGCCGACGCCAGTCCTTATGTAGAGGAGTCTATGGCCTCAATAATAACTTAGTGTGTCATAAAGAGCTATACAGCAGACGAATTTGTTATGGTCGCGGGTTGTGTTATCGATATTTGTGTACCTATATCCGGGTCAAATTCATGTAAGGGTGGTCCGGACCACCCTTTGTGAAAGGGGCTTACAATCAAAGATGGCCGCTACGACGCTTCGTGAATACCTGCGTTGAGTCGTAAGGGAACGGTAAGGGAGTTTTTGGATCGTACGACCGTTAGTGAATCCACCCCCAGGAGCACTTCCAGTGCACCTAAACTACTTTTGGTGATGGTAAAGGACTTTTGTTGTTGATATGGGATATGGAACTCAGCAGAACAGGCTAGACACAGCCACAGTGATGTAGTGTGGTATAGATAGTTAACAGTTAACTCAAAATTAAACATTATGTAAAACAAAATAGTTGAATTATGGTGCGGTATCAATAATTAAAACCGGACATTGTCAACAAGATCTTGATAGTCGACAAAATCCTGCCTATTGGGTCTTCTCATGTCCTTTCACATGCTACCTACTATTCACAAATATAATAATGGAATAAATGTGTTAACTTCATGCATATAATCATGGTTATATGTTCAGATGTGTCAGTAAATATAGTTCTTGTGCAATATTTGAATATATTAATGGTAATCATGTAATTTGAAATTTTGTATTCTTCTTCATGCTTACTTCATGTTCCAGTAATGTTCAAAGGATTAATGATTCTATGATTGCCATATCCTAGTTAAGGCATCGTAGTGATATTGACTTTCTTTTTCCAGGATGAGCCATGATGGCTGAAGAGGAAACTTGCGTTGTGTGCCAGAAACCCATATCATTTGGTGAACCAAGTTCTCAACTAACTGAAAAGGGTTGTGCGGGCATCAACAGAGCAAGTGATGCTAGACATAGTGACCTTCGTGCAGTTCCTGGACACTTGGACAGAAGGTTCACCAGAAGTGTCGCCAAGTGTTAACAAACCCTCGATATATAGAACAATCCAATCGTAAAAGACTTGGTGATAATCCTTCTACCAGTGATCTTTGAGATCATCTTTTGGTGCTTTTGATTATGGAGCCCAGTGCATATTTTGTGGACAAGAGATCCTCGACAAGGCAGGAATCCAGATTACAAACTCATACCAGTGAGGACATTAGATTTCCAGCAGCGTATTCAAGAGTCATGCATGAAACGTAATGACGAGTGGGGTAACTTGGTTTATGGCAGAATTAAATATGTCAACGACTTACATGCTGCCGATGATGTATACCACAAAACTTGCAGCAATAACTTTTTAACTGGCAGGGATTTTCCTCAGAAATGTCTTCAACATGATGATGGTACATCTAAGAAATGCATGAAGTGAGGGAGACCACCTGATGTCTTGCAGGTTGAAGCCTTTATGAATATAATGCATGACCTGGAATGCAATGATGATGAACAGACAACTGTCAATGATCTCGTCGACAAAATGGCCGAGTTCCTTTCAGACTCTGATGTTCCGCCATACAGTCATACCTACATGAAAGAACAAATACAGAAGAAATTTGGAGACAAGGTTATAATACAACATCAACGGTAAGCCAAATGTCGTCACAGTGTGGAAAAATGCAGCAAGTATCCTGCAGGAGTTTCATTCTCAGCCAAAGACCACGAACACTCGGCAAGAAAAAGAGCGAATTCTTTCAACTGCTGCAACACTCTTGCAAAACGACAAAAATTAGTCAACAGCAGTCTGATATGTATCCCACTTGTGCTGAAATGAACTCCGTAGAAGAGGCTTGTAGATTTTTACCCAAATCCCTGTGTTTTCTGGGTGAACTTTTCACTGGTGTTGACAGCAAAATGAAGGTAGCATCAATTGGACAGGGTGACCGGTCAACTCAACCAGTATACCATTTCAACCAATACGGTTAGGTTAGGTTAGTACTATATTTTGGCACTGGTTTGGTTGGTCTTGGTTGATTTGGCACTGGTTGAAATGGTCTACTGGTTGAGATGACATGGAACCATTGGACAGGCAATGGTGCAGGCCACTCGGCGTCGTGGTTTACTAGCCCCTTTACAGCTTGGACTTGGCATTCAGCTGCACCATCATTTTGGCTCAAAATACCTAATAAATACACTCCACAAACTTGGCTTCACATGCAGCTACAAGGAAGTGGGACGCCTGCCAGCGTTGGCAGAATCACCTCCCGGTAGCCACTAGCACTCGCCAGGGCAGTGAAATGGGCTACAGTCTGTCTACAATGTTGTACTTTCTTTCTTGTGAATCATCATGTCACAGGCAGGGTAGAAGTGGTCTTTGTTTTCGCCTGTGACAATGCATTGTATTTTATATCATGAGTTGAACATAAGATGCATTGTAGTGAAGGAGAGAGAGAGAGAGCGAGCGAGCAGGGTGGGGGAGGTGAGTGTTGCTTTTCCTCCTCCTCCCTCCCGGAGGAGTTGTTCGCCCGCGGGGTCTTTTCTCTCGGTTTTGATTGGCTGGTGGTTCCTGGCGCCTTCTGCAGGCCTGCTGCCGGGTGACGTAGCGGCCTGTGATTGGCTGACCACCATGCCTTTGTGTGGGATCCTGGAGGGGTCCAGAGGAGCTATTCTCCTCCGAGAGCTTTCCTGACTAGCATACCCTTCACATGTCCCTTGCCCCCCTGTCTCCCGACTTCTACCTATAGAGCACTTTCTCTCTCTCTCAACTTCTTACCTCTCATTCTTCTACTCTATTTAATATCATAACTTCCCTTTGGTTCTGCACGATTTCATATATCGGCCATCGTATTATATGCTGAAGCTCTCAGATAACACATGTTAGTTAGGCATTTTGGAAGGGTTACCATTTATGTCTGTAGAGGTTTGACACACTCACGGTGTCTCCCTTTCTGTATCGTGGTGGTCTGCTGGGGGATTTAATGCTAGACTGGGATAAGGCTACTGGTGTTGTGATTTCCATGTGTACTAGTTTTTGTTGAACCTGTACAATCGCAACGGAGACGTGGGAAGCCTAGGTGGTCTTTCTGATTGTGTACCTTGTGAGTTTAGCACTGTGTTGCGGTCACTTGCGAGTGAGGGCTTTTGCCTCTGCCACCCAACACTGTGCTAACTCGTTTGTTTTGACTTTGAGAGGGTCGCCAGGAGAGAACCAGATACTAGCGATCTGGATCTCTCAAGAGAGCACCCCGTCAATTAACGTAATTTGGCCGCACAGCTTTAAGGACTTCGCTAGGCTACGAGCCGCTTGCTCAGCCATTGTTTCCTAGCCTACTACATCCCAGCTAGACTTTATTCGCCTAGCAGACACCAGATTTAGATTATAAACTCTTTCTGTTATGTATGCATTATTATTCACGCCATTTATTAGTCTAGGTTGTTGAGTTGCACAACCCTAGTAGGCTGTTTCGTTGATGAGGAAGTACTTCTTTTGCTGTTTAAGTTCCTACTATTGCGCAGTTATTATTCCCGTGCCAGTTAACCCTATATGTCCTTACAATTGTCATATCCTGTTCCTGCTTTATACTACAGTTCAAAATCCGATACGATCATCTTAACCTAGCATCAGACTTTCTTCAGAAGATTCCTGCTCGATGCTTTGGGATTTTCGTTCACTTTCTTTAGTATAGGAGTGACAGTTCATTATTGTTTAGAGTAACTTTAAATATACTTTCTTCTAGTTTGCATTAAATCATTGGAGTGATTTAATTAAGATCTCTATCTTTTCCTAGTATACCTTATTACCGTAATTGTATGTTGTTGTGATCAGGCTGTATCAGAGATCATCAGCCTGTAGAGTAGTGCACTTATACTGAGTTATAGGATACCCCGTTATCGCAGATTTAACTCTGGAGGGTATAGGTGTTTTTGTGCGCCGGCATTATAAGTTCAGGGGTTGGATCTAGTAGTGTTACCGTTGTGGCTGTGTGCTTTCCTAGTCCAATGATTAAGAGCCCTTGTTTTATACGAGCCCCGGTCGTAACAGAAGTCTCCAGGTTTGAACACAGTGCAGCTGTCAGTGAAGGCACAAAGATTCCAGACACAATTAACAACTTTGTGCAATACATTGCAGACAACGTTGACCACAATCTGCGAACCATTGATGGACTCAACACTTTTCATGGGATGGATATAATGGCCACTGTGACACCTGCTATACCCAGGTCAACATCAGTCCCACGCGCTGAAGTTCCCAACAAAGATATTTCTTCCATTGGTCGAATCAACATCCATCACTTTGTGTCAGTGGCTGAAGGTCATTGTCCAATGAAGTATGACAAGTTAGTAGAGTATGACACAGAGTACCTGACTAGGATCGACCTACTTTGGGATATATTACTCTGCATCAAATCACAAAGGCCTGCATGGTCTGGTATGATGCAGATGATCAACAATGTAGGCATCCATCCAGGCAAGTCTTCCATGGTATTCTTGCCCATGCTAGACATAGAGCCTGGTGACGGAACCTGCATATATTCTACCATGATGTATGTGAATGAACAAGCTGCACGTTATGGTGCTACTCCAGTACTCCCATTTGATCAACCGTTATGGTTCAAAGCTCTTGTAATACAAGAGAAAAGTGCAGAATTATTAGGTCTGTTGTGTTGCGCCTTGGAGGGTTTCATACTCAGATGAGCTATCTTGGAGCAATTGGCCACATAAAGTCTGGTTCTGGGCTTCAGGAATTTCTGGAAGTTGTCTATGCTGGTAATGCTGTGTCACACATCCTCAGTGGCAAGGCAATTGCAAGTGCCGTCAGAGGGCATTTTCTAGTTTGTGCTGCCCTCCACATACTCCTAGTAGCAAAGGTCTTTGGATTTGAGTTGTCAAAGACAATACAGGATGTGGATATCCTAGATGATGATCAGACATGCACAGCTACTGATGAATGTGGAACCAGTGCAGATGAAGGAGATCAAACTCTTCCAGATATCCTGAAAGATGTCCAACACATCTATGATGACCTCATGAGTGGCAACATGACTGTGGAAGACATAGAAAAGTCCCCTACAATGGAACAGATTGGTGAACAGCTTGACCTTGCCAAAGATGAATTGAAGAAATCACGTACCTCCAAGCTTTGGCTCCAATATCTAGAGATGATAACTATTCTCCAAGTAGTCATAAGAGCTGAACGAACAGGAAATTGGAAGATGCATCTTACCGTGATGAGACAAATTTTGCCCTTCCTTGCAGCTTCTGGTCACAACCATTACACCAAATCGCTCCATCTATATCTACAAAACATGGATCAACTGGAGGAGAAACACCCTGAAGTGTATAGACATTTCTTGCAAGGATATCACGTGATCAGGAGATCAGACAGGTTCTGGGGTGGACTTTCAACTGATCTCATCATTGAACAGGTCCTAATGCGCTCCTTGAAGACGACAGGTGGCTTGACTCGTGGGGGAGGCATGGGTGAGACCCAGCGTCTCATGTGGCTACTCTCAAGCGGCGTAACATCTGAGATGAACTTAGCAATGCAAGAATTGTCTGGAGTCGGCTATGAAACCAGCGAGCAACACAAGGACACATCTGCAACCAGAATGGCAAAAGATTCGTCAGACACTCACAAAATGGTTGCCTTCTTGTCTTCAAGGAATCCATTCACCGACAATCTTGACCTGTACAACCTGGTTACTGGAGTGACTGCAGATGAATCTGTCAATGTTGATCAAGCATCAGAAGTTGGCACGAAAGTTCCTCAGAACATGATTGGTAAAACCGTTGAACAACATACATTAAAAAAGAAGGAACAAGTGATCCCTCCTAGTAACAGCAATGCAGTGAAAATCTAAGGAGATGTCATCAACATCGATCCACAGCTCCTATTCCAAAGACTAGTAACTGCAGGCACACGGAACAACAATCTTGCTGAAGTGTTTGAATATGAGTTGTGCAGTTATCCACCTGCACTCTTCGAGAACGGGAGAACCCCAAGACTCGCAACTAAGTCTTCACTGGCTGATGCCCTGTGGAAGTTAATGCCCCCTGACTTACCGACTCCATCAGGTGATGTACAATACTTACTGGATGGTGGTGCATTGGTCCATAGAATAAGCTGGAATCGGGTTGCTACGTATGCCGACATATGCCAAGCCTACACAAAGTATGTCGCATCGCATTACGGAAGAGCCGTGATTGTCTTTGATGGATATCCAGAGGGACCATCAACCAAAGATGTTACTC
Source organism: Paralithodes platypus (assembly GCA_032716605.1). Classification (NCBI taxonomy): domain Eukaryota; kingdom Metazoa; phylum Arthropoda; class Malacostraca; order Decapoda; family Lithodidae; genus Paralithodes; species Paralithodes platypus. The sequence continues at coordinate 5,475,087 of CM064582.1, forward strand.
ACCAGCGAAGAGGGATGATCCATGCTAGCACTACTGTACACATATCTGATGTCATGTTGTTCCAGGAGAAAAGAGATGACTTCCTCGCAAATGCTGTCAACAAACAGAAGTTCATCCACCTATTGGCTGATCACTAAGTCAGGCAGGATGTCATATTGAACATGCTAAGCCAGACGCTGATTTGCTGATTGTGCAGACTGCTATTGCTGTTGCTACCAGGAATCCCACAAAACTCACAGTTGTGGTAGCAGACGACACAGACATCCTCATTCTTTTGTGCTGGCATTGCACACCATCAACACCGGGTGTATATTTAAGGCCAGAACCTCGTTCCGGTACCAAGAAAGCCCCAAGATGCTGAAATATTGCAGTGATGCGAACAGCTCTTGCTCCAGAGGTTTGTGACAATATTCTGTTTGTGCATACCATGCTGGGTTGTGACACTACATCTTCCCTATATGGCATTGGAAAGAAAGCAGGCCTGAAATTGATCAGCACAAATAAGCTATTCCTGGAGCAAGCACACATGTTCTCTAACCAGACCTCAACACCCACGAATGTGGTTACTGCTGGAGAAAAGGCACTAGTTGAAATCTACAAAGGCCATCCTGGTGACACACTGAAATTCCTCCGATTCCAACGTTTCCACCACAAAGTAGGCAGCAGACTGTGCACATCTCCTGTGCAACCCAAAGTATTGCCACCTTCATCATCTGCAGCAAAATACCACAGTCTTCGTGTCTATCTTCAAATTCAAGAATGGATGGGTAGAACAGGTATGTCACCAGAAGAATGGGGTTGGTACAAGCAAGACAATAAATGTCTGCCTGTCTTCATGGATAGGCCTGCAGCTCCTACAGCTTTGCTCGAGGTAGTCAGATGCGAATGTAAGTTAGGTTGTAGCACCAGGCAGTGTACAGTCAGAAACCACAATTTCTGAGACACTTTGATAGGGCCCGGACATGTGGAGCGCATAGTTTCTGGACGACAGCCCACTTTAACTATCACAAGGCCGCATGCCTATGAACACACGTTTCAAACAAATAGACATTTCACTCGGTCTGTCATGTAAAATTATAATGCTGCTGCTATGCTATGATCCGCATTCATATATTTATGGATATACAAATGTCAAAACTACCTTGATTACATTCCCTTATGTATCTACAGTAAATACGGACACGAGTATTACCATAAGTTTAAAAAATAATAAATATGAACATAAATACTTTCAAATTGCACAGTGAATGAACAGGATTTAGGTGTGTGTGTGTACGCTATTTTCTTTGCGCACTGAGATACCATGCCCAAGACGTCCCAGTGGGGGTTCCAACCTTAAACGTTTCATTGGCTGTTACGAAATTTGGTAGTTTAGGTTCGCTCTCTCGCCCCCACCCCCCAGAGAGCTGTCTTCATTTCCATGTTCCCAGTGACCACGTTATGCATACTTGTATTAATTTTGAAGAGGAGGATGTTCAGTATTATAGTGTAAATGTTTACCTTGCATTGGTGTGTAATAAATGGTTGTTGTGTAAAGTAAAGATGGCAATTATGACGTGAATTGCTAGTTATGATTAGTCGAGAGAGTGTGTGTGTGTGTGTGTAAGGCGCGGTTACACATGCCCGAGTTGCCCGAATCGTTGACAAAAGTTGCTCCGTGGAGCAACTTTTGCGCCCCAAGCAACTTTTTCGGGACCCATTTGTCACCCGAATAGGGCAACTTTTGTCTCGAATGTACGGGACGCATCGCCTGTTGCGGCAACTATAAATATGGGTTGCATGCAATAGTAGTAATGTGACAACTATATAATGATGTGCAAGCATTAATAGGCCTATACTATGATAATGCTCAATCCTTAAATATATATGTTATCACAGTATAATATTCAATAAATTGGGATGAGAGAAAACGGTTTAATCAAGAAGTAGGCTACAGTATGAATGCGCAATTTCAAGTTTGTACAAATAGCCTACAATATTTTTGGGCAAGAATGGGAATAATATTCTCTCAGGGGATTAAATGTATCAGATATCAGTTATTATAATCAACTTACAATTATAATTTGCAACAGTAAACAATTTGTTATAACTAAATATGAATAGTAACTTCGTTACTGCAATGGTTAGCCTAATACTTCCTTCAGTTTACAAATTATGTATTCTGTATGCTTTGTAATATTGATATAATACCGTATTTATGCATTATAGGTTCGGTCAATGCGAAGTGCTAAATAGTAGGCTCCTCTTTAAATAAATTAGTCGTCTACATAATACAGTATACGGTAAAAGTGTTTGGCGTGAATTTTAGTAGGCTATGTCGTGGAAATATATTCCCTACGTAGCCTATAGCCTAAATATATATATAGTAGGCTATACTAAACTAAATAAGTTTTAATACTTCTAATGATAATGTGACAGGTGATATCCGAACCTTAAGAGCTATAAAATACCACATGGAACACATAAAATCGTAGCCTACATATAATACAGTAAACACAAGCAAGGAAAGAATTAGTCACTGCCTATTTTAAATGTGTAATAAAGCAAGGCCTGTGATTGACTAAACCGGGTGAGCCCGGGTCAGCCAGTCTTCTCTCTCGCTTACTTCTTATGGTTTATCATTTCTTTATCTTGCTTGGGTTTACTTTATGATATATGTTATTATTGTGTTTCCTGTGTTCTTTAAGAGCTCTTTAGATTCGGATAGTACTGTAATTTATTAAGTAATCATTAAAATTACTTAAACATATCTAGTTTACTAAATAAATAAGGAACAATACAGATAATAAATAAAAGATCAGGGTAATGATAAGATAGCCAATCATGGGCGTGCTGCTGTTTCAACTGAGTTGCACTTTTACCGACAGACGTGGATTCATGTCGCTTGTTTTATGTAATGGTGAGCAATATAGTCATACATACCTTGGTTTTTATATATGCTCAGCTTTATCATAGGGATTGTGATGTATTAATAGCGTGACGGGAAGCTAAAACGGCCGAATTAAGACCAATTAATTTCGAAGTGAGAACGAAAGGGTGTACGTGAAAGTGCCCTTAATTAAAATCTGTGGTACGAGCAACTCTGCCGAGTGTAACCACTCTTTTTGGGGGGGTCTCAGAAAAGTTGCCCGTAGCGGTGACAAAAGTTGCTTGGGTGGCAAAAATTTGGGCATGTGTAACCGCCCCTTAAGTGAACTGAAGTGTGTTGTAATATACATAATGCTCTACACTAGGTGACAAACACTGAAAACAGAAGTGTCTGCTTCATGACAAAAGACACTACCAACTATGCAATGTAATATTTAATGTTATCATCTGGTTATGAAATTCAGGTATGAAACGGCAATGAGTTATCAGTAGCGATATAGGCTATGGGGGTATATATTATGTATAATATGTATTGTATATGTATTATATTATATGTAATACCACACTCAGTTAAGCTTCGGACGCTGATAGGTTTATATATTCGATTTTAATTTGGTAAAAAATTTATATTCCACTCTAAAGGGTGAAGACTATATAAGCATCGCATCGTGATATGACGTTTAGCAATGGCTATAATACCTTGTCGATGTTAGTATTCTATTATCTGATATATTGCAATGTTTACACAGTGCAGCAAGGTTAATAGCACGATACAAAATGGATGAATTATATGCGAGTACCGGTATGTGATTACTAGTAACTACTATGGATGACGTCTAATGAATCACACACACCCACACAACGAAAGCCTGTCCACTCACTGCGGTTTGGTAGTGTTTCTTTACAGTCTTAATTATTTAATAGTTAGGTAGTTTCTTTAGTCTTAATTATTTAACAGTTATCAGTGTTGTATGTAGATACAGGAGGGAATAACAAACTATGGTATTTTTGTAATTTTATATCGGATTTAGTAGTATGAATCGTATCGTAGCATAACCACAATAATTTTACGTGGCAGACGGAGTGAAGCATCTATTGGTTCGAAACGTGTGTTCGTACGTGTGCGACCTTGTGATAAAGTGAGCTGTCGTCCAGAAACAATACGCTCCCAATGCCCGGGCCTTATCCAGGTGTCTCAGAAACTGCGGTTCCTGACTGTACATGCCGCAAGAATGGACTGGACTGTTCCACTGGCTGTGGGCATTGCCGAGGTCTCTGTACAAATATCTGGCAGGTAGACGATGACGATGTAATAAATTAATTACCAGCGTTTGATGATTGTTACTTTAGTCATTTTTGTGCAAACACGAACTGTCAAGTATTATTTCACAGTATTATTTGCAAAATATAGCATTCATTTTTCACGTTGTACCTGCTATATACAGAGTACATGCAGTGCTTACCTTTACAAACGATTTACATTTGCTGTTCTTGACGTATACTACACTCATTTGTATTGCACATTTTATTTTGTAGTGTTTCATCAGGCTGTTTTACTAGATTCTAGAATACTATTATAACAGACATAATCATTGTCTGGATGTACAGTTGGCCAACTTAGTCCTTCGCAAAAAAATTGTGGTGTGTGGAGGTGTCTGGCATTGCATCCGTAGTAAACAACGTAGTATTATGAATGAATCCCTCAAATCCCATACCGTGTGAAAGACGGGACGTGATTGGGTGAAACGAGAAATATCGGGAAAATATTTTCTTCATTATTTGCATTACTGGAGGGTTAGTATATGGTCCAGAATGATGTTAGATAATTAATGGATATGAAATGAAGAAGCTTAAAGTTAGTATAAATACATAACTTATGCTTACTCAATTTTTTTAGGCATGGCAGAAAAGGTGAGTGTCGGTGGCAGGTGGCTTCCTTTCACTTTAATCGAGACGGCACGGCTGGTATTAATGACTCACAAGTGAATGGTTGTATTTAGGATGCCAGCATATTGATTGTTTGGCATATAACTATTATGGACAATAATATTTAAAATGTGTTGTAACATAAAGTTTGTAGTGTAAATGTCTGAACTTGCTTTTGTATGAACATTATACTTTCAGAGTTATGTGGTGGCTATTTATTACCGAGTTCTTACTCTCTTGGAACCCAATACTCAAAAAGCGCCCGGGTTATGAATGGCTTTCTCTTCAGAATGTGAGAGACCCTTCTTAATCTTTTCAAATAGAGTATGTAAATATGTGTGTATATCCTAGAAATTGTCACACAATCTTATTCAACCAGTCAGTTAAATTATTAACTGAAATTCGAATTAAGTCCTTTCTAATGTTAGCAAGATCACTTAGCAGTAACATTAATAACAAACAAAAATAGTTTTTTGATTGAAGGGTTGAAGGTGGTCAAAATGGATTGGTTGTAGCTAGAATTACAAAGTAATCATCGGGTTCAAAGGGTTGACTTATTGTGTTTAACCTTCTTACTATGAGAGTGTTACGCTGGCCAGCTTGCCAGAATGCGCTCGTGACTCGCTAGCGCTCGCCAGGGCAGTGATATGGGCTACAATAATCGTAGAACGATGTTCTTTCGTTCATAGAGTACATGTTGTCACAGACAGATCAGTGGTGATCTTTATTCTTGTTTGTGACACTTGGAAGTATTTTATATCATTGCTAGAATATAGGATGCATTGTAGTGAAGGAGAGAGAGAGAGCGAGCGAGCAGGGTGGGGGAGGTGAATGTTGCTCTTCCTCCTCCCTCCTCCCTCCCTGAGGTTCCCGCCCGCATGGTCCTTTCTCTCGGTTTTGATTGGCTGGTGGTTCCTGCTGGCTGGTGACGTAGCGGCCTGTGATTGGCTGACCACCATGCCTTTGTGTGTGATCCTAGGGGTTCTGAGGAGCTACCTTCCTCAGAGCTAGGCTTGGTGTGCTAGGTCCTACATGTTCCTTGCAATTCTGTCCCCCATATAACCCTCTATACTACTATCTCTCTCTCTCTGAACTTCTTCGGTTTCATACTTCTCTCTTTATTCAATTACTTGTCCCTTCTGGTTCTGCATACGACTTCCATAGTCGGCCAGTCGTATTACCAGCACCAGCTCTCCATATATGTTTGCACTAGTTTTAGGGATTATTAGAGGCATAGTCAAATGGTACCATAGTGTTGGGATGCTCCTAATTATTGAGCTGTTCTCTCTTATTATGTAATGCTAGACAGTGGAAGGTATCTTTGGTCGTTGTCTGAGTTATGTATGTGGCAAGTCAGAGCCTGTACAACATCGACGAAGCTAGCTAGCCTGTAACCCTTGTGCATATTTTCCTTTGCGAGTGTAGCAGTATACAAGTGAAGGGCTCTTGCCTAATCTCACCTGCATACTTGCTACCTCATTTTGTTGACCTTTGTGGAGCGCCAGGGTAAGACCAGATACTTGAGATCTGGACTTACCAAGAGAGCCTCCAGTCACTTAACGTAACATAAGGGAAATCTGTTCAAGGGGAGACAGTAGGCTACGAGCATGCTTGCGCTCTGCCTAGTTTCTTAGTACCTTTTTATGCCACTGCTAGACTTTATTAGTGAGAAAGACAGCATTGTGTTTATTAACTTTAATTGTGTATGCTTTAGGAATTATTCACGCCTTATTTTAGCCTAGGTTGATGCATAGTGCACAACCCAGTTTGGCTGTTACGTTGGCTAAGGAAGTACTGTTTTGAGTGGCGATTATTAGGGCTGTCATAGAGTTGTTGCACTCCCTTGTTTTATATATATATATGTATCCTACTTATTGGTGTATTTGAGATACACTCTTTAGTGTCCTGCCCCTGCATTATTTCTGTTCTATATTAATGAGCATCTTAGAGCATCAGACGTTTTCAGAAGATTCTTTATCTGTTTGCTGTAGGACTAGACTTCCAGTGTTTTCATAGAGCATTGTAGAGTTTAGTGTTGAGTACAGACTCGCACTAAAGTTAACGTAAGCATATACTGTACTCCTTTATTAAATTCTTATTATAGTTTATTCAAGTATTGTTATTACTTAAGAGCATTTTATTAACGTAAAGTACTCCTGTGAGTAGGCTTTGCCGTCATCGGTAAGCCTTTGTAGAAGTGCACTGAAACCCAGTTAATTGATACCCCGTTATCCAGTAGATTAACTCTGGAGGGTTTTAAGTGTTTTGTTCACCGGCGTAATAGTTCGAGGGTTTGGAATTAGCGTACCGTTGTTGCAGATATAGCCTATCATCAAGTCCAATATGTTCTTTTATTTAATAATTTTCACTTTAGTAAGCATTGTTTCCACATAGCGATTTTGATAATTTAATTTGACTTTATATTGTCCTTGTCCCAATTTTGGTTTGTTTAGTTTGCAAGTTTTACATTTTAATTGAGTGCCCTTGTTTATTTCGTAGTGCCGGTCATAACAAATGGCGACCTTAGACCAGAATATAGTGAACTGAATATTGCATTTTTTTTTTTTTGGAGAAATCTTCTTGCCATTTGGGGGTTGAATTTATTTATCGCATTGTTGGCAGTAGACATTGTTTTGAGGATACATAGAACTTGTTGGAGACCTAGTATTGCACTCAAGAACATCTTCAAATATTTTTTGGTGAATAAAGCTGCGCAAGAGTTTGGCTATTTTTTTGTCTGGACTTGAGATTTTGTTTTGTTGACTCCATCATGTCACTGGACGGGTCTGAGCATAGTGAGGGCATAGTGCGAGAGGCAGGCGAGGAGGTGGAGAAGGTGGAGTTGTTAAGCGGCGCTCGGGTGGTGAACAGTGAGGAGGATGCTCGGATTTTTGGGGGGAAGCCTATGTCGGCAGACCGGGTGGCGGGGCTAGACTGGTACGGACTGCAGTGTGTGGCCACGGTCTTAGGGTTTTCCGGTACTAGCGGTATGTCGAGAAGTGGGGTGCATGGGGTTTCGGGTGGAGCGGGAGCTGGGGCACCTTCGGCCCAGCCCCCATTGCACTCTACTCCTATCATGGCGCCCCCTCGGGCTCCGGAGCCGAGTACGTTCCCGCAGGCCGATGCCCGCTGGCGGTTGGGTATGCCTCTAGGTCATTCACGGGGTGGGTCCCCAATAGTAGCACCCCCTCCTCAAGGTTTGTCTGCCGAGATGTTGTTTCAGCTCGAACTCGCCAAACTCGAGCAGCGAAAGCATGAGGCTGAGCTTGAGCAGCGAAGGGCTGAGCTCGAGCAGCGAAAGCATGAAGCTGAGCTCAAGTATAAGTCTGAAAGTATTGTGCCGATGTTGACCTAGAGAAAACTCATGTAGAGGTGACTAGGAACCGGGTCGCCCAGGGGGGTCGAGCCCATGACCAGTCCCTGTCGCATCTACTTAAGTTGGTTCCAGTGTTTGATGAGTTAGGAGTTACAGAATGTTTTCTCCGGTTCGAGAAAAAGTGTCAGGAGCACCAATGGCCCGAGGAGAAGTGGGCAGCCCTTGTTTCTTCACGATTGACGGGGAAAGCACTCAAGGCGTACGATGCTTTGCCCCTAGATTCCTGTGTGAATTACGAGTTATTGAAAGAGGCTGTCCTGAGGGCGTATGAGCTACAGCCAGAGACCTATAGGCTGAAGTTTAAGGCGGTTCCAAAAAGAAAGGAGAGTACTCTCCAGGAACACGCTAGAGAGCTGTCAGATGCATTTGAAAATTGGTTAAGGTCGGAGAAGGCAACTACTTTTGATTCAGTAAAACAACTAGTGTTGCTGGAACAATTTTTTAAATGTGCTGGCAGTGACCCTTAACCTTAAAGAAAAGCGACCGAAAAATCTACAAGAGGCGGCTGAGCTGGCTGACCTCAGGTTGTCATTGATTCGCGGGTGCGGGTCTGCACAGAGAGCTGAGGCAGGTAACAAGGGGCGTACCACTCCCCCCCCCCCCCCCCCCGAATTAATAACACAACATATAATTATCCATGTAAGAGTACTGTTGCCAATTATGAACCCAAGTCGAAACTCTTTCCGTTTAAGAAAGGCCAGGGCCCTTCCTCACCTCAGAGGAAGTCCAAGAGTGAGGTGAAATGTTTCAAGTGTCATGAGAAGGGGCATATTGCGCGCTCATGTCCGAGCACACCGCCTACAGCAGTGGTGTCACTAGCGAGCAACATCGGTGTGTCTTTGAGGTCTTCCGCATTTGCCCGGGGTAATACGTCGGTTGCGGAGTCACAGTCGGTGCAGAAGCAGCAGGAGGGCTCGTCACCCGTCCGTGATGCTTTTTGTGGTCATAGGGGGCACGACACTGTGAGGTGGGCTGGTGTGAAGCATAGGCTTGAGTTATTGCGTGATACAGGTGCTTCCCAGACACTTTTTAAGAATATCACTGGCAAGCCTGTTAACGTGGCTCGGGTTGTGGTGGTTCAAGGCATCAATGCTACGCGGTCTTACCCGCTGGTCAGAATGGAGCTTGAGGTGGACGGTGTGACACGGGAATTGGATGTGGGTGTGGTGGAGAACTTGCCAGTTGAGGGGGTCGACCTCCTTCTTGGTAATGACTTTGCGGTGCCCACTTCCGAGGTTCCACCCTTAGTCGTTGCCAAGAGGGCGGCCGACACGAGTAGGGAGGAGCAAGAGGGGCTTGAGAGATCTCAGTCCGTTCAGGTGTCTCAGCCTAGTACCCAAGTTTATGACCAGCGGAGGAAGGGTCGGAAGGAGAAAGTCGAGGCTGGTGGTCGGGTTGAGAGTTTGGACCCAGCGACACTCCTTGGTGACTCGGTACTTGACCCAAAGGTGAGCTCCGGAGTGGCCCCAGAACCTGTCCCCCCTAGGGACATGGTAGGGCGTGATGGCACTCCGCGACAGAGTAGTTCCCAGGTGGAGGAGAGTTGTGGGAACGGGGCTACTGAACTCGAGGACGGGGAAGCATGTCAGGTGAACCTGTTAGACAGGGTTTCCACATTCAAGGAAATCATTCTTATTTCAGGAAATCTCGATCTTTTAAGGAAATGCCAATTTTAAGGAAATTCTCAGGAAATCTGGCAAAACGAGCAAGGAAAATCAGAAATGATGAATTTAGAAATATATTTCAAATTTTAATGTGTAATATAATAAAACCAATCGCTATTATAATTAAACTTTGAAGAACCAATTTGTGGTAGATCGGTTTGAATCAACTGGCATCACAGCAATTATAAAATACGACTATGCGAATGTAGGAATATTTCTTCTCATTTTCATCTTTCTTCACAAAGAAGAGATGCTTTGCATGAATTTCAAGATTTTTTCAATGTAGAGAAGCACATAATCCTCAAACCTGGGCAGACAAGTTGGTTATCGCTGAAAGCATGTGTGGACAGAAGTCTTGAGCAATATGAGCCTTTGAAACATTATTTTACTCAACTAGTTTTCGATGATCCAACCCATACAAATGATAGCATTTTGAGGCAGCTGAAAAATGGATTCACTCAGGCCTACCTGGAATTCTTGTCCTTCAATTCAGGCAGATTAAATTCTTAAAATACACTATTTCAGAGTGAAATGCCCCTCTTACATGAATTGAAGGGAGCATTGTCAAATCTTGTTTCTTCTATGTGTTCTAACTTTATGAAACTGGACTACATAAAAAGTAAAACTTTAAAAAGTATTAATCCAAATGACCAAGAATATTATGTTCCTCTCAAGCAAGTTTACATTGGTATCGCAGCAAGTACCTCCATTCAAGACATTTCACATAATCTTGGTAGTGAAGACAGCAATGTTGAAACTTTTTTAAAAGATTGCAGATATTTCCTTGTTGAATGTGTCTCACAAATTTTAACCAGGTTTGATGATATCGACAAGTTTGACTTTCTATCCTGTCTATCTCCAAAAGTGGCCATAAACCTTACTAAAGCTACCCTAGCACCAGTAATAAGTAAGTTACCCTACATGAAGGATATTGTTGATTGTCAAGCTGCTGATCTTGAGTGGAGAGAACAGGCTCTGTTTGGTGACCGAGATGTTAACATGGATCTCACAAAGTTTTGGAAGGTTACCTTTGATGCAAGAAATTCAGAGGGAGATCCTAAATTCCCAAATCTTAGTAAACTTGTTGGAGTCTTACTTTCATTCCCATTTTCCAATGCCTCAGTAGAACGAATCTTTAGTCAGCTGAAATTAATAAAAAATGAACACAGAACTGCCTTGAAGCCTGAGTCCTTGCTTAGGTTATAAACTACCAGGCTTGCCTTTCAGCAAAAAGGCAGTAAAAATCAAGCAGCACATTTAGAACCAACAAAGGAAATGCTAAGTCTTTATTCTAAAATGCGCTCCAATGCTGACAACGAAGAATCAGCCGATCTAAGAAAGAAATTTGTAGAATCCTTAAAAACTCAGTAACTCAAGTCACCAAACAGACAGAATTAAGTAGGCCATAGTAAAATGAAGAATTATTGCATTAAACCTATTAATTTACTACTTTAAATCAAGGTATTAGGAGAAGCCATTTTATAATAACTTATTATTTCCATTATATAATGTATAGTTCAAATTTAATGCTACTTATGTTGATATTATCCTGCATTTCTGATGACTTTTTGTCACATTAAAGTTAAGGCACTTATTTATTCAGTAATCATTACTAAGTTGAGCAACATTTTGCCTTAAAATCAATTACTGCAAAATATTCTTGTATTTTTATATCAAGGAGGTAAAATGAAAAATGTACAAATTATAATTTTCACCATTATTACTTCAAACAAAAATGTTGTACAAAACAGTAAAATAGGTCATAAATAATTATGTTATGAACAAGATGTTTAAGGAAGCAGCTGTTTACGTTCTTATATATATATATATATATATATATATATATATATATATATATATATATATATAAAAAAAATATTATTTATTATTACCTCAAGTGATGTAGTCAATGATTATTCCTCCCTAACAAATATATTATTGTTCATTATTATTGGTTTCCATGTACTTCCCTTTGTGTTCTATCGTTTAATAAAAACAATTGCATTGCATTTTAAAAAAATCCTTGATATAGGCTACCTTGGCAGTTGGCACAACACAAACTATGCAACAGTAATATGAGTCCTCAAATTAGGAAGAACTCTGAAAAACAATATTTTCATTGCATGTATTTCGTTAATGCAACCAAGTTTTATTTTCAGGAGTATTAGCTATGAAAAAGCTGTAGGCCTTCATAAACTGCTCAATATGAGGTATGTATGCTATCAAGCGCTCTGCACAAAAAGAATATTTTGGAAAACTTTACTAAATGCTCAAACCTTAGTCGTGGTTTGGTATAGCAAGGGTATTAAAACAAAAACAAAATAATATTATTGGTAACATAGGCATCAAATCATATTATAAAGGACTTTATCTTTTAAGGAAAATTTGAAGGAAATTCGTGTGGAAGCCCTGCTGTTAGAGGAGTTTGTGAGGCATCCACCTGAGCAGCCTACTGTCCCTGCGTTGGTCTGCAGCGGCCAAGGTGGAGAAGGAGAGGGGGTCAGTGGGGCACAGGTGGAAGAGAGTTGGAATTGTCATGTCTCGGTGGAGCAGTGGGCTGGGGATACGAGTCAGGTGGCTGTGGATGCGCTAGAGCACCTGCCTGAGCAGCAGTGTGCAGCGCTCCAGCACCTGATCGGTCCATACCCCACTGTTTGTGCCGAGCACCCAGGCCTCACAACTCGTGCGGTGCGCGAGGTTCCGCCGGCAGGTCACTTAGAGTGTCAGTAAACCGTTGGCCTCGTTGTTTCAGTGGTTCAAGGTGGGCGACGAGGCTTTGGCATGGTTGCCAGGTCAGGGTCGACCCATGGCTGCCAAGTATGGTGGTCAGAAGGAGGAGATTGGCGAGGTTGGCTGTGGAGTGGATGCGCCCGGCCGTCGCATAGCCTCCCAATGCTGCTCTAGTGAAATGCAACAGCCCTACCATAGACCGACTGTATCTGGCCATGTCGCTGAAGGCGGTGATGCTGCGCAGGCAGATGTAGTTGCAAGGAATGTGGGGGTGCGCATGTAAGGTATCGGCGGGGAAGCCTTATCAATTATGAACTATGGGAGTGACTACACAGGTGGTACAGATTGTCCCTCTCATGACCTGGCTGTTCTAGGGACGAAGGTGGAGAAGGAGGGAGACTATAGTTTAGAAGCTGCGGTCTCGGTTGGGTTGTGGGAGGGCAATAGGCATGTTGTTCTGCGAGATAAGTTGCAACCTCTTGTTCCTGAGCGACAAGAGTAGTTGTTTACTAGGCTGTGGCAGTACGTCCGCATGTTTGTTGCTTCTCCAGGCCTGATGTACGGGGTAGAATCAGACATGGAGACAGTGCAAGGCTCAAGTTAATTCCCTACCGTATAAATCCTGCTCGACAGCCTGTTGGGAAAGCAGAGCTAGACGACATGTGGAAAAAGGGTCTGAGGGATGAAGGATGTCGTGAGTGGTCGTTGCCAGTAACTTTGCAACCTGAGTTAAGTGGCAAGATCCGTGTGTATGTTGATTGCAAGAGTGTGGAAGCATTATCCCTGACAGACGCCTATCCATTAACCAGAGTTGATGACACCATAGACCGCTTCGGGGCTGCCTCGCTCATTACGAAGGTAGAACTAGTGAAAGGTTATTGGCAGGCCCCGTTGCCGGAAAGAGCGAAGAGAAGTGCCAGTCTTGCGATGAACTGGGCAGTTTATCAGTGTCAGGTGTTGTTGTGCTGCCGGAACACAAGTTGGATGTGTGGCATGCTAAGGGCACTGATAATGGTTTGGCTGATTGTTTGTTACGGGAGGGTTTGTTTGCAGGAGAACCCTCGCCGTTCAGTCGGTGTGTGTTGAGAGTGGAGAAAAGCTAGGCTTGCCACTGTAGTGCACCTCCGCCAAAAACACTATTAAAATATATAAAAACTTCACATAAAAAAAAAATCTTTTTGATAGTATATAAGTGCAGTATATCACAGCAAGCATCTAAGACACTATGAGTTGTCTTAGTAGGCTAGGCTTGGTGAAGCTTGCTCGTTGAGCGTGATATAATTATTATGATGCTATTATTTTGGGGAAGTGTTGTGCAGATTTTTTTTTATAATGCAGTGTTTTATGTTTGTGATCGTGCCTTGTTTTCACAACTTGGGAGAGTGGCTAGGTGATGTGGGGTTGATGGGCATTCTGTCTGGTCAGATGTGGGGTTCGCCTGTGGCTGAAACGTCCCACATCTTGGGCGGGATGCTACGCTGGCCAGCTTGCCAGAATGCGCTTGTGACTCGCTAGCGCTCGCCAGGGCAGTGATATGGGCTACAATAATCGTAGAACGATGTTCTTTCTTTCATAGAGTACATGTTGTCACAGACAGATCAGTGGTGATCTTTATTCTTGTCTGTGACACTTGGAAGTATTTTATATCATTGATAGAATATAGGATGCATTGTAGTGAAGGCGAGAGAGAGAGCGAGCGAGCAGGGTGGGGGAGGTGAGTGTTGCTCTTCCTCCTCCCTCCTTGAGGTTCCCGCCCGCATGGTCCTTTCTCTCGGTTTTGATTGGCTGGTGGTTCCTGCTGCCTGGTGACGTAGCGGCCTGTGATTGGCTGACCACCATGCCTGTGTGTGTGATCCTAGGAGCTACCTTCCTCAGAGCTAGGCTTGGTGTGCTAGGTCCTACATGTCCCTTGCAATTCTGTCCCCCATATAACCCTCTATACTACTATCTCTCTCTGAACTTCTTCGGTTTCATACTTCTCTCTTTATTCAATTACTTATCCCTTCTGGTTCTGCATACGACTTCCATAGTCGGTCAGTCGTATTACCAGCACCAGCTCTCCATATATGTTTGCACTAGTTTTAGGGATTATAAGAGTCATAGTCAAATGGTACCATAGTGTTGGGGTGCTCCTAATTATTGAGCTGTTCTCTCTTATTATTTAATGCTAGACAGTGGAAGGTATCTTTGGTCGTTGTCTGAGTTATGTATGTGGCAAGTCAGAGCCTGTACAACATCGACGAAGCTAGCTAGCCTGTAACCCTTGTGCATATTTTCCTTTGCGAGTGTAGCAGTATACAAGTGAAGGCTTGCCTAATCTCACCTGCATACTTGCTACCTCATTTTGTTGACCTTTGTGGAGCGCCAGGGTAAGACCAGATACTTGAGATCTGGACTTACCAAGAGAGCCTCCAAGTCACTTAACGTAACATAAGGGAAATCTGTTCAAGGGGAGACAGTAGGCTACGAGCATGCTTGCGCTCTGCCTAGTTTCTTAGTACCTTTTTATGCCACTGCTAGACTTTATTAGTGAGAAAGACAGCATTGTGTTTATTAACTTTAATTGTGTATGCTTTAGGAATTATTCACGCCTTATTTTAGCCTAGGTTGATGCATAGTGCACAACCCAGTTTGGCTGTTACGTTGGCTAAGGAAGTACTGTTTTGAGTGGCGATTATTAGGGCTGTCATAGAGTTGTTGCACTCCCTTGTTTTATATATATGTATCCTACTTATTGGTGTATTTGAGATACACGCTTTGGTGTCCTGCCCCTGCATTATTGCTGTTCTATATTAATGAGCATCTTAGAGCATCAGACGTTTTCAGAAGATTCTTTATCTGTTTGCTGTAGGACTAGACTTCCAGTGTTTTCATAGAGCATTGTAGAGTTTAGTGTTGAGTACAGACACACTAAAGTTAACTTAAGCATATACTCCTTTATTAAATTCTTATTATAGTTTATTCAAGTATTGTTATTACTTAAGAGCATTTTATTAACGTAAAGTACTCCTGTGAGTAGGCTTTGCCGTCATCGGTAAGCCTTTGTAGAAGTGCACTGAAACCCAGTTAATTGATACCCCGTTATCCAGTAGATTAACTCTGGAGGGTTTTAAGTGTTTTGTTCACCGGCGTAATAGTTCGAGGGTTTGAAATTAGCATACCGTTGTTGCAGATATAGCCTATCATCTAGTCCAATATTGAGTGCCCTTGTTTATTTCGTAGTGCCGGTCGTAACAATAGACGTTTCCAAATCTGAATAAAGTTGCTTAATGTTTGTCATACTAAACATCGTTATATTATTAGATTATATTGTAGCACAACAACTTCAGATAACGCCCCCCAATATACACACACACACACACACTAGGGAACTTCATTGTCATCACCTTCATTAGAATACTTAGCATACTCTACAGTTACTACATTAGTTTTATATATAGCATTTACAGTCACTACATTAGTTTTATAATATAGTATATCCTACAATGCCGCCACCGTATTTTTGTTTTCCTTGGAACCAGTAGCAATTTACTGTTAGTAAAAATATTAAAATTAGATATATTGTTAACAGGTAAATTGGGAACTTTATTATATTCCTATATCTCTGAATAATATACGTCTAAACCGAATGCAGTACTATAGAAGTAACTGCAACTATAAATACCGGTAAGTGGTAATCATAGTGAAGAGGTTTATTGAATTTCTGTATTAATTCTCCTTTTACTATAGGTGTTTCTAAAACTTAAAGTAATATGTTGGCGGTAATGAAAACACACACACACACACACACATATATATATATATATATATATATATATATATATATATACACAGTATAGACATAGGCTGTAAGAGAGTAATTAGGTATTTATAAATTGTTATTGATAGGCCTAATATGGAAGTATGATTTAGTCGAGGGGTATTCTGTTAAGCTTTGCTTTATATTCCTATAAGGTGATATTGAACATAAGATAACTTATGATACAGGTACCCATTTGTTTTATGTTATCCATGTTGTGTCTCTCTCTCTCTCTCTCATATATAAATATATATCCACAAAGGAATGTGAAAAAACAGAAAGGCTGCTACTTTTTAAGAAAACGAAGAGGTAGAAGTAACTCGGTTGATTTTTACTTCACATATTGAGCAATGGAGCGAAGTTGATTAGGGTATGATTGCGTGAATTAGTCCAAACGAATATTGAACGATTGTAGTCTTGCAATGAATATTAACATTAGATAGCCAGTTAAATAGTTAACTAATATTGTTATAAATCTTTTGATTCCTAGAAGTCCTTCGGAAGTCGAGTATGGAAATGTTGTAGTTGTATTAAAAAAAAAATAATAATTGTCGTCTGTTTAGCCGTATAAGGGTTAACATGTATAAGTTCGACTAAGTAAGTTATCCTTTGTAGGGCTGCAACCGAGACGCCAATAAATATTTAATGTGTTGGATGTTTATGTTTCATATATTATGTGTAACATACTACAGAACATGCATATATACTTAGAAAATGTCTTTTAAATGAAACCCAAATAATACAAGCATAAAACACCAACATTATCATCACCATAATAAAACCGCGCTAGTTGCATCCCTACACTGGATGTTGTTTATCAAGGACATGTTTTCCCCCTCCATTCTCTGGAATCCTTGGTAAATTGTTCTCAGCAATGAAACTGCAAATTCTACCTTCAGTTAACGTTTTATAGGCAGTAGGTTGTTGCTGTGACTTAAAACACACGCTAACACTACATTGAGATGTCGTTGCTTTAATCTTTGTTATATTGCCCAGCACTTAACAAGGTACAGTTGATGAACAAACTGAGCATGTAGGCTTTGAGTCCCCTTGAGGTGCCTTTAACCAGTCTTTAAACTCGGGAAGTTGCAGCCAAGCAAAGCGAAACTTTTGTTTGTAAGTAGGCTTGCATCTCTTCAATGATGGTCTGGCGTTTGATTCATCTGTGTCATAATCAACATCATCACTTTCTCGTGCTGTAGCCATGTCAACAGAACAAGGGCACACTGAAAAATTAACAGATCGGTGTAAATATACAATCATGAATAGGCTTTTGGCAGAGTGGGGTCAGTTTAGTTAACTTAAATATGTCTGATGGATCGATTAACTAGTTAAAAAAATAACTTAATCGAAATTTCTCAAGATGAGTTGATCAATTCGATTAATTATCTATTAATTTCCCTTTAAACTAGACATGGAAATAACAATCAATCCATGTATTCACCCTGTGGTCTGCCCCTCCTAGCCTATGCTATCATTAATTATCTTTTAATTCAAAGTGGTTAGGTATATTGTTCTCCAGTCCTTAGCTTAGCTTAAATGAGAGAGAGAGAGATGGTTGATACTGATAAATATAATAATACAAAACACGAAGTAAGTTTGATATAATGAAAACTAATATAGTATACAAAATGATAAATATGCTATGCAATAGGTAGATCGCAAGGATGACTTAATACCCAATCAAATTGTGTAGTCATATGTTGCATAACAAAATAGTATGCAGTTGTTGACAGTGATAATCGGTTAAATTAAATTCCATATGGAGGAAATAAATTGAAATGGCAAGAAACATTTTATGTAGGCCTATATAGGTCAACTATTCTATATTCAATAGCTGTACTAGATTGATATTGGGTTATAAGCATTGCCTAGCGTTATTATATATACCATATAAAAATATACTACCGGCGGCTATCTTGATTCATTGAATGTCCGTTATGCCTACAATATCATGGAAAATGAACGGGAAAGACACGTACTGTAAATTTAAACGAGATATTATGGTCCAAATATTACGAATGTTACTTTAATAACACCCAGGCAGTGACACGAACAGGCAATTTGTGTACGGTAGGCTACTTACAAAATAATAAAACACTGAAATGAACAAGGTTGGTTGAAAGATGAACGGTTGGCTGGAGCAAGACGCTGAACACAAAACAATAAGCATGACTGCTGGTAGCATCAAGGTTTGGCTGAGCTGTACAGCTCTTATGATCTCGATAATGATTCTTGGAATTCCCTACAACTTATAGTAAACTACTAGTATCTGAAACGTATGAGGCCAAATAAATATATGGAGAGTACTTACATCTTGAATAAATATAAGTAAAACTTTTTTTAAACTTAACTTACGTAAAAGTGAGGGAAGCTCTACTACTGCCTTCCTCGTCCTGCCCAACTCGTCTCAGTCTGACTGAGGGCCCAGAGGGGCCCGCCGCCTGAAAGCCAACGGACACGTATCATACAGGTACTGTATGATAATATGTACGGTGTACAGACGCGAAGTGAACAGGCAGGTTATCAAGTACTCCAATTATTATTGTTTTGTATTTGTCCATTTATTTGGTACTATAATGGCTATTATTGACCTTAAAGTGTTTACCTTGGATTACCTCAGAATTACCTTATAGATACTTGGATTACTTCAGAATTACCTTAAAAATGCCATTACCTCAGAATTACCTTAAATGAGGTGAGATTACATCTGAGGTAATTACCTCAACAATGAGAGCCCTGGTTTGGAGAGCTATTATTGTTAATTATTATGACTAGGTATTGTGAATGATATAAGCATGCAAATTGAATATTTGCTACCTATTTTACCAAAGCGTTTCTTATTGAATAATAATACATGCTGCTATGGTTTAAAAAAGTTCCATGTCAACTCAACCAGTAGACCATTTCAACCAGTAGTTCTCAACCAGTGTCAAATTAACCCAGACCAACCAAACCAGTGCCAAAATATAGTACTAACCTAACCTAACCGTATTGGTTGATTTGGTACTGGTTGAAATGGTCTACTGGTTGAGTTGACCGGTCACCGTTTAA
Source organism: Paralithodes platypus (assembly GCA_032716605.1). NCBI lineage: Eukaryota > Metazoa > Arthropoda > Malacostraca > Decapoda > Lithodidae > Paralithodes > Paralithodes platypus. The sequence continues at coordinate 5,494,504 of CM064582.1, forward strand.
AAACGCTAATGTAGCAGGTAGAGGTAATGATATACAGAACTCTTAATAAGGTGATCTAAGTCATGTTAGTGGTTGGAGTGACGCTGACCTGTTAGTGAAGCAGATAAGTGAAACAATCGTTCAAATGGTGATGCAAGTATGAAATTTGGTACAGGTATTCTTCAAAGCTCACTTTCAAAGCACATACCGCTGGCCACGCAAAAATTCAATATGGCGACCATTTTTCAAGATGGCCGACACATCTGACTGAGCCCTACTGTTATGGGTCAGTTAATTGAAAGAAAAAAGACATGAATACTGTCCAATCCATTTTTGTTTGGCTCTAACGTGGTAAGTGAAGGTAATTTTGTCCAAAGCAGTTGCATATTAGACTTTAACTAAGATGGAGTCCAAGATGGCCGCCATTAACCCGAGGAGGCCGGATTTAGCTTAATAGCTAATCAAAGAATAAAGATAGAGAAATGAGTCATAAACCATGTGAGAGGTCACTTTCAGCTTTTGTCTCGTAAAAAAAATCAGCTCCATAGGCCCAGTAGTTACTGAGATATTGCTTGTTTTCGTGAGGTAACTTTTCCGTGATTTTCCGTGTTTACGCACCTTTGCCATAGTGAAATTTCCTTAAACCCATTGTGTTGACATCACGGTAGTTTCGGTGATATTGGAACTCGGTGAAAATTACCGCAAAAGTACCGTGACGTCATACAAGTAAATAGCAGCCATCAGCAGGCTATTTAAAGCTGTGCTATTTGAGTAGTGTATCGGCCTTCTGGGGTTAAAGACAAATTTTGTGATATCTTAGCTATTAGTAGAGCTAGACAAATGATTTTTTCATCTAATCCTACATTTTTGAGGTCAGAGAATTAGAAAGACTTGTCACATTATTAATTCATCAGGGTCATAAGTAACTAGACAAAGTAAAGGAAGATTATATCGTAGGAAATGGCCTAATTCACACCATTTATACATATCCATTGAGTACAAATAACATTAGTAAAAATACCATAGAATCAAAGACTCACACCTCACACCTCACATTTGCAAGTGCACAGAGCTGTACAGGAGAGACCCAGCCTGTAGCACTTGCACCTGCCACGACAGTCTGATTTACAGCCACATTTGGTCAGCTGTTCGCAACTCTTGGCTATGGGAGAGTTGGCTGTCCAGAAGACGTGTGTGACGCCTGCAGCTCAGCAGAACGCCATGTGGGCTCAGCCGCTCGCTTGGCCACTCGCTAGCACTCGCCGGGGCAAGGTATTTGGCTACAGTCTATCTATAATGTTCTTTCTTTCATAGTGTTCGTGTTGTTACAGACAGTCCCGTGGAGGTCTTTGTTTTCGTCTGTGACAGCGGGAAGCATTTTATATCATGAGTTGAACATAGGATGCATTGTATATAGTTAAGGAGAGAGAATAATATAGCCAGTGGGGTGGTAGTGTATGCGTGCGTATACATGTGCTGTCTCCCCCCTCGCTTTGTAGGCTGGCGCGCGTGCCGTCTCGCGCCTCTTGATTGGCTGGTGGTTCCTGGCGCCTTCTGCAGCCCTGCTGCCTGGTGACTTAGCGGCCTGTGATTGGCTGACCACCATGCCTTTGTGTGTGATCCTGGAGGGGTCCCGAGGAGTTCCTTCCTCAGAGCTTTCCTGACTAGCATACCCTTCACATGTCCCTTGCCCCCGTCTCCCGACTTCTACCTATAGAGCACTTTCTCTCTCTCTAAACTTCTTACCTCTCATTCTTCTACTCTATTTAATATCATAACTTCCCTTTGGTTCTGCACGATTTCATATATCGGCCATCGTATTATATGCTGAAGCTCTCAGATAACACATGTTTAGTTAGGCATTTTGGAAGGGTTACCATTTTTGTCTGTAGAGGTTCGACACACTCACGGTGTCTCCCTTCCTGTATTTTGGTGGTCTGCTGGGGGATTTAATGCTAGACTGGGATAAGGCTACTGGTGTTGTGATTTCTGTGTACTAGGTTTTGTTGAACCTGTACAATCGCAACGGAGACGTGGGAAGCCTAGGTGGTCTTTCTGACTGTGTACCTTGCGAGTTTAGCACTGTGTTAACGAGTGAGGGCTTTTGCCTCTGCCACCCAACACTGTGCTAACTCGTTTGCTTTGACTTTGAGAGGGTCGCCAGGAGAGAACCAGATACTAGCGATCTGGATCTCTCAAGAGAGCACCCCGTCAATTAACGTAATTTGGCCGCACAGCCTTAACCCGTTGAGACCCAGCGTCGCACGTGTTGCGTCGGCAGTCTTTGATCACCAACTCCCAGCGACGCATCACGTGCGTCCGACATATAAAAAACACTTACGTGGCTCGTAAGGTAGGAAATGGCGGGAGAATAGGAGGGGGAGGTACCGTAGTGTGTGTGGGAGCCGGGCCAGTAGGTGTGAGCGGGCCGAGACAGCCGCGCGGCTGGTGGTGGTGGGCTTAGTGGGGATAGTTTACACCCCTAGTTCACCGCCACTTTGAACCTTCATTACTCCGGTCGTATGGGAGCTAGAGGCTTGAGATTTATGTGAGATACTCCTTAGGATGTATGCCATACAATGCCATACTCAGTTTTTACCCTAGTGCTCCCGGGCGGGTGGTCATGCGGGGGAGACGAACTATTGAAACCCCGCCCCCCAAATGACCGAAATGAGTTTTTTTTTATTTTTGTGTTCATTTCTCACCATTCTCTTCCATTTTGGCTCAACACATTTTTTGGAGCCCCCCCCCCCCCCCAAAATGTCAGAGGTGATTTTTTTTTTTTTTTTTTTTATTTCTCATCCTTGTCTTTCATTTTAGCAAACAAAACAAATAAGTGAAAATGGCTTGGGACTGGGGTGAACAAAATATTATAACTAGCCAGGGCTCAACGGGTTAAGGACTTCGCTAGGCTACGAGCCGCTTGCTCAGCCATTGTTTCCTAGCCTACTACATCCCAGCTAGACTTTATTCGCCTAGCAGACACCAGATTTAGATTATAAACTCTTTCTGTTATGTATGCATTATTATTCACGACATTTATTAGTCTAGGTTGTTGTTGAGTTGCACAACCCTAGTAGGCTGTTTCGTTGATGAGGAAGTACTTCTTATGCTGTTTGAGTTCCTACTATTGCGCAGTTATTATTCCCGTGCCAGTTAACCATATATGTCCTTACAATTGTCATATCCTGTTCCTGCTTTATACTAAGTGACAGTTCATTATTGTTTAGAGTAACTTTAAATATACCTTCTTCTAGTTTGCATTAAATCATTGCAGTGATTTAATTAAGATCTCTATCTTTTCCTAGTATACCTTATTACCGTAATTGTATGTTGTTGTGATCAGGCTGTATCAGAGATCATCAGCCTGTAGTAGTAGTGCACTTATACTGAGTTATTGTGATCAGGCTGTATCAGAGATCATCAGCCTGTAGTAGTAGTGCACTTATACTGAGTTATAGGATACCCCGTTATTGCAGATTTAACTCTGGAGGGTATAGGTGTTTTTGTGCGCCGGCATTATAAGTTCAGGGGTTGGATCTAGTGTTACCGTTGTGGCTGTGTGCTTTCCTAGTCCAATGATTAAGAGCCCTTGTTTTATACGAGCCCCGGTCGTAACAAATGGCGACCTTGCTTAGGATTTTGTGAACTTAGAGAAATATTGCAGGAGTGTTGTGGTCATTTGTTTTTGTTTAAAGGAATATAGTGGACACGTGGATTTTTTTTTGGCAAGTAGTATACCACTTAAGAGTCTTCGACCATCTTATATTTTTGAGTGAATAGTGCTGCATAAGAGTTTAGGTACTTCTTTTTTTATATAAACGTTGAGAATTTTCGGTGGACACTGTCGGACGACGGATCAGCGTACAGTGAGGACGCAGTACGGGAAACAGAAACTGAGGTGCAGCAGCGGGCTTTGTTAGATGACATTAGAGTTATAGCTAGTGAGGAGGATGCAAGGAAGTTTCTGGAGATACCTATTACTGTTGACCGGGTGTCGGGGATTGATCGGTATGGTCTCCAGTGTTTGGCCACGGTCATGGGGCATGTGGGCACAAGCAGCATGTCGAGAGGTGACCTGGTGGCCTGTGTGCTCGGCGGAGTGCATGGGGCTTCGGGTGGAGCGGGAGCTGTGGCACTTTTGGCCCAGCCCCCATTCCACTCGACTCCTACCATGGCGCCCCCTCGGGCTCCGGAGCCGGGTACGGTCCCGCAGGCCGATAGTCACTGGCAGCGTTGTTTGTACATGGGTGGGTCTCCAATTGTTGCATCTCCTCCTCCTCAAGGTTGGACTCCAGAGATGCAGCAGATGCTCTTCCAGCTTGAGATGGCTAAGATTCAGGCTGAGGAGAGAAGGGCCAGATATGAGACTGAGGAGAGAAGGGCCATACGTGAGGCTGTGATTCAGGCTGGGGAGAGAAGGGCCAGATATGAGAGTGAGCTTAAGCAGAGAGAGCTTGAACAACGAAAACATGAATCTGAGATTGAGATGTCCAGGATTCAGTCTGAGGAGAGAAAGGCCATGTACTGTGCAGACAAAGATCTTGAGAGGTCTCGGGTGGAGACGACAGGGCAGCGTCTCGGTTCTGGGAATCGAGGTCTTGATCAGTCTTTGTCGCACCTGCTCAAGTTGGTCCCTGTATTTGATGAGTCGGGTGTCACTGAATTTTGTATGCGTTTTGAGAAGAAGTGCCGGGAGCACCAATGGCCCGAGGTTAAGTGGCCAGCCCTTGTTTCCTCTAGATTGGTTGGCAAAGGACTCGAGGCATATGATGCGTTGCCCTTGGAGTCGTGCATCGATTACGAGGTATTGAAGGAGGCTGTCCTGCGGGCATATGAGTTACAACCAGAGACGTACAGATTGAAGTTCCGGGGTGTAACGAAGGTTCGTGAGTGCACCTTTCTTGAGCATGCCCGGGATCTGTCCGATGCATTTAGAAACTGGCTGCGTTCTGAGAAGGCATCGACGTTTGAGGAGTTGAAACAGCTGATGCTTCTAGAACAATTTTTTAAGTGTACGGGCAGCGATCTGACGTTGAATCATAAAGAGAAAAACCCAAGAACTCTTCAGGAGGCAGCTGAGATGGCTGACCTTCGGATGTGACTGATTCGTGGGTGCGGGTCTGCACAACGGAACGATGCAGGTAGCAAGGGGCGCAACACTCCACCCCCCCCGAGTCAGTGATACACCATATAACCATTACAACAAGAGCAACGATACTAAGTCTGACCATAAACCTAATACCGTCCTGTTTAAGAAGGGTCAGGGCCCTTCCCCACCCCAAGGGGGAGTTAGAGTGTTTTCATTGTCATGAGAAGGGGCATTTTGCAAGAGCCTGTCCAAGCAAGCTACCTAATGCAGTTGTGTCTTTGGCTCGCAACATTGGGGTGTCCCCGAAGTCGTCTGAGTTTGCCCGGGGTATAACGTCAGAGGCTGGGACACAGCCAGTGGAGAAGAATCCGGAAGGCTCGAACCCTGTCCGCGATGGCTTTTGTGACCATCGAGGGCATGGCTGCGTGAACTGGGCTGGTAAGAAGCATGGAGGTGAGCTGTTGCGAGACATGGGTGCCTCTCAGAATTTAATGAAGAACTTTACCGGTAGACCAATAAACGCGGCACGGATGGTTGTGGTGCAGGGTATCAATGCTGTCAAGTCATACCCGTTGGTCAGGATGGAACTGGAGGTGGATGGTGTGACACGAGAGTTGGATGTGGGTGTTGTGGAGAACTTGCCTGTTGGGGGCGTCGATCTCCTCGGCAACGACTTTGCGGTGCCTACTTCTGAGGTTTCACCCTTAGTCGTTGCCGAGAAGCCGGCCGACGTGAGTAGGGAGGAACAGGAGTGTGTAGAGAAGTGTCAAGTACAACCTATGGCATGCGTTGTTACTGGACCTCTTGCATCCAAAGTGTCACAGCCTATTCCTCAGTCTTCTGATCAACGGAGGAACGGTCGGAAGAAGACGGCTAATGTTGGTAAAAGTTTGGAGAATTTAGTACCAGCAGCGCTTCTTGGCGACTCAGTATTGGCACCATTGTTGGAGTCTGGAGAGGCCCCAGGACCTGTCAGAGCTAGTGAGGAGGTAGGGCAGGAAGAGACTCCGAGGCAGCAACGTTATGCACAGAGAGAACAAAGGGTTGCTCAGTTTGATATTGGGGGAGGACTTGGGTTGCTTCGGAAGCATCTAGACAAGTTGGTCCCCTCAGATATTTGTAAACTGCAGTTGGAGGATCCGGAAGTTTTGAAGTGTGGTAATGGTGCTGTCGAGATCAAACACGAGGACGGGGAAACATGTCATGTGAACCTGTTGGAGGAGTTTGTGAGGCAACCACCTGAGCAGCCTACTGTCCCTGCGTTGGTCTGCAGAGGCCATAGACTCCTCTACATAAGGACTGGAGTCGGCCATACTTGGGTCCCGGAACTTGGGTCCATTGTCAGGCCCACAAACTGAGGTCTTATTTTAGTTTTACTGGATATGGAACTTTGTGTTTTTACTCTACAACATCTTATTAACTAGAGCAACCAAGTAAAGGAAAATAAAACATTTGTTTTTGGTTGATTGACTCATAAGTCTCTTTCGTGATTGAACATAATAGGAAAATATACAGTTATAATGAGATAGTTTATAAGAACATGTATTATACAAGCAAAGCATCATACCATGACTTACATTAATTAAATATTAGAAGAAATTAAAGTAAAACCTTTGCAAAATATTACTTTACACATAATTTTACATATATCAAAAGTCACATAACACAATAATTAACTTAAACATTAGAAAGTTTCTCTTGTCGCCTTAAGCAGCCTAGTGTACACTCCCGATCGCTTGTATTAAATACAAGGGCCTTAAACAACACATTACACAATGTCTGGCATGCTCCTGAATGGCTAGCTAACGGAGCATCTACATAAGACAAGCATTGTTTCAAGTAATTGCAACAACCCTTTTTCGAGTCTTGAAGAGACATTTGAAGGGTGATGCCACTATTTACAAAGAAGACAGTAGCCAGTGTAGGCATACTCAGCCCACCTCGATTGAGCGCAGTCAAAAACTCTGATGACAAGCATTCCCCAGAATCTACTTCCTGTTGTCCATGTTTATGAGCTAAAAATCCCCCATGTTTTAAAGTATCATCTGAATCTAGAAGTAGTTGAGTGTCTTGTAATGTCAGCTCTTCCAGAAGTTGTAAATCGCCATCATCTATTGCTGCTGTACAAAATTCACAGCTTACTTCTTTGGCTCGGTCAGGAACGATGTCACGTTTCAACAGCTGATGCAACTGCTGTACTTTGGATGCTGCTTGAACATCCCCAATGTCAATGTAAAAATTTCCTCCACTACGTTGTCTTACTTGACCAAAAAACTTTTCTAGGGGATCTTGTGAAAAAACAGCAGGTAGGATGTAAGCAAAATCATGGGTTTCAAAAAGATATTGTGCTGCTTCTATGTTATACCTTGTTGTGATGACAAAGGCATCTGCTGTTGACTGTGTTAGTTTCTTCTCTCTGCCATGCCCACCAGTCCACCGACAGCTGGATACAACTGTACACATTTCCTGCAGAGCTTTGAAGTTTGTACAGTTTAATGTCCAAGGTTCACGATATTGGTCTCGTAAATGAACTGCGCTGTACTTGCTTTTAACATTCATCATTTTAAACCAATTGGTTACCAGTGTTATGTATATCACTGTTCCATCCTGAAATTTAACAGTTCCTTTAAGACCTTTAAATGCAGCAATCGTTTTCTCATTGAACACTTGGCAAACTAAGGGCACACTCTGACGTTGCAATGGTTTAGGAAATACTGATGAGCGTGTGAGTTTTGTCAGACGAAGTGGTGTCTTCTGATCTTCATTGTAAAGAGCTTTAACATCACTCCAACACGCCAAATATTCTGTACCGTCCTTGCTAAAATGTAATTCTTGACATTTCTCTGTGATCCAGTTGTTTCTCATATTCTTGAGGATGTGAACATAATCATAGACAAGGAAAACATTTATGCCATCTGGTGCTAGTGTTACTTTTCCAGGACCCCCAAGCATTCTGTAAACAGCTTGATTCAGTGGACAGTTGTCACAGACGAACGATACTGGATGGCCACCACTAGCTTTAACAACATATACAGCCTCAAGTAATATTTCCTTCAGTTGAATAGCATTCAGTTTTGATACAGGATGAATTCGTATGATGTACCGTGGTCCTCCATAGTGACAAACAACTTCAAGAGCAGATGTTGCTAGATTTTCTGGTCCGTTTGTTGCATAGCCTACTATATGCTCTCCTGTAAATCTAAGGGCCTGCTTAAGCTTGACTTCATCAAACAAAATGTTAACTAACCGCTGTTGTGGCTTCAACTGATCAAAAAGGATTGGGAGACACTTGTCAGCATAAGTGCGAGATAACAATTGGCGAATCTGTTTCTCACAAGGAAGACTAATTGCTTTGGAGTTTCTAAGCATTCTATATGCTGCGGGTGATATACAAAACAGTTCTGCTGCAAGAATTAACATATGCTTTGTATATCGGCGATTTTTAGGAGGAATAAGGAGTTGTAACTGTGCTTGAATGAACTGAAAACCTTCAATTTCATGAAATTCTGTGATAGTCAAGTTCTGAAATTATTCTTTTTAAGCGGTCAGTATTAGTCGCTTCATGAGTGTTCATAATTTTCACCATTTCTTCAATTTGAGACCACTTACTTACCAAGCTATTTTTTTGAAGATTCAGTTTACTTTTTGGTATCTCCAAGCCACTTTTCTCTGCTACTACCAGCTGCAGAAAACCAAAAGGAGACTGTACCTCTTTAAAATGAAGAAACTTATCAACTGCTCTACCATTACCATCTGTCTTAAACATTGTCAGTTCTCTACCATTTTGCATTATATAAAACTAAGGGAAGTGTTTGCCAATCTCTCCTGCAAATTTGTCATAACTATGCATTTTGTCTAGTTCATTTTGTTTTTTAAGTCTTGCTTCACTTGTCACTGTTTTAGTTAACCTAGGAGCTGACGTAAGTTGTTTGAGGCAAGACTTGGGTACACCTTTAAAAACTGTAGGAGGCCCAGCTGGTCGTTTTCCTCCCCGAACTGTGACCCAATCGCAGTCGAAGTGTGATGCACAAATCCATAGTTTCGACCTGTCTCAAACTTTCTGGGCTATTTGGCATAGCACTAATCCATGCATGTCGTTCTTGTTCTTCATTCGGGAAACACACCATAGGACTGTATGGCTCTCGCCTGTAGTTTCCACGACAATTGAATGCAGCACATCTTTTCAGCATTGTTCCTGTAAAGCAAAAAAACAAGAATAGTTGTAAAATGGTTATCAGTACATATCAAAGCAACCCGTTGACATCAGCTCGATTCTAATATTTATCAGCTAAATAAGTTGTTTACACAGATCCTTTTGTGACTGGTAAGTATTTATAAGAAAATTACTTACAATAAGCTGAGAGATAACGAACAACAGAACAAATATGTGTTACCTCTAACGTGTCTCGTGGGTGACTGGCGTCTGGCATCGTCCTGGGCTGTTCGTTTTCTGGCGAGACATTATGTCGCCAATATGGCGGGGATATGGACGATTGCGTGTGAAATTACATGCATTTATATGTAAAGTTGTGTTTGTGTACATATTTTTGTGTTTAAGAAAGTCGGAGAGACCACTGCTTTCATGATACTGCTTTTAAGCAATGGACCCAAGTTTCAAACTCCGAGAGTGCTCGTTTCCAGTCCTTATATAAAGGGGTCTATGGCAGCGGCCAAGGTGGAGAAGGAGAGGGGGGCAGTAGGGCACAGGTGGAGGAGAGTAGGGATTGTCATGTCTCGGCGGAGCAGTGGGCGGGGGACACGAGTCTGGTGGCTGTGGAAGCGCTAGAGCACCTGCCTGAGCAGCAGTGTGCAGCAGTTCATACCCCACTGGTCGTGCCGAGCCCCTGAGCCTCACAACTCAGGCGGTGCAAAATGTTCCGCGGCCAGGTCACGTGAATGTTGAAAGACCGTTAGCCTCGTTGTTTCGGTGGTTCAAGGTGGGCGACGAGGCTTTGACATGGTTGTCAGGTCAAGGTCGACCCATGGCTGCGAAGGGTGGTGGTCAAAAGGAGGACTTTGAGCAGATTGGTGAGGTTGGCTGTGGCATAGAAGTGCCCGGTCGTCGCATAGCCTCCCAATGCTGCTCTAGTCGAATGCAACAGCCCTACCATAGACCGACTGTATCTGGCCATGTCGCTAAAAGCGGTGATGCTGTGCAGGCAGATGTAGTCGTAAGGAATGCGGGGGTGCGCATGTACGGTATCGGCGGGGAAGCCTTAGCAATAATGAACTATGGGAGTGACTGCCCAGGTGGTACTGATTGTCCCTCTCATGACCTGGCTGTTCTAGGGACGAAGGTGGAGAAGGAGGGAGACTACAGGTTAGAAGCTGCGGTCTCGGCTGGGTTGTGGGAGGGCACTAGGCATGTTCTGCGAGATAAGTTGTTTACTAGGCTGGGACAGTGCATCCGCATGTTTGTTGCTTCTCCAGGCCTGATGTACGGGGTAGAATCCGACATGGAGCCTGGAGACAGTGCGAGGCTCAGTTTAATTCCCTACCGTATAAATCCTTCTAAAAAGCCTGTCGTGAAATCAGAGCTAGACGACATGTGGAAAAAGGGTCTGAGGGATAAAGGATATTGTGAGTGGTCGTTGCCAGTGAGTTTGCAACCTGAGTTGAGTGGCAAGATCAGTGTGTGTGCATTATCCCTGACAGACACCTATCCATTGCCCAAGGGTCTGAGGGATAAGGAATGTCGTGAGTGGTCGTTGCCTGTAACTTTGCAACCTGTGTTAAGTGGCAAGATCAGTGAGTGTGCATTATCCCTGACAGACGCCTATACCTTATCGAGAGTTGACGACACCATAGACCGCCTCGGGGCTGCATCGCCTATCACGAAGGTAGAACTAGTGAAAGGCTTTTGGCAGGCCCCGTTGCCGGAAAGAGCGAAGAGAAATGCCAGTCTTGTGATGAACTGGGCAGCTTATCAGTGCCAGGTGTCGTTGTGCTGCCGGAACACAAGTTGGATGTGTGGCATGCTAAGGGCACTGATAATGTTTTGGCTGATTGTTTGTCACGGGAGGGTTTGTTTGCAGGAGAACCCTCGCCGTTCAGTCAGTGTGTGTTGAGAGTGGAGAAAAATCAGGCTGCCCCTGTAAGTGCAGCCGCCATAAACAAAACAAAATCTATAAAAACTTTCTTTAATAGTTAAATTTTGTTTAAGTATGTTATAGCTAAAGTTCTGAGTCGAACCTGTGCTTCTCTCAGAAGGCTGGGCTAGTAGAAGCTCGCTCTAGGAGCATAGCAGTATGAATTAATTAAGCTATTGTGTTGGGAGGGGTTGTAATTTTTTTTTGATGAGAACTGAGCTTTGCCTTCTTTGTTGCGAAGTGGTTAGGGGTGGCGAGTCTTATCGGGGTTCTGCTTGTCAGATATAGAGCTCATGGTTGAGCGTCTAATATCTTGGGTGGGGTGTGACGCCTGCAGCTCAGCAGAACGCCACGTGGGTCAGCCGCTCGCTTGGCCACTCGCTAGCGCTCGCCGGGGCAAGGTATTTGGCTACAGTCTATCTACAATGTTGTTCTTTCTTTCATAGTGTTCGTGTTGTTACAGACAGTCCCGTGGAGGTCTTTATTTTCGTCTGTGACAACGGGAAGCATTTTATATCATGAGTTGAACATAGGATGCATTGTATATAGTTAAGGAGAGAGAATAATATAGGCAGTGGGGTGGTAGTGTGTGCGTGCGTATACATGTGCTGCCTCCCCCCTCGCTTTGTAGGCTCGCGCCTCTTGATTGGCTGGTGGTTCCTGGCGCTTTCTGCTGCCTGGTGACGTGGCAGCCTGTGATTGGCTGACCACCATGCCTTTGTGTGTGATCCTGGAGGGGTCCCGAGGAGTTCCATCCTCAGAGCTTTCCTGACTAGCATACCCTTCACATATTCCCTTGCCCCCCTGTCTCCCGACTTCTACCTATAGAGCACTTTCTCTCTCTCTCTCTCAACTTCTTACCTCTCATTCTTCTACTCTATTTAATATCATAACTTCCCTTTGGTTCTGCACGATTTCATATATCGGCCATCGTATTATATGCTGAAGCTCTCAGATAACACATGTTTAGTTAGGCATTTTGGAAGGGTTACCATTTTTGTCTGTAGAGCTTCGACACACTCATGGTGTCTCCCTTCCTGTATCTTGGTGGTCTGCTGGGGGATTTAATGCTAGACTGGGATAAGGCTACTGGTGTTGTGATTTCCGATGTGTACTAGGTTTTGTTGAACCTGTACAATCGCAACGGAGACGTGGGAAGCTTAGTGGTCTTTCTGACTGTGTACCTTGTGAGTTTAGCACTGTGTTGCCTCTCCCACCCAACACTGTGCTCGTTTGCTTTGACTTTGAGAGGGTCGCCAGGAGAGAACCAGATACTAGCGATCTGGATCTCTCAAGAGAGCACCCCGTCAATTAACGTAATTTGGCCGCACAGCCTTAAGGACTTCGCTAGGCTACGAGCCGCTTGCTCAGCCATTGTTTCCTAGCCTACTACATCCCAGCTAGACTTTATTCGCCTAGCAGACACCAGATTTAGATTATAAACTCTTTCTGTTATGTATGCATATTATTCACGGCATTTATTAGTCTAGGTTGTTGTTGAGTTGCACAACCCTAGTAGGCTGTTTCGTTGATGAGGAAGTACTTCTTTTGCTGTTTGAGTTCCTACTATTGCGCAGTTATTATTCCCGTGCCAGTTAACCCTATATGTCCTTAAAATTGTCATATCCTGTTCCTGCTTTATACTAAAGTTCAAAATCCGATACGATCATCTTACCCCAGCATTAGACTCTCTTCAGAAGATTCCTGCTCGATGCTTTGGGACTTTCGTTCACTTTCTTTAGTATAGGAGTGACAGTTCATTATTGTTTAGAGAAACTTTAAATATACCTTCTTCTAGTTTGCATTAAATCATTGCAGTGATTTAATTAAGATCTATCTTTTCCTAGTACCTTATTAACGTAATTGTATGTTGTTGTGATCAGGCTGTATCAGAGATCATCAGCCTGTAGTAGTAGTGCATTTATACTGAGTTATAGGATACCCCGTTATCGCAGATTTAACTCTGGAGGGTATAGGTGTTTTTGTGAGCTGGCATTATAAGTTCAGGGGTTGGATCTAGTGTTACCGTTGTGGCTGTGTGCTTTCCTAGTTCAATGATTAACCTCTGAAGTGCGCATGGGGGTAATTGGAAACGTCCCCCTGTGCTGACGTATTTGAGGTGTTTCCGTCACTAAAATATTCATTGTGCCATTAATAGCATTAATACTTATCCATATGCGCCTATTATGGGTTGATTATAAAGGTATTAACCTGAAACAACAATAAAACGAGTGAAAACAGCGTTTGGATGGTCAAAATCGGAGATATAGCCCGCGAGTTGTATAATGTATGGGTGAGGCAATCTGCTTTCCCGCCAATTTCCCCCAAGGCCACTGAGACACAGTCGATCGATACTCTCTCTCTCTCTCTCTTGCACTCGCTTGCCATCAGTGATGACACCACCCTGCTTGCAACTCGCTAATGTTAGCACGAAAATATACCTCAGAATAAGGGAATAACAGGGAAAATAGGTGATAACTGAAGGAAAGGAGGGGAGGTAGAGGACTGAGATTTTGCATGGCCCAGGGGCCAAAAAAAAAAAAAAAAAAAAAAAATCTATGTCAAAAGTTGATTTTTTTTTTCACTCACTCATAAGAGTCTCCCCGCAGTGCGCCGGGGGAACTCTTATGAGTCTCCCCGCAGCTCCCGGGTTAAGAGCCCTTGTTTTATACGAGCCCCGGTCGTAACACATCATGTGTAAAATTAATCTTGATTTTTCTGTTCCTGATATTACTCTCTCACGTAAAGTCTACCTTAAATCCCGGGTTAACTGGGACAACGTTTGTAATTATGTTTGTAATATTGAGTGGAATCACATACTAAGATCTCATGACCCGGTTTCAGCTCTCAACAATTCCCTTGGTATCCTTCGCAAAAGAGTTCCATCAAAAACAATTAAGTCTCATATCAGGGATAAAGCCTGGTTTAATGATGACTGCAAGCGTGCATTTGATGATAAACAGGCTGCATATCATCTATGGAGGCGTAATCAAACCCCCTTGCATTGGGAGAATTATGTTTTTAAAAGGGCAGCTGTGCAGAGTTTATGATGGTGCTGAGAGGGATTATAACTCCCATCTTCAGGCAGGAGCTACACAGCCTCATGATGCGCTCGTGACTCGCTGGCGCTCGCCAGGGCAGTGATGTGGGCTACAATAATCGTAGAGCGATGTTCTTTCTTTCTTAGAGTACATGTTGTCACAGACAGATCAGTGGTGATATTTATTCTTGTCTGTGACACTTGGAACTGTTTTATATCATTGCTAGAATATAGGATGCATTGTAGTGAAGGAGAGAGAGAGAGCGAGCAGGGTGGTGGAGTCGTGAGTGTTGCTCTTCCTCCTCCCTCCCTGAGGTTCCCACCCGCGTGGTCCTTTCTCTCGGTTTTGATTGGCTGGTGGTTCCTGGCGCCTTCTGCAGCCCTGCTGCCTGGTGACGTAGCGGCCTGTGATTGGCTGACCACCATGCCTTTGTGTGTGATCCTAGGGGTTCTGAGGAGCTACCTTCCTCAGAGCTAGGCTTGGTGTGCTAGGTCCTACATGTCCCTTGCAACCTGTCTCCCATATAACCCTCTATACTACTATCTCTCTCTCTAAACTTCTTCGGTTTCATACTTCTCTCTTTATTCAATTACTTATCCCTTCTGGTTCTGCATACGACTTCCATAGTCGGCCAGTCGTATTACCAGCACCAGCTCTCCATATATGTTTGCACTAGTTTTAGGGATTATTAGAGTCATAGTCAAATGGTACCATAGTGTTGGGGTGCTCCTAATTATTGAGCTGTTCTCTCTTATTATTTAATGCTAGACAGCGGAACGTATCTTTGGTCGTTGTCTGAGTTATGTATGTGGCAAGTTCAGAGCCTGTACAACATCGACGAAGCTAGCTAGCCTGTAACCCTTGTGCATATTTTCCTTTGCGAGTGTAGCAGTATACAAGTGAAGGGCTCTTGCCTAATCTCACCTGCATACTTGCTACCTCATTTTGTTGACCTTTGTGGAGCGCCAGGGTAAGACCAGATACTTGAGATCTGGACTTACCAAGAGAGCCTCCAAGTCACTTAACGTAACATAAGGGAAATCTGTTCAAGGGGAGACAGTAGGCTATGAGCATGCTTGCACTCTGCCTAGCTTCTTAGTACCTTTTTATGCCACTGCTAGACTTTATTAGTGAGAAAGACAGCATCGTGTTTATTAAGTTTAATTGTGTATGGTTTAGGAATTATTCACGCCTTATTTTAGCCTAGGTTGATGCATAGTGCACAACCTACTTTGGCTGTTAAGTTGGCTAAGGAAGTACTGTTTTGAGTGGCGATTATTAGTGCTGTCACAGAGTTGTTGCACTCCCTTGTTATATATATATATGTATCCTACTTATTGGTGTATTTGAGATACACGCTTTGGTGTCCTGCCCCTGCATTATTTATGTTCTATATTAACGAGCATCTTAGAGCATCAGACGTTTTCAGAAGATTCTTTATCTGATTGCCGTAGGACTAGACTTCCAGTGTTTTCATAGAGCATTGTAGAGTACAGACTCACACTAAAGTTAACGTAAGCATATACTCCTTTATTTAATCTTGTTATAGTTTATTCAAGCATTGTTATTACTTAAGAGCATTTTATTAACGTAAAGTACTCCTGTTGTGAGTAGGCTTTGCCGTCATCGGTAAGCCTTTGTAGAAGTGCACTAAAACCCAGTTAATTGATACCCCGTTATCCAGTAGATTAACTCTGGAGGGTTTTAAGTGTTTTGTTCACCGGCGTAATAGTTCGAGGGTTTGGAATTAGCGTACCGTTGTTGCAGATATAGCCTATCATCTAGTCCAATATTGAGTGCCCTTGTTTATTTCGTAGTGCCGGTCGTAACAAATGGCGACCTTAGACCAGAATATAGTGAACTGAATATTGCAGTTTTTTTTTTGAGAAATCTTATTGCCATTTGGGGGTTGAATTTATTTCTCGCATTGTTGGCAGTAGACATTGTTTTGAGGATACATAGAACTTGTTGGAGTTATTGGTGACCTAGTATTGCACTCAAGAACATCTTCGAATATTTTTTGGTGAATAAAGCTACGCAAGAGTTTGGCTATTTTTTTGTCTGGACTTGAGCATTTTTTTTTTTTTTACTCATGTCACTGGACGGGTCTGAGCATAGTGAGGGCACAGTGCGAGAGGCAGGCGAGGAGGATGCTCGGATTTTTTGGGGGAAGCCTATGTCGGCGGACCGGGTGGCGGGGCTAGACCGGTACGGACTGCAGTGTGTGGCCACGGTCTTGGGGTTTTCCAGTACTAGCGGTATGTCGAGAAGTGAGCTGGCTGCCTGTGTGCTGGGTGGGGTGCATGGGGTTTCGGGTGGAGCGGGAGCTGGGGCACCTTCGGCCCAGCCCCCATTCCACTCGACTCCTATCATGGCGCCCCCTCGGGCTCCGGAGCCGGGTACGTTCCCGCAGGCCGATGCCCGCTGGCGGTTGGGTATGGCTCTTGTTACGACCGGGGCTCGTATAAAACAAGGGCTCTTAATCATTGGACTAGGAAAGCACACAGCCACAACGGTAACTACAGCCTGATCACAACAACATACAATTACGTTAATAAGGTATACAAGGAAAAGATAGAGATCTTAATTAAATCACTGCAATGATTTAATGCAAACTAGAAGAAAGTATATTTAAAGTTACTCTAAACAATAATGAACTGTCACTCCTATACTAAAGAAAGTGAACGAAAGTCCCAAAGCATCGAGCAGGAATCTTCTGAAGAAAGTCTGATGCTAGTGTAAGATGATCGTATCGGATTTTGAACTGTAGTATAAAGCAGGAACAGGATGTGACAATTGTAAGGACATATAGGGTTAACTGGCACGGGAATAATAGTAACTGCGCAATAGTAGGAACTCAAACAGCAAAAGAAGCACTTCCTCATCAACGAAACAGCCTACTAGGGTTGTGCAACTCAACAACAACCTAGACTAATAAATGCTGTGAATAATAATGCATACATAACAGAAAGAGTTTATAATCTAAATCTGGTGTCTGCTAGGCGAATAAAGTCTAGCTGGGATGTAGTAGGCTAGGAAACAATGGCTGAGCAAGCGGCTCGTAGCCCAGCGAAGTCCTTAAGGCTGTGCGGCCAAATTACGTTAATTGACGGGGTGCTCTCTTGAGAGATCCAGATCGCTAGTATCTGGTTCTCTCCTGGCGACCCTCTCAAAGTCAAAGCAAACGATTTAGCACAGTGTTGGGTGGCAGAGGCAAAAGCCCTCACTCGCAACACAGCGCTAAACTCACAAGGTACACAGTCAGAAAGACCACCTAGGCTTCCCACGTGTCCGTTGCGATTATACAGGTTCAACAAAACCTAGTACACATCGGAAATCACAACACCAGTAGCCTTATCCCAGTCTAGCATTAAATCCCCCAGCAGACCACCACGATACAGGAAGGGAGACACCGTGAGGGTGTCAAACCTCTACAGACAAAAATGGCAACCCTTCCAAAATGCCTAACTAAACATGTGTTATCTGAGAGCTTCAGCATATAATACGATGGCCGATATATGAAATCGTGCAGAACCAAAGGGAAGTTATGATATTAAATAGAGTAGAAGAATGAGAGGTAAGAAGTTGAGAGAGAGAGAAAGTGCTCTATAGGTAGAAATCGGGGATAGGTGGCAAGGGATATGTTAGGGGTATGCTGGTCAAGCAAGCTCTGAAGAGAGTAACTCCTCGGGACCCCTAGGATAACACACAAAGGCATGGTGGTCAGCCAATCACAGGCCGCTATGTCACCAGGCAGCAGGGCTGCAGAAGGCGCCAGGAACCACCAGCCAATCAAGAAGCGTGGGAAGGCACGTGCGCGAGCCTACAGCGAGAGGGAGGCAGCACATGTATACGCACGCAGACACTACCACCCCACTGCCTATATTATTCTCTCTCCTTAACTATATACAATGCATCTTATGTTCTACTCATGATATAAAATGTTTCCCCTTGTCACAGACGAAAATAAAGACCACCACGGGACTGTCTGATACAACACGAACACTATGAAAGAAAGAACAACATTGTAGATAGACTGTAGCCAAATACCTTGCCCCGGCGAGTGCTAGCGAGTGGCCAAGCGAGCGGCTGAGCCCACGTGGCGTTCTGCCAAGCTGCAGGCGTCACATGCGCATGTATGGTATCGGCGGGGAAGCCTTAGTACTTGAGAATTATGGGAGTAACTGCACAGGTGGTACAGATTGTCCCTCTCATGACCTGGCTGTATTAGGGACGGAGGAGGAGAAGGCGGGAGACTATAGTTTAAAGGCTGCGGTCCTGGCTGGGTTGTGGGAGGGCAATGGGTATGTTGCTCTTCGAGACAAGTTGCAACCTCTTGTTCCTAAGCGCCAAGAGTTGTTTACTAGGCTGTGGCAGTACTTCCGCATGTTTGATGATTCTCCAGGCCTGATGTCCGGGGTGGCACCCGACATAGAGGCTGGATACAGTACAAAGCTCAAGTTGGTTCCCTACCGTATAAATCCTGCTCGACAGCCTGTCTTAAAAGCAGAGCTGGACTACATGTTGGAGAAGGGTCTGAGGGACAAGGGATATCGTGAGTGGTCTTTGCCAGTGACTTTGCAACCTGAGCCGAGTGGCAAGATCCGTTATTTTATCGCTACTATAATAATCAGTGTTCCTCAGAGCTTTCCCAGTGTATACCACCTCCTTTACATAGGGCACGTGGTACCCGTCTTGCAACTCAATCCCACCCCTACTCTGTGCAACTCTCCAACCCAAGAGTGAAACGTTACTCTCAAACTTTCTTCTACTCAACAGCTGAGCTCTGGAACTCTCTCCCAGAATCAGTCTTTCCCTCTTCCCATGACTTAAATTGCTTCAAACTCCGTGTGTCCAGGCATTTTGGCTCGAACGTCCCTTGATTTTGGCCCTGTCACTCTTTCAACTATGGGGGAGGCACTCGCTATAGGCAGTTCTACCTTTTGCCTCCCTCAATCACATAGAAAAAAATAAAAAATAAAAAATAAACTAAATAATTATTGAATCACTCGTGGCAACAATTGAGACGGCTACTGTAGCCTCTCGACAAAGTATTGCCTCCTACGACAAAGTATTGCCTAAGCTGGTGCAATCATGACATCACCACTGGACACGAAAGATACAAGGGAGATAGAGAGAGAGAAAACAGGGCTCTCCCTCAATATAATATAGGCTATGTAAATTATAACTCACTCACAACTGACATAGATTACAAAACTCAGTTGGGAGTGACACCCTCACAGCCAGGGGGAGTCTGTTGGTGCATCTTGAAACAACAGACTGCCTAAACTTCAATAACACTACAAGACATACACAACTACAGTCTTTTTTCTAGTATTTTTATATTTTTTTTATATTTTTGTATTTAATTATTTTCTTCTACACAGCAACTCCTACTTTACTACCCTAAGCTGGGCTACATACAACAACCAACAATCACCAGATGTAAACATGCTAATCAAACCAAAGTAGGAGGCTACACCAACACTGACTGAACGGCGAGGGTTCTCCTTATAACATACCCTCCCGTGACAAACAATCAGCCATAACATTATCAGTGCCTTCAACATGCCACACATCCAACCTGTGCTCCGGCAGCAACACATCACCTGACACTGATAAACTGCCCAGTCCACCACAAGACTGGCACTTCTCTTCGCTCTTTCAGGCAACGGGACCTGCCAATAACCTGTCACTAATTCCACCCTAGTGATAAACGTGGCAGCCTCGATGCGGTCTATGGGGTCATCAACTCTGGGTAATGGATAGGCGTCTGTCTGGGATAATGCACGAACACTACTGCAATTAACACAAAAACGGATCTTGCCACTCGGCTCAGGTTGCAAAGTCACTGGCAAAGACCACTCACGATATCCCTTGTCCCTCAGACCCTTCTCCAACATGTAGTCCAGCTCTGCTTTTAAGACAGGCTGTCGAGCAGGATTTATACGGTAGGGAACCAACTTGAGCTTTGTACTGTATCCAGCCTCTATGTCGGGTGCCACCCCGGACATCAGGCCTGGAGAATCATCAAACATGCGGAAGTACTGCCACAGCCTAGTAAACAACTCTTGGCGCTTAGGAACAAGAGGTTGCAACTTGTCTCGAAGAGCAACATACCCATTGCCCTCCCACAACCCAGCCAGGACCGCAGCCTTTAAACTATAGTCTCCCGCCTTCTCCTCCTCCGTCCCTAATACAGCCAGGTCATGAGAGGGACAATCTGTACCACCTGTGCAGTTACTCCCATAATTCTCAAGTACTAAGGCTTCCCCGCCGATACCATACATGCGCATGTGACGCCTGCAGCTTGGCAGAACGCCACGTGGGCTCAGCCGCTCGCTTGGCCACTCGCTAGCACTCGCCGGGGCAAGGTATTTGGCTACAGTCTATCTACAATGTTGTTCTTTCTTTCATAGTGTTCGTGTTGTATCAGACAGTCCCGTGGTGGTCTTTATTTTCGTCTGTGACAAGGGGAAACATTTTATATCATGAGTAGAACATAAGATGCATTGTATATAGTTAAGGAGAGAGAATAATATAGGCAGTGGGGTGGTAGTGTCTGCGTGCGTATACATGTGCTGCCTCCCTCTCGCTGTAGGCTCGCGCACGTGCCTTCCCACGCTTCTTGATTGGCTGGTGGTTCCTGGCGCCTTCTGCAGCCCTGCTGCCTGGTGACATAGCGGCCTGTGATTGGCTGACCACCATGCCTTTGTGTGTTATCCTAGGGGTCCCGAGGAATTACTCTCTTCAGAGCTTGCTTGACCAGCATACCCCTAACATATCCCTTGCCACCTATCCCCGATTTCTACCTATAGAGCACTTTCTCTCTCTCTCAACTTCTTACCTCTCATTCTTCTACTCTATTTAATATCATAACTTCCCTTTGGTTCTGCACGATTTCATATATCGGCCATCGTATTATATGCTGAAGCTCTCAGATAACACATGTTTAGTTAGGCATTTTGGAAGGGTTGCCATTTTTGTCTGTAGAGGTTTGACACCCTCACGGTGTCTCCCTTCCTGTATCGTGGTGGTCTGCTGGGGGATTTAATGCTAGACTGGGATAAGGCTACTGGTGTTGTGATTTCCGATGTGTACTAGGTTTTGTTGAACCTGTATAATCGCAACGGACACGTGGGAAGCCTAGGTGGTCTTTCTGACTGTGTACCTTGTGAGTTTAGCGCTGTGTTGCGAGTGAGGGCTTTTGCCTCTGCCACCCAACACTGTGCTAAATCGTTTGCTTTGACTTTGAGAGGGTCGCCAGGAGAGAACCAGATACTAGCGATCTGGATCTCTCAAGAGAGCACCCCGTCAATTAACGTAATTTGGCCGCACAGCCTTAAGGACTTCGCTGGGCTACGAGCCGCTTGCTCAGCCATTGTTTCCTAGCCTACTACATCCCAGCTAGACTTTATTCGCCTAGCAGACACCAGATTTAGATTATAAACTCTTTCTGTTATGTATGCATTATTATTCACAGCATTTATTAGTCTAGGTTGTTGTTGAGTTGCACAACCCTAGTAGGCTGTTTCGTTGATGAGGAAGTGCTTCTTTTGCTGTTTGAGTTCCTACTATTGCGCAGTTACTATTATTCCCGTGCCAGTTAACCCTATATGTCCTTACAATTGTCACATCCTGTTCCTGCTTTATACTACAGTTCAAAATCCGATACGATCATCTTACACTAGCATCAGACTTTCTTCAGAAGATTCCTGCTCGATGCTTTGGGACTTTCGTTCACTTTCTTTAGTATAGGAGTGACAGTTCATTATTGTTTAGAGTAACTTTAAATATACTTTCTTCTAGTTTGCATTAAATCATTGCAGTGATTTAATTAAGATCTCTATCTTTTCCTTGTATACCTTATTAACGTAATTGTATGTTGTTGTGATCAGGCTGTAGTTACCGTTGTGGCTGTGTGCTTTCCTAGTCCAATGATTAAGAGCCCTTGTTTTATACGAGCCCCGGTCGTAACAAGAGCCATACCCAACCGCCAGCGGGCATCGGCCTGCGGGAACGTACCCGGCTCCGGAGCCCGAGGGGGCGCCATGATAGGAGTCGAGTGGAATGGGGGCTGGGCCGAAGGTGCCCCAGCTCCCGCTCCACCCGAAACCCCATGCACCCCACCCAGCACACAGGCAGCCAGCTCACTTCTCGACATACCGCTAGTACTGGAAAACCCCAAGACCGTGGCCACACACTGCAGTCCGTACCGGTCTAGCCCCGCCACCCGGTCCGCCGACATAGGCTTCCCCTCAAAAAATCCGAGCATCCTCCTCACTGTTCACCACCCGAGCGCCGCTAACAACTCCACCTTCTCCACCTCCTCGCCTGCCTCTCGCACTGTGCCCTCACTATGCTCAGACCCGTCCAGTGACATGAGTAAAAAAAAAAAAATGCTCAAGTCCAGACAAAAAAATAGCCAAACTCTTGCGTAGCTTTATTCACCAAAAAATATTCGAAGATGTTCTTGAGTGCAATACTAGGTCACCAATAACTCCAACAAGTTCTATGTATCCTCAAAACAATGTCTACTGCCAACAATGCGAGAAATAAATTCAACCCCCAAATGGCAATAAGATTTCTCAAAAAAAAAACTGCAATATTCAGTTCACTATATTCTGGTCTAAGGTCGCCATTTGTTACGACCGGCACTACGAAATAAACAAGGGCACTCAATATTGGACTAGATGATAGGCTATATCTGCAACAACGGTACGCTAATTCCAAACCCTCGAACTATTACGCCGGTGAACAAAACACTTAAAACCCTCCAGAGTTAATCTACTGGATAACGGGGTATCAATTAACTGGGTTTTAGTGCACTTCTACAAAGGCTTACCGATGACGGCAAAGCCTACTCACAACAGGAGTACTTTACGTTAATAAAATGCTCTTAAGTAATAACAATGCTTGAATAAACTATAACAAGATTAAATAAAGGAGTATATGCTTACGTTAACTTTAGTGTGAGTCTGTACTCTACAATGCTCTATGAAAACACTGGAAGTCTAGTCCTACGGCAATCAGATAAAGAATCTTCTGAAAACGTCTGATGCTCTAAGATGCTCGTTAATATAGAACATAAATAATGCAGGGGCAGGACACCAAAGCGTGTATCTCAAATACACCAATAAGTAGGATACATATATATATATATAACAAGGGAGTGCAACAACTCTGTGACAGCACTAATAATCGCCACTCAAAACAGTACTTCCTTAGCCAACTTAACAGCCAAAGTAGGTTGTGCACTATGCATCAACCTAGGCTAAAATAAGGCGTGAATAATTCCTAAACCATACACAATTAAACTTAATAAACACGATGCTGTCTTTCTCACTAATAAAGTCTAGCAGTGGCATAAAAAGGTACTAAGAAGCTAGGCAGAGTGCAAGCATGCTCATAGCCTACTGTCTCCCCTTGAACAGATTTCCCTTATGTTACGTTAAGTGACTTGGAGGCTCTCTTGGTAAGTCCAGATCTCAAGTATCTGGTCTTACCCTGGCGCTCCACAAAGGTCAACAAAATGAGGTAGCAAGTATGCAGGTGAGATTAGGCAAGAGCCCTTCACTTGTATACTGCTACACTCGCAAAGGAAAATATGCACAAGGGTTACAGGCTAGCTAGCTTCGTCGATGTTGTACAGGCTCTGAACTTGCCACATACATAACTCAGACAACGACCAAAGATACGTTCCGCTGTCTAGCATTAAATAATAAGAGAGAACAGCTCAATAATTAGGAGCACCCCAACACTATGGTACCATTTGACTATGACTCTAATAATCCCTAAAACTAGTGCAAACATATATGGAGAGCTGGTGCTGGTAATACGACTGGCCGACTATGGAAGTCGTATGCAGAACCAGAAGGGATAAGTAATTGAATAAAGAGAGAAGTATGAAACCGAAGAAGTTCAGAGAGAGAGATAGTAGTATAGAGGGTTATATGGGAGACAGGTTGCAAGGGACATGTAGGACCTAGCACACCAAGCCTAGCTCTGAGGAAGGTAGCTCCTCAGAACCCCTAGGATCACACACAAAGGCATGGTGGTCAGCCAATCACAGGCCGCTACGTCACCAGGCAGCAGGGCTGCAGAAGGCGCCAGGAACCACCAGCCAATCAAAACCGAGAGAAAGGACCACGCGGGTGGGAACCTCAGGGAGGGAGGAGGAAGAGCAACACTCACGACTCCACCACCCTGCTCGCTCTCTCTCTCTCCTTCACTACAATGCATCCTATATTCTAGCAATGATATAAAACAGTTCCAAGTGTCACAGACAAGAATAAATATCACCACTGATCTGTCTGTGACAACATGTACTCTAAGAAAGAAAGAACATCGCTCTACGATTATTGTAGCCCACATCACTGCCCTGGCGAGCGCCAGCGAGTCACGAGCGCATCATGAGGCTGTGTAGCTCCTGCCTGAAGATGGGAGTTATAATCCCTCTCAGCACCATCATAAACTCTGCACAGCTGCCCTTTTAAAAACATAATTCTCCCAATGCAAGGGGGTTTGATTACGCCTCCATAGATGATATGCAGCCTGTTTATCATCAAATGCACGCTTGCAGTCATCATTAAACCAGGCTTTATCCCTGATATGAGACTTAATTGTTTTTGATGGAACTCTTTTGCGAAGGATACCAAGGGAATTGTTGAGAGCTGAAACCGGGTCATGAGATCTTAGTATGTGATTCCACTCAATATTACAAACATAATTACAAACGTTGTCCCAGTTAACCCGGGATTTAAGGTAGACTTTACGTGAGAGAGTAATATCAGGAACAGAAAAATCAAGATTAATTTTACACATGATGTGTTACGACCGGGGCTCGTATAAAACAAGGGCTCTTAACCCGGGAGCTGCGGGGAGACTCATAAGAGTTCCCCCGGCGCACTGCGGGGAGACTCTTATGAGTGAGTGAAAAAAAAAATCAACTTTTGACATAGATTTTTTTTTTTTTTTTTTTTTTTGGCCCCTGGGCCATGCAAAATCTCAGTCCTCTACCTCCCCTTCTTTCCTTCAGTTATCACCTATTTTTCCCTGTTATTCCCTTATTCTGAGGTATATTTTTGTGCTAACATTAGCGAGTTGCAAGCAGGGTGGTGTCATCACTGATGGCAAGCGAGTGCAAGAGAGAGAGAGAGAGAGTATCGATCGACTGTGTCTCAGTGGCCTTGGGGGAAATTGGCGGGAAAGCAGATTGCCTCACCCATACATTATACAACTCGCGGGCTATATCTCCGATTTTGACCATCCAAACGCTGTTTTCACTCGTTTTAATTGTTGTTTTCAGGTTAATACCTTTATAATCAACCCATAATAGGCGCATATGGATAAGTATTAATGCTATTAATGGCACAATGAATATTTTAGTGACGGAAACACCTCAAATACGTCAGCACAGGGGGACGTTTCCAATTACCCCCATGCGCACTTCAGAGGTTAATCATTGAACTAGGAAAGCACACAGCCACAACGGTAACACTAGATCCAACCCCTGAACTTATAATGCCAGCTCACAAAAACACCTATACCCTCCAGAGTTAAATCTGCGATAACGGGGTATCCTATAACTCAGTATAAATGCACTACTACTACAGGCTGATGATCTCTGATACAGCCTGATCACAACAACATACAATTACGTTAATAAGGTACTAGGAAAAGATAGATCTTAATTAAATCACTGCAATGATTTAATGCAAACTAGAAGAAGGTATATTTAAAGTTTCTCTAAACAATAATGAACTGTCACTCCTATACTAAAGAAAGTGAACGAAAGTCCCAAAGCATCGAGCAGGAATCTTCTGAAGAGAGTCTAATGCTGGGGTAAGATGATCGTATCGGATTTTGAACTTTAGTATAAAGCAGGAACAGGATATGACAATTTTAAGGACATATAGGGTTAACTGGCACGGGAATAATAACTGCGCAATAGTAGGAACTCAAACAGCAAAAGAAGTACTTCCTCATCAACGAAACAGCCTACTAGGGTTGTGCAACTCAACAACAACCTAGACTAATAAATGCCGTGAATAATAATGCATACATAACAGAAAGAGTTTATAATCTAAATCTGGTGTCTGCTAGGCGAATAAAGTCTAGCTGGGATGTAGTAGGCTAGGAAACAATGGCTGAGCAAGCGGCTCGTAGCCTAGCGAAGTCCTTAAGGCTGTGCGGCCAAATTACGTTAATTGACGGGGTGCTCTCTTGAGAGATCCAGATCGCTAGTATCTGGTTCTCTCCTGGCGACCCTCTCAAAGTCAAAGCAAACGAGCACAGTGTTGGGTGGGAGAGGCAACACAGTGCTAAACTCACAAGGTACACAGTCAGAAAGACCACTAAGCTTCCCACGTCTCCGTTGCGATTGTACAGGTTCAACAAAACCTAGTACACATCGGAAATCACAACACCAGTAGCCTTATCCCAGTCTAGCATTAAATCCCCCAGCAGACCACCAAGATACAGGAAGGGAGACACCATGAGTGTGTCGAAGCTCTACAGACAAAAATGGTAACCCTTCCAAAATGCCTAACTAAACATGTGTTATCTGAGAGCTTCAGCATATAATACGATGGCCGATATATGAAATCGTGCAGAACCAAAGGGAAGTTATGATATTAAATAGAGTAGAAGAATGAGAGGTAAGAAGTTGAGAGAGAGAGAGAAAGTGCTCTATAGGTAGAAGTCGGGAGACAGGGGGGCAAGGGACATGTGAAGGGTATGCTAGTCAGGAAAGCTCTGAGGATGGAACTCCTCGGGACCCCTCCAGGATCACACACAAAGGCATGGTGGTCAGCCAATCACAGGCTGCCACGTCACCAGGCAGCAGAAAGCGCCAGGAACCACCAGCCAATCAAGAGGCGCGAGCCTACAAAGCGAGGGGGGAGGCAGCACATGTATACGCACGCACACACTACCACCCCACTGCCTATATTATTCTCTCTCCTTAACTATATACAATGCATCCTATGTTCAACTCATGATATAAAATGCTTCCCGTTGTCACAGACGAAAATAAAGACCTCCACGGGACTGTCTGTAACAACACGAACACTATGAAAGAAAGAACAACATTGTAGATAGACTGTAGCCAAATACCTTGCCCCGGCGAGCGCTAGCGAGTGGCCAAGCGAGCGGCTGACCCACGTGGCGTTCTGCTGAGCTGCAGGCGTCACACCCCACCCAAGATATTAGACGCTCAACCATGAGCTCTATATCTGACAAGCAGAACCCCGATAAGACTCGCCACCCCTAACCACTTCGCAACAAAGAAGGCAAAGCTCAGTTCTCATCAAAAAAAAAATTACAACCCCTCCCAACACAATAGCTTAATTAATTCATACTGCTATGCTCCTAGAGCGAGCTTCTACTAGCCCAGCCTTCTGAGAGAAGCACAGGTTCGACTCAGAACTTTAGCTATAACATACTTAAACAAAATTTAACTATTAAAGAAAGTTTTTATAGATTTTGTTTTGTTTATGGCGGCTGCACTTACAGGGGCAGCCTGATTTTTCTCCACTCTCAACACACACTGACTGAACGGCGAGGGTTCTCCTGCAAACAAACCCTCCCGTGACAAACAATCAGCCAAAACATTATCAGTGCCCTTAGCATGCCACACATCCAACTTGTGTTCCGGCAGCACAACGACACCTGGCACTGATAAGCTGCCCAGTTCATCACAAGACTGGCATTTCTCTTCGCTCTTTCCGGCAACGGGGCCTGCCAAAAGCCTTTCACTAGTTCTACCTTCGTGATAGGCGATGCAGCCCCGAGGCGGTCTATGGTGTCGTCAACTCTCGATAAGGTATAGGCGTCTGTCAGGGATAATGCACACTCACTGATCTTGCCACTTAACACAGGTTGCAAAGTTACAGGCAACGACCACTCACGACATTCCTTATCCCTCAGACCCTTGGGCAATGGATAGGTGTCTGTCAGGGATAATGCAC